>CM069911.1:25102697-25485023 GCA_036172215.1 Camellia granthamiana
GACATGGCCCCTGGGAGCAATAAATTTGGAGGTGCAGGCAGGCACTAGGAGGGTAAGCACCAAGTTTACTGTGATTGACACCTCCTCCCCTTAAAATGTTATCTTGGAAAGGCCATGGTTGCACGCAATGAAGGCTGTTTCCTCAACACTGCACCAATTGTTGCAGTTCCCAACAGAGTAAGGAATTGAAGAGGTTAGAGGGGATCAGGTGCAGGCAAAAAATTACTCCATGGCAGCAATGAAATCCACCTGCAACGTGCGAGAGACTGAAACAGTAGAAATTGAAGACGAAGATATGAAAGTCCTAGAGGATATCGGCAAAGAACCGGCCGACAAGAGTGAGGAAACCTTGAAGAAGATTCTGGTGAAAGAAGATGAAGAAGAACGCTTCTTCCTTCTTGGCTCAGGCTTAGCCAAAGAGGAGGAAAGAGAGTTGGAGACTTTCTTGTGAGCAAACATAGAAGTGTTTGCCTGGATGCCATACGAGATGCCTGGCATTGACCCCCAGGTCAGCTGCCATAGACTCAATGTAGACAGGTCGGCTAAACCTATCGTTCAGTGGGCAAGGAGGACGACGTTGATTCATGTGGAGGCAGTAGAGGAGGAAGTGGACAAACTGTTGGAAGCCAAGGCTATTTGGGAGGTTAACTACCCAACTTGGTTATCCAACACAATAGTTGTGAAAAAGAAGAATAGAAAGTGGAGGGTCTGCGTGGACTTCACCAGCCTGAATAAGGATTGTCCCAAAGACAGCTTCCCTTTGCCTAAAATCGATTAGTTGGTGGATGCTACTTCAAGGCATGAGAAGATGAGCTTCCTGGCTACTTACAGGGGATACCACTAGATAGCAATGTACCTCCCTGATGAGGAGAAGATTGCATTTATCACCCTAAAAGGGCTGTGTTGCTACAGAGTAATGCTTTTTCGGGTTGAAAAATACAGGAGCAACTTACCAGAGGTTAGTGACCAAGATGTTCAGGCATCTGATTGGCAAGACAGTAGAAGGGTACATTGATGACATGGTCGTGAAGACCAAAGAACTTGGGAATCATCTGGTTGACTTGAAGGCAATTTTTGATATCCTAAGAACATATCGGCTCTGACTCAATGCTTCGAAATGCACATTTGGAGTCGGGTCTGGTAAGTTCTTGGGATACTTGGTTACCAGAAGGGGCATTGAAGCAAGCCCGAATCAAATCAAGGCCATCATTGACTTGAAAAGCCCGACATCGGCAAAACAAGTGCAGATGTTGACTGGAAGGGCCGTAGCCCTGAACAGGTTTATAAGCAGAAGTTCAGATAAGTGTAAACCATTTTTTAGTTTGTTAAAGAAGGCCACAGATTTTTTGTGGACAGAAGAGTGCGAAGTCACCTTGGTTGATTTGAAAAAGTACCTGACAATAACTCCAGTTCTGTTAAATCCAGTACCTGGAGAGGAACTGTTCTTATACTTGGTAGTTTTAGAGTACGCAGTGAGTGCAGTGGTAATCAAGAAGAGAAGAGAGAACAAATAGTAGTATACTATGTAAGTAAAACCCTAGCAAGCGCAGAGACCAGGTACTTATCTCTGGAAAAATTGACACTAGCCCTGGTAATGGCTTCGAAGAAACTGAATCGAAGAAACTGAATCATTACTTTCAAGCCCACAAGATCGCGATACTGACTGAGCATCCTTTGAAGTCCTTATTACAGCAAGGAGATTTGACAGGCAGGGTAGCTAGATGGGCAGTAGTGTTGGGCCAATATGACCTGGAATTTAGGCTCAGAACAACAATTAAGGGCCAGGTTTTGGCCGACTTTGTGGTCGAGTTCACATCTGGTGCCATCCCATGTCGGACTCCAGTGAGCCGCAGTTTGGGGTGCCTAGGAGAAGAAAGAGAAGCCCAGCTGGGGCCAAAGAACCCCACTCAAGCAAAACAGAAGAAAAAAGAGAAACCAAAGCCTTGCGACATCTACATCGGCGACTCCTTCCGCTTGTTTGTTGATGGAAGTTCAAACCATAAATGAGCGGGGGTAAGAGTAGTGTTAGTATCGCTAGATGGGTGAATGTTAGAGCAGTCTATTCGTTTGGGGTTCTAGGCCTCAAACAATGAAGTAGAGTATGAGGCACTGATCAAGGGTTGAAGTTAGTAGCAGCAATGAAAGCCAATGAGGTGATAGTCTTTTGTGACTCTCAACTTATTGTGAATCAGGCAACAGGCGAGTATGCAGCCCGAGATGAAAGAATGATAGCTCATGTCAAAGAAGTTGTTAGACTGCTAGCATTGTTCTAGGATTGTCGGCTACAATAGGTTAGCCAAGATAATAACAGTCATGCCGATGCCTTGGGTAACCTGGCTAGTGCAATGAAATCAGGGGAGGCAAGGACAATAATGGTTGATTATTTGTCAGGCCCAAGTGTGGAACCATTGGTCATAGAGTACGAAGCAATGTGTGTGGAGATGGGTCCAAGTTGGATGTATGCAATATTGATGTTCCTTAGGGATGACAAGCTGCTAGACGACCGAAAGAGGCACATAAGACCAAATTGAAGTTGCCCAGGTTCAGCCTAACAGCAAATGGCCATCTCTACAGGAGATCCTTCACTGGTCCCCTTTTGAGATGTGTGCATCCCTCCCAAGCTGAAGACTTCTTGTATGAAATACATGAAGGGGTATGTGGAAGCCATGATGGGGGCAGATCACTTGCTCATAGGGCCATTACTCAAGGATACTGGTGGCCCTACATGCAGAAGGATGCTAAAGCCTACGTCAGAAAGTGCGAGAAGTGTCAAAGCAGTAATAGATTTGAACCCAGTATCCAACCCTTGGCCATTTGCCCAGTGGGGCATAGATCTTGTTGGACAACTGCCCCAAGCAACTGGGCAAAGGATGTTTTTGCTAGTAGCAACTAATTACTTCACAAAGTGGGTAGAAGCTGAACCCCTTGCCAAAATTTGAGATATCGATGTGAGGAACTTTATATTGAAGAACATCATCACCAGGTTTAGGATTCCAAGGGCAATAATAGCAGATAATGGTACATAGTTTAACAGTAAGCTAATCAAAAGTTTCTGTGCAAAATACAAAATCAAGAACTACTACTCCACTTCAAGTTTCCCTCAGAGCAATGGTCAAGCAAAAGCATCCAATAAGACTATTTTAGATGGGATCAAGAAGAGGCTGGAAACAGCAAAAGGGAAGTGGGTGGAAGAGTTGCCTAATGTGCTTTGGGCATATTGGACTACGCCGAGAAAATCAACTAGGCAGTCTCCTTTTGCCATGGCTTATGGCACTGAAGCAGTTGTCCCACTGCAAGTCAGCATCCCTGGGATCAGAATCCAAGGAGTAGAGAATGGGACTAATGAGGCATTCTTGGCCCGAGACCTGGACCTATTAGAGGAGAAAAGAGAGAGAGCAGCAATTCGGCTAGGGGCATACCAGCAACAACTTGCTAGGGCTTACAACAGGAAGGTCAACCCAAGAGAGTTCAAGGTTAGGGACCTCATCCTAAGAAAAGTCATCGGCAACAAGAATGATCCTAAGGAGGGGAAACTTGGCCCAAACTGGGAGGGGCCTTATAGAAGCATCTCAGTTGCCGGTAATGGGGCATATCGGCTTGAAGACACTGATGGAAAAGAGTTGCCAAGATCCTGGAACACTTGCAACTTGAAGTTTTTTTATCATTAGTTTTTTGTTTTCAAATTTTATGTCATACTTTCATTAGCCGAAGTAATAATAAAACTCTAGTCTGATTTCTATGAATTCGAAATTTGTGTGATAGGATTGACCAGTCCTATGGCAATGTTTTTGAATGAAACATGACGAATAACTTATACTTATTATATGGCAAAGTTGAATTATACTTGCATATAATAGAGTTGAACTAAGTTGGCGATGTTTCCAATTGAAACATGACGAATAACTTAGAATTATTATATGGCAGAGTTGCATTATACTTGCATATAATAGAGTTGAACTAAATTGGCGATGTTTCCGAATGAAACATAATGAATAACTTAGACTTGTTATATGACAGAGTTGAATTATACTTGCATATAATAGAGTTGAACTACGTTGAATTAACCTTGACTTGCCATGGAGCCAAGCTCGCTTCAGTTAGATTAACAGAGAAACCATGGTTAAACACCTTGGCTGGTCTTTGATTGAATTTGACCTTGGCGAAAGACCTTAAACGGATAATATGAACCTAAGTGAAACTTAGGTTCACATTATGGGGCAGAGAGCATGAATGATAAATAGACTTGAGAGCTTGGGACTTGTTGAATGAGCTTGAGACTTGTTGAAATCTTTAGAAATAGAAAAATTTACAAGTAAGAATGGACTTGACACTTGTTGAAATTTCAGAACAATTTACAAGTTAAAGTTAGCTGAGATATGCCAATTATTGGCTGAGACAAGCAGTCAAGATTTATATCCGAGGTACTTTACCCTAAAATGATTGCACAAGTTAAGGTGTACTTTGCAGAAATGCAAAAAATATTCTAAGTATGAAAGCATGAAAGGCATAGAAGGAAAGCAGTAAGCATACATGAAGTAAAGCATTCAATACTTAGGAAAGAAGAAAGAAAGCAAGCATGCATTCAAGAAAAACTTGTTCAAAAATAAAAAGGGCAGTTTGGCTTGGCAAAAGAGATTACTTGTCCAAAAGTTACAAAAAATTACAAACTGTTCAAAAAGTAAAGTTCAAAGTAAAAATTCCTAAGTGTTGGAATTGTGGGCATCGGTCTCAGATTGCTCAACCTCGGCTGTTGGTGTTGTGTCGGCCTCAGTTGGCAATGTGGCTTCCTTCTCCGCCGCTATCTCAGCGTCAATTTCCAGAAAGGTCTGGTCTAAGCTTTTCTAGGCTAAACAGACCTCGGCCTCAGAAGTTGCTTGTTTGGGAGAGGCACTCTTGGAAACCAAGTCTTCTTTCTCATCATGAGTTAAGTACAGGACTTGATCATTCAATGTCGGGGACTTGGCCCCCTTAGCAACCTCCACCTCTTCTTCAGCATCGTCGGACTCAATCTCCTCTTCATCGGCCTCGTCGCCCGATCCTTTGGAAGGTGGAGCGAAAGGCACTTGGAGATTGTTGATATCTCGGAGGTCGGAGTCCATAGGGACAGATAATTTGTTAAGAGCTACAGTCCAGCCGAGGTAGAAGCCTCAGTTACAGGCTTGGTTGACTTGTTCTTTGTACGCGTCACGGGCGGTAGCCTGCCCCTCTAAGAATGTTTTTTCATCGGTCGCCTTGATCTTGGCCTCCTTCATAGCTAGTGCTTCTTGGAGCTCTGCCTTGACCTCGACAGTTTTAGCCTCAGCGTCCTTGATCTCAGATTTTAGTACTTCAGCTACAGCCTCGGCCGCCTCAGCTTTTTCTCGGCCTGGTCTTGGGCTCGTTTGGTTGCCTTGGCCTGATCGAACAGAACTTTGATCTTGGCCTCGGCATTGTTTAGAGAGAAGAGGAAACTAGCAGCTTCCTTGGTTTTGTGCACTAACTCTTCTTTGAAAGCCTCAGCTTTCGTGGCAAAAGAATGGGCATGCTGGATAGCCTAGAAACAAAGAAACAAACAAGTTAGTATGAAGAACTTAAAATACAAGCCAAAAAATACCAAGTGTTGGGAACTTACCAAGATGGAATGCTGCATCATCAAAGCAAAATTTTCATATTCATTGATCTCGGCCATACGATTGAGATTAGTTGGAAGGAGCATGGTTGTGGAGAGAGCGGCACCGACCTCGATACTGTCGATGGCGCTGTCATCGGCCTTCATTGGCTTATCACCAATCATAATTGCAGGGGCCCAAGGCTCATCGACTTTGAAAGCACTTGGGCTTGCGGCAATTTTTGACCTTGGCTTCTTTGACCAAGCAGCATCGGATGGTTCGGCCTCGGCAGGCCTTTTCTCGGTGTTGGAGGCACTTTTCTCAACCTCTGCTAACTCGAGATCGGCACGGTGTCTTCGGTGTCAATTTGAGTCACAGTAGTTTTTGCCTTGGCACGCTTCACCCTTTTTGCCTTAGGCTTGGGGTGGGACTCTGATGGAGAAGAGGTGACAGTAACCACTCTTGGCAAATCGGCCAGGAGGTCTTCCACAACAGCTTTTTCGCCCCATATTGTCGGCGGTTGCAGCAAGGGTAACTTTGGTGTTGAAGTAAATTGCTAGAAGTGCAATGGGTGGGTTTGCTGGATCGTAAGCCGACGCCTTAGAGTCTTGACGTTTGCGGCTACGAGTTCTGTCTGCTGGTACGATTGCTGGGGCACAACGACGGCATTAACGCTGGGATATTGGGATAAGTTTGAGAGCAGAGGTTGGCGGCAACTTAACTAGATCAGAAGAGGAAGCCTGATTAGCTCTTGGTGAAAAAGTGACTGGAGGGGTTAGGGCAAACGGTGGAGTTTGACTTCTCCGAGGGACGTCAGGCAAAGCCGATTTGTATGTTGGTATGTAATTCAACAGAAGAGGGGCCTTCCGTCTCTGCACAGGGGGATCTAAGAGCTTCTTTAGATCTCGGCTGGGGACGTATGATTGTCGAAATCCCTTGGCTGGCTGAGGAAGAACTGCAAAAAATAAAGAGCTAACATTACTAGAGATGAATGAGTTGGAAAACCTTAACCAAAATGGAATTGCAGTAGGATTACTAAGTCTTACCATTACCCTCTTTAAAAACTGCTCGGCATAGAGGATAGAGATGAAGATCGTCATCAGGAGGAAACTCCCAGTCGCCCGAGACGATGAAGTAATCATCTCCAGCACCCTTGTTGGAGTCTGGGAGTTCAGCTATTAGTTTGAAGGCGGTGGATCTAGGCTTAAGGTAGTATATGTAGCCTTTTTTAGACTTATGGCCACACATGGTATAACAGAATTAGATATCGGCTAATGTGATCCTAGCCTTTTCTTGGTGTGCTAGTTCGATTATGCCATTGATAACCCGATATGAGTTTATGGCAAGCTGCATGGGGTTGAGTTTGTAATAGTGAAGGATTTCTTGAAAGAGAGTATCTAGGGGAAACCGAAGTCCGCATTCAATGAATGCAACAACAGGGAAGGGCATGGAGTCTCTATCAGGCATGATAGAGTCCTCCTCCCCAGCTAACCTCAAATGGATGTCAGCTGGAATAGAGAACTCCCGCCTAAAATGCTCTAGTTTTTCTGAGGTGTCTACTCTCCACCTAAACATACCCATTATCTCAGCAAGAAGGGGTTGGGCAATAGAATGATTGATATAGGTTTAAAGACCTTAGCTAAAACCTAAACAGGCACTTATGTCAGGGTTTTTGAAGATCTAAGGGGAATTCGTTTCGATTTTCCTAAAGAACAAGGTTCTAAAGAAAATCCCAAACCTAGAAACTACAAAAAAAAAAATTGAAGGCAAAAATCTGGAAATACAACAAGACAAACAAAAAAAAGAGCATGATTCAGAAATCAAGAACGCAACTGAGATTCAAGAATTAAGAAAAATCATAAATTCGCAGAACAATGAGTGAGTGTGTGCAAGGCAATATGGAAGAGCCAGAAGCAATACGCATACTCTTGAATTCAAGAATAAATTGTGATACAGACTCAAGAAACAAGAAATGGTGACCAAAGCATGAAGTAGAGTGCAATTACAAATACGGAGACAAATTCCACAAAAACAGGTGTGAAGAGAAATATATAACAAAATTCTGATGGAAGTTGCATGGGAGAGCATGGACAAGAATAGTAAAAAACAATGGAGAATCGAAGTTAAAATAAAAATCAGAGGATTTATCGATTGAAGCCGGAGTGAGATACGTTGGAGTCAGATGAGTTAAACGGTCAGAGTCGAATGATGAATGGTACGCCGTCGGTGACGGAAAAGGCAGTTGTAGAGCTTGAAAGCTTGAAAAATGGCAATTTGGAAGGGAAATGTTAGAGAGAGAAAGTCAAAGAAATAAGGAAAAATTGTGAATTGCAAAAGTAAAAAGACGGAGAGAGAAGGAAGAGTTTTGTCAAAAACGTAAAAAGGCGAAAAACCATAATGAAATGCTTTGGACGACGTATTTGTCAGGTGGCGTGTATAGAAACAAGGCAACCTGATAGCGCGTGTCAGGTACGAACCAATGAGAAAGGGACGCGTGGTGGAAACGGTTGAGAAAACCGTGCGTGATAGCTCATGCTCAAATAAAACTCTTGGCGATCTTGATTTAATGAATCGAAAACCTCGACTAAGGGAATGATCTCGGTTAAGGAACTCAAGGAACTTGGTTCTTGGGCATTGATAGAGATGGACAGTTGAGTCCTGAGTACTTGAAACCGATGAGTCATGATCTTGGTCGAAGGAAAGAATAAATTTTAGTCAACGTTCTATAGGAAGAAACGATGTAGGTTCTATCACCTCAGGTTGCCGAGGTAATAGAACCTAGGGGCCAATTGTGGAGACATTTCGTGAATGACAGTACGTGGCCAAGGTGATGCCGGAGTGTCGGCCGAGGTGCCACATAGCCTGGTCCTGATGCCGAGGTGATCTCGGTTAGGCCGAGGTTATCTACGGAGATACCAAAATCTAAGATAAGTGGATAAGGGACAAGAGTCCTAGAACAAGAGAGGATCTCAATCTGGATAAAGATAAAGCTCTTAGGGAGTTTATCCCTATCTAGCTGAGAGTCCAGGATAAGCATTGAGCCAGAGTCCACTAAAGTGAGGTTTCTATAGGGATCAGGTCAGAGCTGGCTATAAAAGCAATGCACCCCCGTGGGTCTGAGGTAAGTGTGATATATGGAAAGCAATAAGCTATTTCTTGTGAGTTAAACACGATTTGCTATCTCTGAGAGATACTTGATTACTGACTTGATCGTCGGAGTGCCCCCGAGTCGATGAACCACCATCAGATTTTTATCTTTCTGTGACAGGTTGTTCGGGCTTAATCTATTCTGCCGGTACTCTCCAGCTGAGTTCCCCTTCTAGTTGTGTGGTCGGAAATCAACACCCATAGTAGCCAAAAAGGAGTGCCACGTTTTTAGCGACTAAATATTTTAGTTACTAAAACAAAAAGCACGTTTATTGAAAACTTTGGGCGACTAAATTTTTAGTCGCCAATTGCCGACTTTCAGCGACTAAAAAAAAATTAGTTGCCACTACCTTTCCTTTTGGCGACTAATTGTTTAGTCACCAATTTGGGACTTTCGGCAACTAAATATTTTTTAGTCGCCAATACTTTCCTTGACAGTTTTCCCTTGACCAAGGCTGTGACCAAACTATTTAGTCTGGAAAACTTTTCGGCGACTAAAATCTGACTTTTGGCGACTAAAAATTTGGTCGCCAAAAGTACAATTTCTTGTAGTGTCTTAAAAAAAATTATGACATAAAGTACAGGGCAAATTATGTCAGTGATCCTTACATTCTATTTTTTATTTTATTGTGATTCTTACAATTTTAATTGGCTCAATTTTAACTCTTAAATTTAAATTTTGTGTCAATTTGGTCCAATTGATAATATCGTTAGTATTTTTTACAAAAAAAAAAAATCTATTATTAAATTAGTTGTGGTCAACTCACTGAATTTAGTAAGTTTATAATTTTACTCTTAAAATTATGACACATAGTACTTATATGCATATTTTTTATAAAAAAATACTAAAACTTATAATCAATTAAATTAAATTAAAATGAAATTATAAATTCATAATTAAAATGAAATCAATTAAAATTGTAAAAGAGATCATAATTTGTCCTAAAACAAGTGATATATTTTCTCGAAAGTAATTGGTGTGGGCCTCAATGCATGCACCAAGTCAATGGCCCTGTTTGGCAGAGCTTATAATCAGCTTATTCCAGCTTTCAGTTTAATTTAAGCTATTTTGATGTGTTTGGTTTAGCTTATAGCTTATAGCTTATAGCTTTTTGGAAGTCAGAAATCAGCTTATTCTTTGAGTGAGGCAGGAGATGCTTTAAAAATAAGCTGGAAATCAGCTTAAGCTGAAAGTTATAAGCTATAAGCTGTTTAAGCATAAGCTATAAGCTGTTTTCCACAGCTCTACCAAACAGGACCAATGTAAAAAATAATCAAACAGGGCAATACTTTTCATGTCTCATTAATATGGACTGAAAAAGTAAAGAGTTTTGATGTAAACCCGCCACAAAATTCAATCCTCACGATCCCACATCTATAGAGAAAGAGAAAGAGAAAAAGAAAATACATTCCTTGTCCACATCAGTTGGGATCATCACGATCCCACACATTTATAGAGAAAGAGAGAGAAAAAGAAAATACATTCCTTGTCCACATCAGTTGGGAGCTTTTACATTGATTTTTTATTAATGCTTAGTCTTATTATGCTTTTTTTAAAATTTAGTTCTAAGTTGGTCATGAATTTAATTCCTTTTATAGTGGTTCAATTTTTCTTAGAGTGGTTGAATTAAAGGAATGTAAGCATTTAGGTACTTTGCCAAGAATGATGATATTTTCTCCCATAAGTACTAATTTAACAACTAACAACTAACATTTACTGATAAAAAAAAAAAGAAAAAAGTTGGGAGTCATGGGAATCACCCATTTTAGAGGTCTCAAGCATTAATCAAAGATCAATGTAAAAATTAATCAAACACGGCAATACTTTTCATGCCTCATCAACATGGACTAAAAAAGTGGATTGGGTGGTTTGGGCTTGGATTAGGATTAAAAAATATATAAAAAGATAAAATAGGTTAAATAAATTAGTAAGATAAAATTTCACATTTAAATCATAATTATTTTATTTTTTCTCTCATAAAAAAGTAAAAAAGTCAAAAAATTCTTCTCATTATTAATCAAAAAGTCAAAAATCAGACTAATAACTTCTTCCCAAACGAATCTTAGGAGACAAACCCAAGTTACAGAATTACAAAGGTAAAAATTATTAACATACAAATTTTTTATATATTAAAAAAAATCATAATATGACAATAACATTATACAATTATGGTTCATGGTAGTGGTTTTTTATTTTTTATTTATTTATTTATTTTTATAGTGAATAGTTATAAATGAGTTATATCATTTTGTATAAAAAAAAATTAGGTTAAATTATATTGATGGTGCTATACTTTAGTTGTTGTGTAATTTTAATCCCTATAATTTTAATTAGTTGAATTTTAACATTAAATTTGTAATTTTATCTCAATTTAATTAAATTAATTACATTTATTAACAATTTATTTATTTATTTATTTATTTTATGAAAAATGAGCCCGCATTATCAACATATGTCATTCATAATTTTAAGGGGTAAAATTTGTAAACTTAGTTAATTTAATAAGTTGACTTCAATGTGATCATTTTTCATCAATAACCTTAATAGGTATTTTCAATTAGACCAAATTAATACAAAATTTAAAAATAAAAATAAAAATTATAGAAAAGCTTAAAAATGATTATTTCATAATCTCTATTTTTCCATAACCTTCAGGTACATGACTCACATCTTTATATATACAAATGGGAGTCTAACTAACTACACTAACCACCTAACAAACTGATAACCACCTAACTGATTGGAGAGATATTCTCATACAGGTGAGGTGCAATGAGGCCGCGACTCAGCTCCTTGAACCTCTTGAATTGTTGTAGTCTTCTGAACTGGAACTAGAGCTGTGATATCAACAAAAAAATCAAGTTAATTAAAAATATAAAGACCAAAATACACAAGAATCAAATTACAAAAAATAACCATGTAATTTGCCTAACTTTTTAAATGTTTATGTAGAGTAATACCATATGCAAGTTATGCCATTTATGAGTTTGATTATCGTAAATGGCATAACTCAATATTATGGAAACGAAATTCAAAAAAGGCGATCTCCAACGACTATGATCGGCGATCTCCAACGACTATGATCGGCGATCTCCATTGATTTCCTCGGCGTCCGGTGACTTACCGGTCGAAGATCTGCAAAGGTCAGTGGTTCGAATGTGAAGAACTTGGTTAGAACTCACTAGCGGCGTCTTGATCACTCTCTTAGATATACTATTCATCATCATTCGGGTTAGGCTTTTAGCATCCTTTTTGACCCTCTGTTTGAATCTGGGATTTGTTTTTTGGGGGAAGCCAAGAGTAGCTGGTCCTGCTTCTACTCAGTTAAGAAGTTGTCGCACTCCACCTGTTTGATAAAATGCTTCAGTGAAAATGCAATGGCACAAGGAGGAAACAGAGGCTGGTTTCCGGTAGTGAGGCAGAGGGAAAGAAGTGGTGTTCAAGGTAAGGAAGCTAAGCATGGACTATTCACTTTATTTGTGGATAATTTACCTGCAGCTATGGATGCTAAAACTCTGTCCAAACTATTCAATCAGTTTGGCTTAGTTAAGGATGTTTTTATACCCTTCAAAAGGAGGTCAGTGTCAAATTCTAGATTTGGTTTTGTGAGATTTGACTGCCCTGTTGCAGCAGACATTGCCATCCAAAAAGCCAATGGTCTGTTGGTAGATGAAAGGGTGTTAGAAGTCAAAAAAGCTACCAACATCAAGGGCAACAGAGCTGAACAGAGTAGGAGAAGACCTCAGATCACCAGAAGACCTCTTGAAACTATTAGAAACAAGGATGATGTTTCATTTACAGGTCGTAGATCATTTGCTGAAGTATTAAAAGGGGTCACTCCCACTGTGGCTGAGAAAACAAGATTGATCATAAAAGCCAATGAAGAGGGTAATGGTTGGCTTTATGATAGTGCAATAGTCAGGCTTAACTCTGAATACTCTACTAGTAGCATTGAAAATGTCCTGAAGGAGAAAGGGTTGGATCAGGTATTGGTCAGAAAAGGGAGAGGAAGGGATATAGTATTAACCTTCAAATCTCAAGAGGAGCTGAAATCAAATATCTGTAATATCAAAGAATGGTTTAAGAATTGGAGTCAGTCTGTGGTAGAATGGAAGCCAGGAGTTTATCTAGAACAAGAGAGATGTGTGTGGTTGAGGTGTTATGGCTTACCTCTAAGTCTTTGGAATAAGGGCACATTCAACAACATCGGAAGCTTTTGGGGTACTGTTCTAAGCTTGGATGACGATATTTGCCAACCAAAGTCCTTCTCCCATACCAGAATTAGAGTGGCTACATCTTCTATGGAGATCATTAACAAAAATCTATTTTTGGAGTGCAAGGGTAAACTTCATCCCATTCTTGTGTGTGAAGAACATTTAGCAGATTGTAGCATCATGAAGCATGGTGGTTTGGAAGAGTGCAGCTCCAACGAAATCTGTGGCAGTGGTGTGGAAAGAACAATTCCAGAGGGATGCTACAGGGAGAAGGAGGGAAAAAGTGTGATGGAAGTCAACACAGTTGTTGAGGAGTCAAAGTGCAATGGAGTTTTCAGCGGAGAAGGGGAAGCTTGTTCCAAGGAGGTAGAGCAGAGGTCAGGGCCTAGTGATTGTCATTTGGGAGAGGAGGTTAACACAGTTGTCGAGGAGTCCGTGATGGAAGAGTCAATGCATAGCCCGAAAATTAATGTTGAGCAAGCTTTTACTCCTGGTTTTCCCAGGAGCTTTAGTGGATCTAGAGATGGGCATGGTCGTGGTATTAATCTTGAAGTGGATTTGGCCCAAGCGCTAAGTATGAACTTAAATGAGAAGGGTTTTCTGAGCGTAAATCATTCAGGCTCAGGGAGGCAACTTACATCTGCCCCTAAACTCTTGCGGTATGAGAAGAAAAAAAGAAAGAAGAAGGTTCAGCTAGAGGGTTTCTCCAGTTTTGCTAGATTTCATGGGCATAAAGTTGCAGCAAGCAGCAAGCACACCTCTAAGTCTGTCATCTTCAGACCAGCAGCAGCTGCGATAGCTCGTTCAGATCTGTCTGAGGATGTTACTAGCCCAAGCAATCTTCTCCTCAATGAAGCTAAAGCCACTTTACAATTGGGTAAATCTCTTGGCATTAATTTCAATGGAAAAGAAGAGGATGTTCTGAATAAGATGATTGAGTTAGAGTTACAGGACATAGAGAGGTCCAAATAGGAGGGTTAGGTTTTAGAAGGAAGTAGAATGGCAACAAGTAAGCAACATTGGAGCATGTAGTGAGTTCTGTGCTTTTGTTAGATAGCTTTTGGGTGGTGGCATCCAGTTGTTAGTGTTGGTTTCCTTTTTCTCACCATGGCAACAAGTGGTGGCATCAAGTTGATAGTGTTGAGTTTTGTGCTATTGTATTGGTTTCTCACCAATACAATGCTTGGTTTCCTTTTTTCTCCATTTTCCTTTCTCATCCTTATTGATGTATTCCTATATGTAATGTATGGTTTCATCATCAATAAAGATTTTCTTTGCTGATCAAAAAAAAAAAAAAAAAAAAAACTCAATATTATGGGAGTTATAACTGTTGGGTATGCCTCCTTATTGGAGTGTGAGACCCAATTGGTTTGTTAAAAGAATTGTAATTTGGTTTGATTTAGGTATAATATATTTTAATATATTATATCTAATTTTTAAAGACTTAATTCAGTTTAGTAACATTAGGGTTTGTTTACAAAACTCAAGATTTAATCATATATATATTATGTTCATCCGAGGCATTAATATATAGCGGCAGCAGAATACACTTTGGTTGGTGAGATAGTGCTTGAGTTGACCAAGCAATTCGGTGGACTTTGTTTTGTGGAGGATCAATTTGTTTGATCATTATTTGGTGAGTTGATTTGGTTCGTTATTTTAGGTCTTTTTTAACTTTGGTTCTGAAGATTTTTGTTCATCTATTTGGTGAGATCTTTCCTCTTATTTATTTGTGATTATTTGGAATTCACCTAATGGTGATTTGTGAGACCATTCGTGTCTCGTTTGTAATCGTTTGAAAACTTATTTGGTTGATAGTGGAATCGGATTTCGATCCCTACCTCACATTGAGGGAACCACATAAAAATTCTTGTGTTACTTTTAATTTAATTTTTTTCTCATTAATTTTTATTCCTATTGATTGATTTACTTATGAAGAATCATCAATTTTCCCTAAAAACAACTTCAAAAAAAATAAAATAAATTAAAACCAAAAATCACGTCAGATATAACAAAGAACTCTTATATCAAAACTAAAATAATTTTATAATCAATATCACAATAAATTATAACTAACAGCGTAATAAATTATATAATTAAATACCGCAACAAAAAATATATATAATACATTTGCTGGTTATACATTACCCTTACTAATAAGTTGTGTGTTCTCTCAGGCACTTTAAAAAATGTCGTCTCGACTTCTTGCTTCACTCACTGTAATCATTTTGTTGGCTGCTTTTGCCTCCGAAGCCACTCGCCTTCCCTTGTCTGAAGGTATATATATATATTAGTAACGTGCTGGTTTTTTTTTTTTTAGAATGTTAGTAACGCGTTGTTAACTTTATGAAATTTAAAATTTAAAATTTAATTAGATGAGGGTGATATATACTTGGTAAAGAGTCTCGGATTCTTTATATATAAGTATAAAAATATTAATATGTGCTTTTCTCTTTTTGCAGTGGAAGCTCTAAAGGAAATAGGAAAGTCGTTGGGAAAGAATGATTGGAATTTCAGTGTAGATCCATGCAGTGGAGAATCGGGTTGGGCCAAACACCCTGATCTTGACTCGTTTCAGAATGCTGTCAAATGTGGTAATTGCACCTCCAATAACACCACATGCCATGTTGTCACCATGTAACACTTTCTCTCTCTCTCTCTCCCCCCCTCTCTTTCTCTCTAGAATAATTACATGAAAGAAAAACATTATTTATTTATTAATGAGTTAAATTAGCACAAACGGATTTCTAAACATGAGAATACATATGGTTTCAAGATTAAATTTTCATAGGAAAATTTAAACCAATTTCTATTCAGTCCTTAGGATTGCGAGAGATTCAAAAATCTCTTGAAAGAGCTGATAGTGTCGATTTTATAAATAAAAATTATTTTCATGAGTGCTTTATTTTAAATTAAAAAATCCCCAATATTCTTTTTCAAAACTCATTTATATTGTAAGTTCTCGTTTGGGATGAGCTAATTTAACCTGATATTTTGACTTTTTTGCTATTTTAGTCTGGCTAAAAAAATTATGTTTGAGATAAATTTTGACTTTTTTTTGTAGTTGATTTGATGGTTGTGAAATAAAGAATGAAATTATTATGGTTTGAGATATATTAGATCAATTTTTTAATCATTATTTATTTTATATTTTAATTTAATGAGAAATTTATTAGAAAATCTTTTATTGAGTACTTGTATCCCAATTAGTTCATAAAATATTTTTGTATTCCAATAAGTACTATTATTTTAGACATTTGATCCATCAAATCTTTATCATATTTAAGGTATTTTATAAACAATTTTATCTTTATAAATATTTTTTGAACTCTTAACAACTTGGTGATGTGAACATTCACATTAAATAAATTTGATAGTGAATGTTCACATCATGGAACATTCATATTATCAATCTAAACATTAACGTTTCACCCTATATTATTATTAGAGGTATTTTGATAACTATGTTTTCAAAGGACTTATTGAAACATAAAAATAATTTCGACTAAGCGCATCTCCAACGCTTCACTTCTTTTTTCACCAAATTTGAGTCGAAAAACTGCCTTTTCACCAAATCTGATACTGAGCGCTCCAACCCTTAATTTTCATCAAATTTTCATCCGGGACAACCGGGTGGTCGACCGGCCGGTTGACCGGCCGGTCGACCGGCCGGTTGACCGGTTATGCCAAAAAAAAATTTTTTTTTTTTTTTTTTTGAATTTTCTGAACTTTTTTTTGAACTTTTTGAACTTTTTCCGGGTCGACCGGCAGGTCGACCGGCCGGTCAACCGGTTAGGCAAAAAAATTTTTTTTTTTTTTTTTTTTTTTACATTTTGAACTGATTTTCCTTGAACTCTTTAAACCTTTCACTGGTTGACCGGTTGGTCAACCGGCCGGGCAACCGGTTGGTCAACCGGCTCCTCTTTCCAACGGTCAGGAACAGTATTTTGGTGAAATCAGTATTCTGTCGTCGATTTGATGAAGCGTTTGATGAATTGTCGATTTGATGAAGCGTTTGATGAACCGTTGGAGGAGTGAACAGTGCATTTTTCATCAAAATTCAAATTTGATATCAACTCTGATACACCGTTGGAGATGGTCTAAGTAGAATATAAGTAGGTGAAGAGAGATATATAAATCAATATCCCAAATAATTCTTGATTACATTATATATTTTAGATCAAATATTTTATTTTTATTAACATCTTAATCTAATTTTAAATTTGGAGAAGATGAGATAAAATTATCTTTTCGTCGTGTTAATTTCACTTAAGTTTGTTAAAAAAATTAAATTCACTCTAAAATGTAGCATATGTATACCCTTTCCATTAATTTGAATGAAAAAAATTAGTAGTGATATTTTAGTTTAAATTACATAGAAATTATCTGATTATATTTAAACCATAATAAATAAAATGACCACAAATCACAAAGAATAAAATAAATTTTATGTTTTATTTTAATATTTTTAACTGAGACATACAAATCATTTTATAAATTTAGAAAACCCAACATAATCAAATAATATAATTGATTACAAATGATTAGGTGAACAAATGTGTATATTGAATGGTTCAAATTAATCTACTAAATCTAATGGTTAGAAAATTTTTTCATGTATGGTGGTACCCAAAAACCACTTTTGGTACAACACTCGTACCCCAATTGGGCATAGGATGATGGTCAGTGTTGAGCTAAAGGAACAGACGACCGTCAGGTTAAGTTTGGTAAGTTGAAAAAAAGTTAAAAAGTTAAAAAATTACTCAAAAAGTTATAAAGTTATCACTATTCGTCAAAAGTCAAAAATTACGGCTGGACAATTCCCAATTCTAATTTTCTCCTACACACTAATTTATACAATTTTTTAATACACATTTTTCCATAAAAAGTTAAAAAGTTAACCCAAACAATCATATTTTTTTTCCTCAACTTTTTAGTCTAAAAAATCAAAAAGTGCACTTATTTAGGACATCCAAAACAACCTCTCAGTGTTAACCCCAATTATTTTTCCGTTTGTATAGTTTGTTGGCCATTAATTTCGTCACGGAGAAAGTTCATTTTCTTAGTAAAGAGTTGGATTTCTCTCATATTTTGAGATCATTTAAGTATTTTGTAAGATTTATTATAGATTTTGTTTTAATGATTTAAACTATTTATTTTGTAGGTTTCTTAATATATATTATTCATAAAAAAATTTAGACTGATTTGATAATTGTAACCCTTTCATTTTATCTCATTTGTCTCTAAAAAAATGAATGGTCAATTTCAAAAATATATTTGCCATCTATTTTTTTGGAGACAAAAGTGATAAAAAAAAAAAAAAAAAACTATGATTATTGGATTGAACTACATTTTTTTCATGAATATTTTGCATTGATGGCCTTACAAAAGAAACAGTTTAGATTATTGAAATCAAACCCGAGGTGAGCCTTATAGGTCCCTCAAGTTCTTTCATGTTGAAACTTAATAAAATTAGATTTTGTTTATTCTGAGATTTTTTTAAAGATGCTCTTTATATGTTTTGATGTTGTGTCACACAAAAAAAAAGTTCATTAAAATGAAAAATGTTTTGCACTTTAGAAGTAAAAATCATTGTTGAAAAAAGTTCTCATTACATTACCATCGTCACCATTGCCTTCATCACCACTCCATAACCACTATCAACACCAAAGTCATTGCTATCGCCACCATCACCTCAACAAAATATCTCGCCTACCACCACTATCAACACTAGGATCATTGTTATTGCCGCCATCACCGTAACACTACTGTCACCCTACTAGCTCATCTTTACCCCTATCACCACAACTAATATTACTTGTACATAAGCCTCTAAGCCCTAATGCTCAAAGTAAAGATGATTGATTATATACCTATTTGACTATTTTATGAGATGAAAAACAAAATAATGTTTGGAATGATTTGTGATTTTTTTTTTTTTTAGTTAAATAGATAGTTGTGAGAAAAACAAAATGATTTATTGATGTGTAGGATATATAACATTTTATCTTATTAGTTATTTTAGTCTTTTTTTTTTCTTTTTTCTTTTTTTTTAAAACTATTTTAACCAAAAAAAATTCTTCCCAAACATGGCCTAAATATAATTTACCTAATCTAAAACTTTTCTCATCTTTTTTATTATTTATTTATTTTTTGATCAAAATTGTAAGATATTAATTTGTTAATAAAATTATATTATAACTAAAGAGATTGTTGCTGATCCATCAATTTAAATTTCTGACTTTTCCCTCACCATACTTTAAAATGTGACTACGAAATCACTCAACCAAACTCAATATCTAAAAACTTTACTCATCTTTAACACCCAAATATCCTATCGATAGCCACTTGAGCACTTGCTCGGCGTCCATGACGACCATAATGAGCACTGACAAATTGAGTTGGTGGTTTTGTCGTAGTATTGCACTGACCTAACGGACACCGATTCTGACTATCTAAGGGAAAAAATAATACTAATAATTCAGTTAAGAGAGGTTTTTTGAGAAAAAAAATTTATTTAGTTGAAAATTTTTAGAAAAAAAAAATTCAAAATCACTTTTATCTCTCCTCTCCTCTATCATTCTCTCACATCTTACATATTAATCAATTATTTTTTCTTTTGCACCCATTTATTCAACTAAAAAAAAAATTAAATCATTTCAAACTCTGAAATTTCAAAACTATTTTCAAAAAATACAATCAAACAAATTTTTAAATTTTATAAACTTTTTTCAAAAAATTATTTTTCAAAATTATTTCATAAAATACAAATAAAACATTAAAATACCAATTTTTATTCATCAACAGTGAAAGAAACAGGGAAAGTGTTTAGGTGTGCAAGGTGCGTACCATATGCACTTGTGTAAGTTTTCACAAATATACATAAGTTATCTCACAAAATCGTACAAGTTCTTACAAATATACATAAGTCCAGTAACGTTTATATTTACTATTTAGGAAATTCTACTATAAACACCCTCACTATATGCACTCTTAAGTTTTGTCATTTTCTTTTTTAGTTACGACTAATTTTTTTTTTTAATTATGATTCAAGAGATTTTTAATTATGTCTCATATATTGTTTGGTTATAATTATTATTTTTTAGTTATGATTTAAAAAGTATGAAATTTTGTCATTTTTTAAAAAATTATGAAATGCATACGGTGCACGCCCTTGTGTAAAAATTTTAAATTATAAACAAAAAATATTTGGATCTATTTTTGCTTTTATAAAATTTTAAATTATAAACAAAAAATATTTGGATCTATTTGGAAAAAGAAAATTATGATTTTCTCTTTATTTCCATATGTATTTGGTATGAGTAAGCTAATTTTTTTTTTTTGAAATGCAGAGTTCTCAAAGCACTAAATTTGAGTGGCGTTCTCCCCCGAGAATTGGTCAAACTCCCTCATCTCCTAGAATTGTAAGTATTTTTCTTTTTCATTATAATGTATCATAAACAATGAATAGTAACTATCTGTTAATTTTTTATGATGGTGTACGTTGATCATTTATTAAAAAAAATAAAAAAATAAAAAAATTTAAATTAAATTAATATGATAAGTGTAAAGACTTGATTTAAACACAATTGTCTTAAAAAATAAATTGTTTGTGTTTAAAATTATACTTGTCTTCAATATTTTTTAACAACAAATGTGATGAAATTATATAACTATAACAATCGAATTAATCTATTTTATTTTTTGTGTGAATAATTTATACAGTATAACTTAAAAAAATAAGAGGTCTGCTAAATGCTCATATCCTTCTTCTTGGGAACCCCACTTATTTGAATCCCTACCACCAAAATTGTTCTCTTCCTCATTTTTCTTTAGACCTCTACCTACCATAATCCCAAATATACCCTCACCAAACAAATTTTGTCATTTTTTAACCAGCAACCTCACCCTCAACTCCAGCAACTCCTCCTATAGTCCTCATCCTTCATTGGAGACCCTCCTTCAGCCCTCATCCCTTATCGGCACTCAACCATCACCACCCCATCCCTCATCGATCCTCTTCCTCTGTCTTATTCTTTTTCTTCTTGTACCCTAGATCTCTCTCTTTTTATCGATCCACCACCACAACCATCACTACCGCTGCAACCACCCCCTTCTGCACCCATCATGTCCATCAACAGTGAATAACGACGATGACTCCCTCACTCACACCCTTCCTATCATTGACGGTGAAAAAGATTTGGGGGCTTCGACTCCCTATCTTGCAGTCAGTGAATTTGTTTGAATTGGTTTGATGATTTGTTTGTTTGCTATGTTGGTTTGTTTGTTACAATGACTAATGAATAAACTGGGTTTTTATGTTCAGAACTAAGTAACCGAACAAATCCTTTATGTTCAACACTATGTTACCGAACCAAAAAGATTCATTCAAAATTGTGTTACCGAATATTCAGGATTTGCTCATCATTGTGTTGCCAATCAACTCTCCATCCATTGCGAGAGCAAGCGAGCAAGAGATGTATGAAAACCTAGGGATTTTAGAAGAAGACCAAGAGGAAAAGAAAAAAAAAAGGAGAAGAGGAAGACAAGGGTGATGAAGAAGGGTTGTGTTGCTACGGCTGGCGAAGAGGGCTGGGTGCTAGTTTCGAAGGTTGTCAGTGGGAGTGGAAATGATGGTGGGTTGGTTGTCGGAGGGTGGGTTGGTCATCGGAGGGTGTCTGCAGGAGTGGAAGTAGTGGTGGGATTGGGGTTAGGGCTAAACTTGGGAGGATAGAAATGAGGACAAAATTGAAATTTTATATTAGGATAAAATTATAATAAACTAAAGAAAAAAAATGAAATGTCCAAAATAAAAAGATAGAAACATTTAGAAGTTGTTTAGGATGTGCTATATAAGTGCACTTTTTTATTTTTTGGTTAAAAACGTAGAGAAAAAAAAGATATATGTTTGGGATAACTTTTTGACTTTTTACAGAAAAATATGTAATAAAATATTATAGATGCAAAGTACACTGATCTGCAACACTGTGCCGGGGTATGCATTTCAATTATTATTATTATTATTTTTTTTAATGGAAATTGGTGGCTTGCATTGTGCTACGTGGTATGACTTGGAAAATGTAGATGCAAAATACACTGAGCTGTACTGTTGGACTGACTAATTCAAAGAGCAAAATTACGATTTTGCCTTCTAGCTTCCCCCACACACTTCTTCCAAATAATATAAATTCTTTGACCTTTTTTAATAATTTTTTGACTTTTTGACTTTTTTAGTTCATACGGAACAAGTACTTACTCAAAAATAATGAATCGAATCATCCAAAATATAACACATAGTAGGCCCACGAGCCTCAACTAGACCGGCCCCGTCCACGTAGTGTCCTTTTTGAGACAGCAATCTCTCGTCTTCTAGGAGGGAAAAGGAATAGTAGTGTAACATGGTAGAAGCAAATTAATTCTTAAAACAAAAATTCTTTATTATATGTCCCTTGTTTTCTTCGAGCATTTGTATCATAACTCGTGACAATATATGATTTTCTTTTTCTTTTTTTATAAATTTTGCTTCTCATTATAAGCATACATTAAATAGTGAGAATAAAAAACGAGTTTGAACACAAAATAATAAAAAAACTAAACATCAAATTTTTCCGCTCCTTAACATTTTGTAATGTTATTCTCCCTCCCTTATTGTACAGACAATTTTTTTTTTTTTTTATATATTCAAAATTTCTGTTGTGTTAAAATTATAACAATTTTTTTGTAAAATTATATTAAAATATTTTAAATTAAAAAGGTTTATTGTAACTTTAGTATAATAAGGACAAAAATGAAATGTATCGATATAAAAGTAGAGTGAGTGTCCTATACTACTATGCAAATGGAACACGTGTGCTGATGCTATGACAAAATTTGGAAATGATCGACTTAAGGATCTTCTAGTAGTTAACGTCATCCAAAAAGAATTTTATGTACCCAAAAAAAAAAAAAAAACTCACCAAATTAATAAATCATCAATTATAATTAGGTTGAGTTTGGAAAATTGCTAAATAAGTAATTTATTTATTTATTTGTTACAAATTATTACATTACATTTTTATTTTTTTACATAATTTTTGTAAATAGTCAAAAATTATTAAACAAGCAAATCTCAAACGACCAGGTACTGATTACTCCCTCTTTTGTACAGTGACATCTCCAAGAATTATGTTAATGGTACTATCCCACCAGAATGGGGTTCCTTGTCATGAATAATGCACATGTATGTACCCAAGCACATATACTTACCAGTAGTATATCATTTTGTATTGTTTTTTAATTTCAAATTTGTGATCTGATTTTTTTTTTTTGGGGGGGGGGGGAGAAGGAAATTCTCACCATAAATCCATTCAAAAATCTAAGTTCGGAACATAACATTCTAAATTTTTTATGTTTATGTTTTTAATACAAAAGCAGTGTTATTGCAGATCCCTGTTAGGAAATCGAATAACAGGTTCAATTCCAAAAGAATTAGGAAACATCACCACACTTGAAAGCATGTAAACTTCTTATTATTACTCATATGTATTTTTTATTTTTATTTTTATTTTTTATGCTTATGAAGAATTTACATCACTTTGTTGTCAAAATTGTAATTTTTGATGCTTATATTATAGAGTCCTCGAGTTCAATCAGCTGTATGGACCACTTCCTCAGGAGCTTGGTAACCTTACCCGCCTTGAGAAACTGTAATGCTCTTTTACTTTCTCCAATTTTTTTATTTTTTATTTTTTATTTTTTAAATTAGACTTGCTCTCCTCTTTATCCTTTCGTTTGGATGAAATGATTTAGTAAGAAATAATGGAAAAAATTAGAATCATGAAAAATTATAACAATTTAATTATTAAAATTTATAAATTTTATTATTAATTTGTATTTTTTTTTTCTAAGCCTTCACTGTGCTATTATTTCCCCTGTTTGGTTTATAAATTATGTAAGAAATGATAAGATAAGAAACTCTATTATTGGGTATATTTTATTTCTCATCAAAAGCAATAAAAATTTGTGAGAAACAGATTAATTAATTATAAAATATTTATAAAATCAAAATTATATCTTAAAAAGCATAGAAAGAAAACTAAAGGGCAAATTACACTCACCTCCCTTGAGGTTTGTGACAAATACAAAAACCTCCCCTATAGTTTTAATAATTATAGTAACCTCTCCTACTTTACCTGACATTCTCTAGCTTCCCCATTCCGTCAAATTGGAACAAACGGTATTACTTGCATAGAATAAATAACCTTATTACCCTCACTTTTGAGCACAAAAAACCGATACTACCCTTGTCCTTATTCCTTTGTTCACTTTAATTCTCTGTTGACCTACAAAATGACTTTTTTTGAATTTATTTTTTAAAAATATTAAAAAATGTTAAAGAAAATTTTATTTTTTATTTTAAATATATAATTTTAATTTAATTTTTTTTATTTTAAATACTTTATTTTATTATGTAAATATTTTGATTTTTTAAATTTTAATATTTTAAAATCAAAACACAACTCCACACTCAAATCGTAGCCAAATATATAACTCAAAACTCAATTCAAAAATTATTTTCAAACCTTATAACCAAACACATGACTCGAAACTCTACACTACTTTTAAAATTCTACATTCAAATCGTAACCAAACAAATAACAAAAAAGTAAAAATATTTAAAAAAATATTTATAAAATAAATAAATAAATAAATATTTAAAATAAAAACCGTATATTTAAAATGACAATTTTTTTTAAAAAATTTAATATTTAAAAAATATAATTAAGATATTTAAAAAAATGCAGCACATAAATGTATGAAATATAGTGCACATTAAAATAAATAAATAAATATTTAAAATATAAAATATTTACCTTAAAAAAATAAATCCAAAGAATTTCAAAATACAACTCAAAACTATTTTAGAAACTTATAACCAAACAAATTTTATCTTTTCAAAACTAAATTCATAACTCATAACTCAAAATACGACTCCACACTTAAATCATGATTCTAAAAATAATTTTAAAAAATAAAATAAAATAATATTTTTAAATTTTTTTCTTTTAAAATAGTTTTGAAAAAAGTTTGGTTTTGAGTTTTGAATTGAGTTTTAAGTTGTGTGTTTGGTTATGAGTTTTAAAAAAATAATTTTTGAATTGAGTTTTGAATAGTTTTGAGTTGTATATTTGGTTATGAGTTTTGAGTAGTTTTGAGTTGTTTATTTTAAATATTTTATTTTTTTTATAAATACATTTTTAAATATTTTAATTTTTTATTACGTATTTGATTACGATTTGAGTGTAGAGTTTTGAAAGTAATATGGAGTTTCGAGTTACGTGTTTGGTTATGAGGCTTGAAAATAATTTTTGAATTGAATTTTGAGTTATGTGTTTGGTTACGATTTAAGTATAAAGTTGTGTTTTGAGTTTAAAATATTAAAATTAAAAAAATTCAAATATTTAAAAAATAAAATAAAATATTTAAAATAAGAAAATTTAAAAATATTTAAATAAAAATTATATATTTAAAATAAAAAAATAAAATTTTCTTAAACATTTTTTAAAATTTTAAAAAAATAAATCCAAAAACACTGTTTATTCCAAACACTGTTTCTTCCTATAGTAAGGTCATTTTCTTCCAAAGCCATCCTCCAATCAAAAAGTATTTTTTAATATTTTAAAAATAAGGGCAATAAGGTCATTTATTATAGGAAAGTAACACTATTTGTTTCAATTTGACTGCATAAGGAAATCTGGAGAATGTCAGGTAAAGTAGAAGATGTTACTGTAATTATTGAAATAACAGGGGAGGTCCCTGTATTTGTCAGAAACTTCAAGGGAGGTCAATGTAATTTACTCAAAATAAATCTTACACATATCCTTCTCTCATAATTTGTTTTTTTAGTTCGGCCAATTTTGGAGACTTATTATAATAAAAAAATAGATTAATTACCTAAAAATCCTAATGAGAGGAGGTGTTGTAGCTCAAGTCCCGTGTAACAGTTTTTGAACTCACAAGTCCCATTTTGAAATGCAATTGACATTCCTGCCCTTTTGGTAGTTCACGTCAAAAATGTTAAATCTAGGAAAATCAGTGAATAGCACTTTCAAATGATAAACGGCTAATAAACTCATAAGCAATATGTAACAAAATCAAATTGAATACTAAAATCGAAACTTATCAAAATTGAGAATGTTGGATTTGAGATTTGGAGATTTGGTCTGTAGGTAAAAACTGAGATGTTCTCAGTTCCAAAATCGAGAATGATTTCAGTTTACAATTATCAAAATTAAGAAATTTCTCAATTTTTTTTTTTGAAAACATTATTGGTTTTGACAAATTTATCAAATTTTTTCAGTGTTAAAATTGAAAATATTATCAGTTTACTCTCTCTCTCTCTCCCTCGCTCACCTTTTTATTCTCATTCTACACTTTTTAAGATATGGAAATCTCCAGATCTGGTTTGAGATTTGCATGACTGGGCCGCGATAGCAATGGTGAGCAGAGGACGATTACGACAACTAGAAATAATGAGCAAGCATGGGGCAACAACATGGTTGGGTTACGATGTAGCAGAGGTGATGCACAAGAGAGGGAAGAGAATGCGGCAAGGGGCGATTGAGAGAGGTCGCCATTGGAGGGAAGAGGTTGGGAAGGGGAATCACCGTTAGGGTTTAGCACCAGAGGTGGCTCGTCAAGATAGGAAGAGGGTCGCAGATGACTATTCAGTAATGGTGACTGAAGAGGGCAAAAGAGAGGGTAACGAAAGGGCAATTGTAAATTTCTTTTAAAAAAAAAATAGTATAAATTATCACATCATTCTCTGTGTTTTACATTTTTTTTTATAAAAATTAAAATAACCAATTCGCAAATACACCTCGATTGATAACTTTTCTTGCCTACAAACCAAACGAAGCATTACTTCGACTCTCCACTACCACACTAGATACCCACTAGACACCATTGGCTTCACCGGAAAAGGAGGCTACGAATTACACATGCGGTGGGCGAGATAAACAGTGCTGGTTATCCCCATTGATCTCCTTTCCCCATTCTTTCACCTCTAAGCTCAGCAGTACCCACAAACCACGGAACATGAAAGCAATAGAGAGAGAGAGATACGGTTTACAAGGCTTCCCCGCCACCTCTCCACCGGCCACCCGCACCGTTTCCCCGCCCTCCTTAGCCATCCCCTCACGCCTAACCCAATACCCAATCTAAGCAGAGAAGGTGATTGATAGAATGTGGAATGCCATGATTGGTGTTTATGTTACAAACGGGGTTCCTTTTGGAGCACTTGAATTGTATATAATAATCATGGTCTAGCAATCAAATTGGGCTTTGCTTGTGACATGTTTGTTGTCAATTCACTCGTGGGTATCCAATGCTTTCAATATGGCGATCTTGTTGTCTGACACAAAATGTGTGAAAGCGAAGATGCTATGCCAGGGAACTCAATAATTTTAGCTTATTCTGCCAAACGGATAGTCCATGGAAGCATTATTGAGGACTTTTACGCTGTGTTAGTTGGGAGATTTGGGAAGGAATTTGAAAATGAAAAGGGAAAAGGCGTGTGAAATTATGTGAAATATAGATGTATTTTATTCACATTTCTCCTATCTTTTTCCTTTTTATTTTCAAGTTCCTTCCCAAATCCTTCAATCAAACACAGTGATAGAGAAATGCAGAAAAATGCTCTCAGCCCAAACACATATACTTCAATTTCTGCACTTTAAGCCACTTGGTGGACATAGAGTGCTATTATCGATGCGTTTGTAGATGTTTGTATTTGTTGCATTTTGTAGCAGTGGTGGTGGTGAAAGTCACCTCATGGAGAGGAAGAGAAATACGAGTAAAAATTCAACATGATATCACTCACTAATGACACGTGTATTATCAGCCAATGATAAACTTAAACATGGAAAAGTGAGGTATTATCAGCCAATGATAAACTTAAACATAGAAAAGTGAATCCAGAATTGAAATCTACCTACTCTAAATAAGTACGTATGTAACTGCCATCATAGTTGGTAGCTTATTATTGGATACCACGTGTCGGTGAAGATGTGGTATCATAGTTGTGTTTTTTTTTTTTTTTTTTTTAATCCTTTTCTTTCTTTGTGTGTGATGAAGAGATGGGTCATTCACTTGTTAAATAAATTTACTAGTTCTAATTAACAATGTTGAAATATATTGTTATAACTTATGTCCCACTCTAATAAATGCTTGTGGAGTATCAATTTGTTGGCAACTGAAGTTAAGATCCTTTTGATATATCTATCTATCTATACTATTATAAACTGAAGACTTTTTATGGTGTTGACACAATGTGACATTTTCATTTTTGAAAATGCCTTTATAGTCTATTAAAAACATGAAATTATATAGGGAGGCCAAGACCTTTGGTCTGAGAAACAACATTTTTACCACTTGAGCTGCATACGACATCAAAACCAAACTTTATATTTTACAGGTTTAATAGCACGCCCATCGGGTGGGCACAAACCCTCTAGTATATATCTATATGATTCACTCAGGAGTGTGTTCAAGGCTTCACCCAACTAATTCCCGATCCCTGTTACATGTAATCTTCCGTCAAAATATATGTACTTTGTAATTGTTGGGCATAACCCTGGCTGGACTCAAAAGGGAGTGGGAAATGAACTTTAACATTCATCCTTGACGATTGAATCCATTACATTGTATATGAGAGTCATAGGTCCTCTTAACTAGAGCAATCTAATTGGTTAATTGAACTCTATTTTGTTTTTGTTTTTTTAAAGGAGTTTAACGTCGAATTATTTTTCTGGGGAGTTGCCGGGAACACTAGCAAAGTTGACCACTTTGAAGGATTTGTGAGTTTCTATAAGTTCTGTTTGTTCTTTTTTGTGGGAGTTTAATGTTTATATTTTGAAATCTGTTGTTCAATTATTGTTTACCATAATGCAGTCGGATCGGGGACAACCTCTTTACAGGAAGCATACCCAATTTCGTCCAAAACTGGATACATCTTCGAAATTTGTGAGGCCTTGATGTGTTCTGATGTCACTTGTTTTTCATTCAACACTTGTTTAAATAAACATATGGTAATTGCAGATATATCCAGGCTAGTGGTTTGGATGGTCCAATTCCTTCTGGCATTGCGGTTTTGACAAATATGACTGAATTGTCAGTGAGAAATCTTTTACTCCCTCAACTTTTATCCATATTGTGTACATTGGTGTTTGATTAGTAATTTTCTTGGTAGCCAATGTTTGATTATATTGTTTTTGGTTGAAATACAATATGCAGAAGAATTAGTGATTTGAATGGAACTAAAGTATCTACTTTTCCACCCCTTAGTAACATGAGATACTTGCGGACACTGTAAGTTGGATGCTTCTATGTCACTGCCTTAAAAAGAATTTTCAAATGTCCTCTTGGTGACTTGAAATCATGTATGCTTGATCGTATTGCAGGATGTTGACAAGTTGCAACATTATTGGAAGCTTACCAGAGTATCTTGGGACAATGATCAATTTAACAATTTTTTTAGTATATTTTTATACCTTCCCCTCCCTCCCATATTGGCATGTGTAGAAGTAGTTGTAAGTTCTCTTGAAAGAGTTTTTTGGGCCGTTACTGGTTTGATCTGAAATAATTTAATATCATTAAATGTCTTATGAATTACCTATTTTGTGTTCGTATGTAATTTATTAAACTTTATATAGCAGTGAAACAACAAAATTTGTTTACTCTATAGATTAGATATCTAATGATTCGAGGAACCTCAATTAGCATGTGTTTATGTGCAACTACTAGTGTTAATGTGATGATAAATTCAAATGTTGAACCATTTTATAAAATTTAGAATTATGACAAACTAGATAATGTAGAAAAGAAACCTGTATAGACAATGGTTCATAATACCATGGACAAATGCTTTATAAATCAATTCAAAGATGAAGGCATGCCATTGATCAATTGAGAATGTGTTGTTCTGCCAAAAGACTCTATTATGTTGCAAAGATCTTCAATTAATCATGTTGGGTTGAAAATTTCAATTCATTGTAGTGATTATCTGTTTCAGAGTTTCCATTTTACTGAAATAAAATTCTTTTCAAGAGTCATTCAATATCTTTTTCTTTATGATCTCTTGCAGAGACCTCAGCTTTAACAAACTAAGTGGAGTAATTCCAAACAACTTCATTAATCCAAGCGCTTCAATTTCCATGTATGGACTCTTAATTCTTGTTTTTGGTTTCCTTGTGCCAATTTTGGATGCTAATTCTCTGAAGCCACCAAAATTAAATTCATTAACCGATGACCTTAAACAGATTGGCTTGAAATTTGTCAACTTGAATCTTCTTGCATGTCAGATTAACTCTCTAGTCTTGGACTACATGAGACTAAAATTAGCTTTGTTCGAGCTTATTTTTTTTTTATGGAAAATAAGGATAGTTCCTTTGCATGAGTTATGTAAGTTGAGGATTACATTCTTCCTCTGGAAATTAGACCTGAAAAGGTCAAATTAAAAAGAGTTAGCTGATAACCATGGACCTTTCTTTACTCTATTTTCATTAATTGAATGTCTTCCTCTCTCGTAAGACAAGAATACAAGTAATGGTTTGATTTCTATGAGCTAATAAGTAGGGTTTGCATGTTTGAGAGAAGAACAAACTTAGGGAATGATGTGACAATCATCCCTTTTTATATTAATAACATGTAGCTTACAATGGAAGTCTTAAGGCACAAATAAGGAAAATCCATAATAAGGAAATTATAACTAAATCAAATCAAATCATAACGTAATATTCTAACACTTCCTCTCAAGCTAGTGCATAGATTTCTCTCATTCCCAGCTTGCTTAGAATATCATGAAATATTTTACTCCCCACCCCTTTGGTGAGGATGTCTGCAAGTTGTTCGTTGGACTTCACAAAAGAAGTACATATCATGCCGCTAGTGAGTTTCTCCTTGATGAAGTGGCGATCAATCTCAGCATGCTTTGTCTTGTCATGTTAAACAGGATTGTGAGCTATGTTGATGGCAACCTTATTATCATTGATGCGTTGTTTCACACACCAAAATTAAACACTAAACTGTGCCAAATTCCTTAGAATAATGGTAAGTCCACGTATCAATCCGCAAGGACAATTGTGAAATTAAACTAATTTAATTGTTAAATTTCTAAATTAATTTTGATTGAAGATGACTGGTTCATAATCTAATGAGAACTAAATTAAGCAAAGCGATTAAACAATTAATTAAAAGTAAGGATGAAGTACTGATTTTGGGAAAAATCTAGGATAATGAATCCAACACTAGTTACGTAAATAAGGTTTCAATTTGAAAGTCAATTATGTTCTGGTTCGAATGAAATAACATTTCATAACTACAAGTTCAAAGCATTGATCAAGAAAATTATCACGTTCAATGTCTAGGCACGAACCATCTCAAGTGGTACGAATCGTTCGCTCTAAACTACGGTAGCAAAACGGTTCGTCCCTCGTAGTATGGCTCGTCCCATACTTTGAATATGAAAATAGAGAAAACTATTGTATGAAAAGCATTCAACAATCACATAAAGTAGAATACTTGAAGAGAATACTGAAAAAATATATATGAAACTTCTCAAGGACCATACAATTGTTTAAACCATTACACAAGAGAAAACCAAAAGAAATCCCTATTTACTTGGTTAGGATTTCATCAAAACCCTAGAAATATAAGCCTAGCCACTCATGGAGGAATGAGCAGAGGTAGGTGGAGTAGAAGCCACAATGGGAGACATCCTTCACACTTCAAATTTCTTTCTCTTCAAAACCCAAACCTCCATTTTCCTTGGAAAAATATCAACCCAACCTATTTTTTGTCTTTTTATACCTCATCTTCTTTTCAATAGGTTTAAAACATCGAGCATGTTTTTCAAGGTACGGCTTCACGTGCGGAAAATGTCACCGCACGTACGGCAGGTGTTTCGCACGTGCGGGAAAGCTGGGGCCCTGTTTGGCTGTGAGGTAAAGACCGCACGTGGAGGAAGCAATTTTCTTTGCATTTTGCTCATTTTATGCTCCCACTGTGTACAAACTTGATTGATATTAAACATGCATAAAATGTATAGTTTGAAAAACAAGTAAAGTTAAGAGATCATAATTAACGGCCTCAGTGTTTTACAATTCAGTCTTAATCAATCATAATATAGCTGCATAAGGTTTGTCTGGCCAATCCCAGATCCCTCAACCACAGTTTGATCCACAAGAGCTCACACACACCTTATGCCATAGCTCTAAACTCAGCCTCTGCACCCAACCTAGTCACCACATTCTGTTTCTTACTTCGCTAAGTAACAAGATTGCCTCCCACAAAGGTATAATACTCTGATGTAGATCTCCTATCAGTTATTGACCCTGCCTAATCAGCATCTGTATAGGCTTCTACACGGAGGTGATCATGTTTGGAAAAATAAAGACCTTTTTCCAGGTGAAGATTTTAAATACCTCAGAATTTTCATAACAGTCGCTAAGTGAATTTCATGAGGAGCATGCATAAACTAGATAACCACACTGACAACAATAGCAATATCAAGACGAGAGTGAGATAAGTAAATGAGATTACCCACTAGTCTGTGATAACTCCCCGTATCCATAGCTGCTCCCCCTTCATCATCACCAAGTTTCTGATTAGGTTCTAGTGGAGTATCACAGGCCTTACATCCAAGCATCCTTGTTTCCTTCAAAAGGCCAAGCATATATTTTCTTTGTGAGATGAAAATTTCATCCTTGGTTCCCCAAGTCTTTGATTTCAAGCTCACTTGCCAAATACCTTTTCAACAGAGAAATTTCCTCTTCATCATCTCCAGTTAGCACTATGTCGTCCATATATATAATAAGAGCAATGGTCTTACCATGTGAGGAATGCTTAACAAACAGAGTATGATCAACCTGACTCTGTTTGAAGTCATATTTCATCATTACTTGAATGAACCTTTCAAACCAGGCCCTAGGAGACTATTTAAGACCTTATAAGGATTTTCGTAGTCGACACAGGCAGAATATCCATATACGCCTCTTCTTCCAGGTCACTATGAAGAAAACCATTCTTCACATCAAATTGGTAAAGTAGCCAATTTAGATTAGTTGGAAGAGAAAGAAGCACTCTGACTGAATTCATTTTTGCAACTAGAGCAAATGTCTCTTGGTAGTCCACCCCATAGGTCTGAGTAAAGCCCTTTGCCATAAGTCTAGCCTTATACTATTTAATTGAACCATCTGCCTTGTGTTTCACTGTGTATATCCATTTGCATCCCACTATTCATTTGCCCCTAGGTAACTCAGTTAAATCCCAAGTGCCATTCTTATGAAGTGCTTTTATTTCCTCCACCATAGTCAATTTCCACTCAGGAATAGTAAGAGCATCATGAAAATGATTAGGTGCACTAACAGAGGAAATTTTTGACACAAAGGCTTTATATGAAGAGGACAAATGAGAATAAGACACAACGTTAGAAATAGGATGATGAGTACAAGATCTCACACCTTTTCTCTTGGCAATGGGTTTATCAAGATCAGTAGGCTCAGACTTAGAGGTAGCAATATCAAGAGTTTCAAGGCTACTTGGACCTTCATCAAAAGGAGGAGATGCCAGTGATTGATCAGAAATGGTCTCCTGTATCCAAATAACTTTCTGTCTTTCTTTATCCCTGGCATAGACTTGCTATTCTCTGTTCTTGGCAACATCTAATTCTGTATTGCTAGTAATAGGTACCACTAGTGGCTGTACTAGGCCAGGAACAATAGGAGCAACAAGACTCTTTTCACTCCAAGACTCCCCTGAAAAGATGACTGGGACACGGAACCAGACAAGAAGTAGGATTGAGACTCAAAGAAAGTGGCATCTATGGACACAAACCATTTACGAGAGGGAGGATGATAACATTTGTACCCCTTTTGAGTAGGAGAGTAACCCAAGAACACACATTTAAGAGAACGAGGATTCAACTTACCCCGAGAAGAAGAATGATTGTGAACAAAACATACACAACTAAAAGTTTTTGAAGGAATGGAAAATAGAGACTCAGAACCTAAGAGAATTTGAAGAGGTGCCCTTTTTTGTAACCCTTGTGTAGGAAGACAGTTAATGAGATAGGCAGTAGTGAGAACGGCCTCGCCCCCAATAGGCCCAAGGTACACCCATAGAAAAACACATACAATGGGCCATATCAAGGAGATGACGATTATTGCGCTCAGCAACCCCATTCTGTTGAGGGATGTCAATGCAAAATGTTTGATGGATAATGCCATAAGTGGAAAAATATTTTGCCAACCCAGAATCAATGTACTCACACCCATTATCAGAATGTAACACCTTGACAACCGCCCCAAATTGGGTACTAATCATTTTATGGAAGTTTTGAAACACAAAGAAAACCTCACTTTTTTGTTTCATGAGGTACACCTAAGTAGTACGAGAGCAGTCATCTATAAAGGTAACAAATCATCAATGACCCTTCATTGACATCACATGAGAGGGACCCCAAACATCCAAATGAATTAAAGAAAAAAGAACTAAACTTTTATTATTACTAAGAGCAAAAGAAACTCGGTGTTGTTTGTCAAGTTGGCAGAACTCACAATGAAACTCAGAAACTTTATTTTTGATAAAAACAGATGGAAATAAATGCCTAAATAATTAAAAAGATAGATGTCTTAGACGTCAATGCCCCAGCCATAAATCTTCCTTTGTAGATGGAGACTGGGTAGAATGATGAGCTAGCTTGTCAGTCTGATCTAGGGTATAGAGACCATTTTCTGTTCTACCACTGCCAATTGTCTTCTTCGTGATAAGGTCCTAAAAAAGACAAGAATCAGGGAAAAAAAGTTACACTACGATGCAGATCCCAAGTAAGACGACTCAATGACAATAGGTTAACAGAAAAATTAGGAACATGTAAAACAGAAGACAAAGGTAGAGAAGGGGCGGCACAGATTAAACCTTTCCTAGAGATAAAGAAATAATATCATCAGCAATCCTAGCTTTATCTTGACCAGAGGCTGGTGTATAGTCTGAGAAGAGATCAAAAGACCCAAATATATGATCTGAGGCACCAGAATCAATAATCCATGGCAAGGCCTTATGGGATAGAAAAACACTGGAAGATGAGGCTAAGTTACCTGAACGGGCAAACTAAGAAGGAGAAGAAGATGCACCTGAAAGAACAGGAGACCGGCAATCAAGCAAATTGCGCAGAGCATCCTCAAACTTAGAAGAGAACATACTAGAGCCTCGATCAGAAGTCTGTATAGCTGGAGCTAAACCATGTGTCTCTACAGTATTGGATTGATGAGCACGAGAGTGAAACCAACGTCTTTTCAACTAACTAGAACGGCCACCTCTATGACTAAAGCGATCCCCTTAAACTCCTGATGGAGTAACTTGAAGCTTCCAACAAGTCTCACAGGTATGCCTTGGCTGGCAGCAGTAATCACAGAACAGATTATCCTTTCCTGAAGGATGAGAAGAAGGAAGTGACAAACCAGCTCCATTCCGAGAGGGAGCAAAAAGTAATGTTGAACGGTTTGTAGAAGCCAGTGGTAACATAGCAGAACAACGAATCTCCTCATTCTGGACATAAGCAAAGGCCTCCTGAAGTGATGAAAGAACATCTATGCCAAGAACACGACTCCGGACTAGATCAAACTCCATATTAAGGCCTTTTAGGAATTTGAAGACCCTCTCCTGTGCAAGAAACTTCCGGTAAAAAACTGAGTTAACTGTGCATACAAACTTATAATCTAAGAGATGATCTATGCGTCTCTAACCATTAGTTAGAAATGTATAATACTAAAGAACTGTCTGCTCCCCCTACATTGAGCACTCAATAGACTAGCGCAATTCAAATGACTAAGAAAAATTTCCCTACCAAGAATATCTACCAACTACTGCCTCCTAAACATCTTGGGCAGTTTCTATGGATAAGTAACCTTTACTAATCTTAGGGACCATGGAATGAATGAGCCACCCCATGATCAAAGAGTTGGTAATCTCCCATTGATCATAGCCAAGATCAGTAATATCTGGTGCTTGAACTCTCCCATCAACATATCCCATCTTTCCCATACTCTTTAGAAAAAATGTCAGACACTGTGACCAAGCAAGATAATTTTGGCCATTAAACAGAAAGGTGTTGATTTTAAGGCTAGGATTGAGGTTCTCGAAAGTAGTGGTTATAATAGGACTCTCCCCTTTAGGTGCCTGGGAACTAATGGTGGATTCACTAGTATTTTCAGCCATCTCAATTTACTACTATCCAAACAACCTGCAATAATCACTACTACTGGAAGAGGGAAAAAATGGAGTCACAACACAAATAATCAACCACAAACCATAGAGGAAGCAATACAATCAGTTAAAGTTGAGTAATAGGGCCATAAAGTGATCCAAAAATAACAAAAGTTTGGGAGAATTAAAACTTAAATCAAAACAGAAGGCTACGAGTCCCAATCAAAAGAAAAAAACTGTAGCAATGAAGTGAATGAAGTCCTGAGGGTTCAATCAGTGCATGGCTGGACTCGATGCACTTATCTGATTAACAGAGAGTCTCAAACAGAAGCAGTGAATTGGTCGATGGTTGGACCAAGCCTAGAAGTAGCTGACAGAGCCTATAAAGGCTATCAGGAAAGACTCAGGCCTGGAATGGCCTATGCGATGGCTGGGTGATAACCTATAAGTGCCAACAGGACTGCTAGATGAAAAAAAAAGGACTGCCGATAGTGTTGTTGGATAGGTGGGTGATGCCGACAGAAGAGAAGAATGAGAAAGGAGGGGTGGGCTAGAGTTTTGGCTCTGATACCATGTTTGTTTGAGAGAAGAACAAACTTAGGAAATGATGTGATAATCATCCCCTTTTATATTAATAACATGTAACTTACAATGGAAGTTTTAAGGCACAAATAAGGAAAGTCCATAATAAGGAAATTATGGCTAAATCAAATCAAATCATAACGTAATATTCAAACATAATATTCTAACAGATTTCCACTTCAAAATGTCAAATTTGGGTTTAAATTCAATTTTGTATTGTTTTAGGGATTTAAATTCAATTTTGTAATGTTTGAGGGTGCAAATGTCGTGTGATCACTTTTGAAAACCTCAGAATTTGTGCCATCCCAAAACTTTGTGAGATTCATGGTTGTTGTCACAATACTGATGCTCTTGTTGCTGAAATCTACATGACCAGACTAATTAATGATATCGCATTTGTTTAGCTATTTAACTGGTAACTTGCTGAATGGACCTGTGCCTGACTGGATGCTGCGTGGGCTGAACCTCAAAGTGTAAGTTTCTCTTCCAAAGCGCTTAATAAAAGTGTTAGTGTTATGTAAACTTGTCTAATCTTGTTGCTCATGCTGTAAATCATTAATCTACCGTGCTTTTAGTCATTGCTTGTTGTCCTTGTGGGCTTTATTTTAATCCATACCTTACATTGTGGTTCAATGCAGTTATTACTAGGTAACTGTAATTGTGGTCATTCATTAATACTATGCATTCTTGGAATTGATAATCTGATGACACTACCGCGAAGAAAAAAAGGAAAAAGAGTGCAGATATTATGCCAGTGCCCCATTTAACAAGTTGACTTCCAATGCCCCTTAACTTAGAATTTGATCACCCATTAACAATTTGACTTCCAAGGTCGGCCATCTCAATGTTAAAAGGGCAATTTTCTTGCTACAGTTCATTTCTTAATCCTTGGGCAAACAACAGTTTTCTATTTTGCCTAAAAACCCACTTCCAACTTCCAATAGCATGTTGGACCAAATAAATGATTATTTATCCCCCCAAAAAAGGCACATAAATGTTGAAATGCATAGATGGTTAATATATTCTTTTAAGTTGGGGGTGTTATGCTAATTTATATGTTTAAATTGAAGCAGCAGCAATGTGAAAAACTTATGTGCTTCATTGTAATGTCCAATGCGTAACAAGTTTAGAGCCCCTAACAGATCTCCTTATCTAGAATTTGATGATCTGATCATGTTAGCACAGTACAGGTCTAGCCAAAAAGAATAATAGGATTCAAAGAACAAGACTTTTCATTCAAGTTTATCTCCTCAATCTTCAAAATGCAAGTAAATTTTTGAGTTAACACCTTCCAGCATGGGGTGAAAAATAATTCTACTTTCCATTTTCTGTTGCACAATTACCTAAAACAAAAAATTGAAAAAAAAATAAAATTGGCCATTTCAATGTTTGTAGGCATGGATGTGTCATAGAATTTTTCTTGATTGGAGTTGTAGATGTAGAAATTATGCCACGAGCAGATTAACAAATTAACTTCTAGATGCATGTCTTAAGACTCTTTAACAACTAGTTGAAACAAAAGTCCCATTGTTGGATTGTCAGATAGGTACGGCTTACCCACAAAAAAAGGCTAAGATAAGTAATTTTTTTTTATTGAACTTCACTTCCAAATAGCATTCATGAAACATAGTTCTTATTTCCTGATGGGTCGTTTTACACACCAAAAATAAATACTAAATTGTACCAATTCCTTAGAATAATGGAAAGTCCAGGTATTAATCCACAGGGATAAATGTGAAATTAAACTAATTTAATTGTTAAATTCCTAAATTAATTTTGATCAAAAAGATGATTGTCTATAGACTACTAATAATTAAAAGAAACTAAGAGATTAAACTAGCAATTAAAATTGAAGTTGGAGATACTGATTTTTTGCAAAAGCCTAGGGTAATAAATTCACCACTAGCTATATAAATAAGGTCTTAATTTGGAAATCAATTATGTTACGGTTCAAACCAAATAATATTTCACAACTACAAGTTCGAAGCATTGATCAAGAGAATGATCACGTTCAATGTATAGGCACGAACCATCTCAAGTAGCACGAGTCATTCGCTCTAAACTATGGTAGCAACACGACTCGCCCTCGTAGTATGTCTTGTCTTATACCTTGAATATGAAATAAAAGAAAACCATTGCATGGAAAGCATTCAACAATCACAAATGTAGAATACTTAAAGAAAATATTGGAAAATATATTTACAAATTTCTTGAACACTATACAACTTGTTCAAACCATTACATAATCAAAAACCAAAAGGAAAACCTATTTACTTGGCTAGGGTTTCATCAAAATCCTAGAAATAGAAGAACTAGCCACTCATGGAGGAGTGGGAAGAGGTAGAGGACGAGAAAACCACCATCGAAGATTCTTCTTGAAGTTTGAAACCCTTCTCTTCAAAACCCTAGCTCCTTCTATCTTTTGGAAATTTTCAGAACCCTATTCCAGCCTCCTTTTTCCTTTTTTTTCCCCAATCAGACGAAGTCAAAATTTCACGCACATGTCCCTAGGTTGGCCACTCAAGCGCTCATATTTTCTGCTCGAGCGGTTATCGACCTCATGTGCGATTAGGTCATGCTGCACGTGCGGCAAGATGGCAGGCTGAGAAATTTCATTGCTTCGCGGAGAATCTGCTTTTGTGCCACTTTTTGCCTGAATTTGCGTGTTGCTTGCCAAATCTGCACAAGTACACGAAACACATCATCTTTGCCAAATAATCATAATTCAAAGACTATAAGTATAACTTAAGTGGCCTCAATGTGGTACCTTTCGGCCTACATCACTTCCATATTGCATTCAAGATAAGATGAATCCCAATGTGAATTCTATGTGCAGTGATCTTTCATATAACAACTTTAGCTCAACAAGGAATTCAATTTGCCAAGAAAATGTGTAAGAATCTCTTATCTGATTTAATAACTATTATAATCTCTCTAAAATCTTGTGTGCACCAGCTCAACTTTTCACTTCCTCTATTTTCTGCAGGAACTTGTTTGAAAGCTCTTCAGAGGACAATGCTTCGTAAATTTCTGAAACTTCTGAAGAAATTCATTCATAATATTTTTTGTTGCTTTCGTAATATGTTTAGGCAGTGTTTCAGTTCATTTCATTCTTATCTGACCCATATTCTAATATGATATGATGCTGACTAGTTCATGATCTCACATTGTTCTGTCAGTGGAATTCTTTCTTGCGATCATGGCTCTCGCTGTCCACGAAGTAAGTAGAAATATTATTTATTTCATTGTATTGATAGTTTGACCTGTTAACTCTGGGTCATATTCTTCTTCTTTTCTTTTTAATTTTTACCACCGACTTATCATCCCCCTTCTAAAGCATTTACCTGTTTTTAAGGCTTACAAACTTAGGCATTGGAAACTGAAAATATGGTGTTGTGATTCTATTGGACCTGTTACCAGGTGTATCAAAAATGATGGCTTAAAAAAGTTGTAGATTGCATGTACTTAGATTTTTTAAAATGTGATGAGTGTCTTTAGATTAAAATGTAAAAGGAATTCTTTCCTAGATTTCTTTATTTCCGATCTTTTTATTTATTTCACTTTGTTGAAAGGTATCTGGTTACGTTTTTGTGTCAGATTGGTCCTCCTTCCATATAAATTGTGGTGGAAGTGAAGTAGTTGTTGATGGAAAAACATATGAAGAAGATACAAATTCAGCAGGGTCTTCAAGGCTTTTCATAAGCAAAACTAATTGGGCATTTAGCAGCACTGGTGACTTTCTGTTTGATCATCGCCCTTTAAAGACATACATTTGGACAAATACTTCGAGGCTCTCTATGAAGAATTATGAGTTGTACATGAATGCACGGCTTTCTCCTCTATCCCTGACTTACTATGGTTTCTGTCTACAAAATGGAAACTATACTATAAGCCTTCACTTTGCAGAGATCATGTTTACTGATGATAAAACATATGCCAGCCTTGGAAGACGCATATTTGATGTTTACATTCAGGTAACATTAGATTTTCACACCAATAAAATTGATGTAGAAAGGTTTTTTTTCCTCGTATTATATTTTTGTTAACTGATTTTGAAGTGGTACTCTTAAAGGAGATGATGTCCATCTTAATCTCCAAGTATTTTAGCATTCGATTTTTCATCGATTACTCTAAGAAATGATTTTTTTTTTTTTTTTTGGGCAAGATTAACATAGCAGAGCCCTGCCAAAGTAAATTTAAACAGTTACCTTCAGCATATGGTGTTCTTTTGTGATTGGATTAAGTTGCTGCAGGGAAAGCGGGTGCTGAAGGATTTTAATATTGAACATGAAGCAGGTGGGGTTGATACGGAAACCATAAAAAATTTTACAACAAATGTGACTAAAAGCACATTAGATATACGATTCTATTGGGCAGGAAGAGGGACAACCTCGATCCCTTTCAAAGGAGTATACGGTCCTCTTATTTCAGCCATTTCTGTGAATCCTAGTAAGTTGTACAACTTCTACTACCTTCTTTTTTCTTGTGTTAATGATTCGGGATTGACCTCATCTAACCATTACCAACTTAACAAATTTCACATTTATCTGCATCATGCATCGATTGTACTAAACCATGACTATATTCTCGATGTGGAAATTAAATTGTGTTTACACTTATTTAAATGAAATGGTTAGAGTTTGTTATAACAAACTCTAACTACTTTCCTAACTACTTTACAGCTGTGTTGCTATCTCTTTTATATTTATACAGCTCTTTCTCTCTCTCTTGTTGCTTCAGAACTCGCAACTTCAGTTGTATAAGAGAACATATTTTCTACTGTGGCTTAGGTAGCTATCATCCCCCCTCAAAGTAATGGGATTAGGTAGAACCATTAGTTTGTCTATGAGATAATGAAACCTGGAAGAGGTTAAGGGCTTGGTGAATATATCAGCTAGTTGATCAGCAGTAGGGATGTAAGATAAAGCAATTTGCTTAGAAACAACTTATTCCTTAATAAAATGGCAATCCATTTCAATGTGTTTTTCATGGAGAAAGCAGTGTGCATATGAGTGATGAGAGATTGAATGACCAAAGGATCACTACCAGTTGGTAAAATATCATCAACATAGATAAGTAAAATGGTAATATGAGCAGGAGTGTGTCTGACAAACAAAGAAGAGTTAGAGGAACTAAGCTTGAAGCCTTGGCCAAGTAAAAATGAAAAAAATGTGAAATACCAAGCGCGAGGGGCCTATTTAAGACCATACAGAGCTTGTTGAAGCTTGCAAACATGATGAGGAAATGCTGAGTCAATAAAACCTTGTGGTTGAACCATGTAAACCTCTTCCTCAAGTGTACCATGCAAAAAAGCATTAGATATATCAAGTTGTTTAAGTGGCCATTGATGCTGAAGAACTAGACAGAGGAGAACGCGAATTGTGGGTTGTTTGGCAACCGAGCTGAAGGTATCTTGAAAATCCACACCCTCTTGTTGCAGATAGCTTTTAGCCACTAACCGAGCCTTGTATCTGGCAATGGTTCCATCAGAATTTTTCTTCATACAAAATACCCACTTACAACCAATGACAGTTTTGTGAAAGGGAAGATGGACTAACTTCCAAGTGCCTTGTTTGTGAAGAGCAAGAAACTCCTCAGTCATAGGAGATTGCAAAGCTTGAGTAGCATTAGTGGGCTTAGTAAGAGTAAGATCAAGATAAGGAGCATGAGTAAGATGACAGGCTTTAGACTAAGGTAGCAGAAGAAGAGGGAGCTGCAGGTGTAGAGGAAATAGGTAAATGAATTTGAATAGAAGAAATGGGAACAAGAGAGGAAGTAGACGGAGGTGGCTGAAAAGAAAGAGAAGTAGGTAGAGAGGCAGTAAGGTGAGGAGAGGCATCAGTGTAAATGGCAGCAGCAGGCTGAGCTACAGTAGCAGGCTGAGTAGAGGCAGCAACAGGTTGAGTAGAGGCAGTAAACTGAAGTACAGGCTTAGACAAAAAAGAAAGAGGCTAAGGAACAAATGAGGAAGGTCTAGAAATAGGAAATGAAACAGAATTATACTAGAAAAGGGATTGAATAGCAGGCAAAGAGAAAGAATTAGTCCACTGAAGGGAAAAAGGGAAAAAGGGAAACGGGTCTCATTGAAAATGACATGTCTAGAAAGATAAACTTTCCCTGAAATAGGATCCAAACATCTGTATCCTTTGGTAGTAGGATGATAACCCAAAAACACACAAGGAGTAGACCTGGGTTCTAGCTTGTGAGACACCTAAGGCCTAAGCCGAGGAAATCATTGGCATCCAAATACTTTGAGAAAATGATAATTAGGAATGGTATGAAATAAAAGTTGAAAAGGAGATTTGTGGCCAAGAGAAAGACTAGGCATCCTATTAATAAGAAAGACAACAGTGGCCATAGCCTCAAACCAATATTTAAGGGGAAGGGAGGACTCATGAAGTAAGGTAATAGCAGTCTCAGTGATGTGCTGATGCTTCCTCTTAGCTATGCCATTTTGTTATGGTGTATAAGGACAAGTGAGGTGATGAACAATACCATGAGTGGTCAAGTAGTCATGCATTTTAGTATTAACAAATTTAGTCTCATTATCAGTCCTCAAGATTTTTAAAAAAGTAGAGAACTGATTCTCAGCATAAGCCTTAAACACCATAAAAGTAGAAAACACATGACTCTTAGCATAAAGGGGATAGATCCAAGAAAGTCTGGTGAAATCATCAACAAACAACAAGTAGTACTTATAACCAGAGACATAAATCGTAAATGGTCCCCAAACATCACTATAAACAAGAGAAAATGGTTGTTTAGCAGTGGAGCTAGATAGTTTGAAAGGAAGCCTATGAATTTAGCAACACTACATGGTGTACAAGCAAATTCAGTACAATCTTTATTCTTAAAACTAAGGGATATATGCTGAGTAATATGATGAAATTTCAGAGGTCAAGGATGTCCAAGCCTTTGATGCCAAATATGGAAGGAAGTCGGTGAGGAACTATGAGTAATATGAGCTGGATAAGATTGTGGAGAAGATGAGGCAAATTAAAGTGGTAAAGATGTAAACGTCCCCCGAACGCATCCTGGGGAAGGAGCGCGAGTCCCCCCCCCCCCCCCCCCCGTTTCTGGTTCGATATTGGGTCACCATAGTTTAAGGACTCAAATGTCACGGTTCTTAATCTTAAACCAAAGAGTCCAAATCCAGCAAATCGTTTTTGAAAACAGATTTTTTTGAAAGAAGTGCCAAACATGGACTGCTTTGCCAGATACAGAGTCGCCACCTAAATATTTTGTTTTGGGAAATTTGGGAAACCCTGACTCGGTGCCAAAGGCCACGTGTCCGTCATCACCAAAGTTGCCTCGGCTCCGGAACTTGGGTACGATTGGGGAAGGTCACTTTGTGAGCACCCCCGCTCGCCCAGTCAAAGACCGGCCTCTACTAACCATGATATCTGTTTTTGAAAACCTTGTGTGTTCTTATTCCGGTTATTAGCCTAGTTTTACTATGTGATGCGCACAGCATACAAGTATAGACTGAGCCGCCTGAATTGGAACAAAACATTTCATGTTTGTTTGTTTGAAAATGGTTTGATAGTGCTACCCGCAGGTAGGCTAAGACGTGGATTTGCCACCCTCAGGTGGGCTTAGAAAAACATGATTTTGCCATTATCTAGTGGGCTTAAAATAAACAGTCAATGATTTGTTCCACTTCAAGTAACTCAACCTCCACCCACAGGCATTCAAGGCAATTATATCACATAAGCACATAGCCTCATGGTAAGCATGCTATTCATGGCAACACTCACACGCATGCAAGGATGCTAAAGCATAAAACTCACCGAGTACTCCAAGCCAAAACAGAAGCTCATTAGAAATCCATGCATGATCCTAGATGCACAGAATTGCCTAATGCAACACATGCAAAGATGCAAACTATAGCAGGCTCGGCTATTCTAAACATGGCATATGGAATGCTACAACTAACACGTATTCAATTTGGAATTGAAATACAAATGCAGTTTGTATGATGCGCCGAGCTCGGTGCGTGCAAAACAGATGAATGATGCAAACATGCTGTCATACTGTATGCTAATTGAAATATGCCCTAATCTAACCATCATAAGCAGGTAAATAAAAGGGAAGAAAGACGTGGGGTTGGAAGACATACATCACACTCACCCACACTTATTACAATTATGCCCTCGCACAGAGGGTCCAAAAGAATATACAGTCCCGAATAAAAGAATATTACAGTCCAAATAATACAGTCCAATAATGTACAAATTCCTAATTAATCAACAAATTAACTAAGAAAGCTGTAAAACTGGCATGCAAGCCAGGGACTGCCTTGATTCCGCTCCGGATGATGAATGATGCATGTTTAGGCTGCCTTGCGCGAAAATCCACTGGGATGCCTCAATTAGCCTCTGTTTTGCACCTGTTCTTGAAATGCGTGCCAAGCCTTGGAAGACTGCTGATTCTTGATTTTGTTGCAACAGAGAGCAGGAAAGAGGCATAGCAATGTATTTCACAAATGTATGCATGTCTCGATCCTCGTGCCACCAATCACGCATCTCGATGCATGATGGCCGAGGAGCCGAATTGCACAATTCAATATAGAATGAATGCACATGAAGACACAACAAAACCTAACTCCATCATGGATAATTCGGAGTGTCGGTGACTGGGGAATTGAGACACGTTCCGTCACTCGGGGTACGAAACGCACCTCGTTTCCCGTGCCCAGGCTAACTCCTATCCCGAACACGATGCAAGATGCATGACATGCATGAAATGCAACTAAGATACAATCCTAACATACACAATGTCATGGAATGGCATACGCGCTACACGAGGTAATACACAACCGAGCATACACAATGCTATGGATGAAATGGCATACGCAATGCAATAATGGGCTTATACCAACATGAGAGAGCCTCAGCCACACTCACATAGGAGGCCATCAGATGAAAACAAGACACCTCAAAATGCGTGCATGCGTGCACGCAAACCGAGGATGGACCCTCAGGCACCGAAATGCCACTCTAATGAGACATGGCAAAGGCATGGAATATGGTATGCAAGCATGCAAAAATCAGTAGCAAAATGAGGGGCAAAACAGCCCCGAAACCCGGTAAAATGGCACCCGATGCATGGAATCTCTCCCGAAATGCAAGACTAGGTACATGAAATGGCTTACAGCTAATAAAGCATGCATAATTGGTACATGACATGAAAAAGCAGAAGCAAGGCAGCCCCAAAACTAGCATTTTTTCAGTTCAAAGGATGGCCAAACAACAAGCACAAGTAAGGCTAAAATGGCATACAAAAATGGGTCCGCAAGGGAGGCAATGAAGCAAGTGGTATATGCAAAGCCCAAATTGAAAAATACTCTTCTACAACACTGAAGAGAGACCAAAAATATGACTATTTACAGTAGATGAAAGCCTCCAAATCAGTATGCAAACATGCTCAAAATGCAATGCAAGATTAAGGCCATAAGAGGGTATAACATGAAGTACACAAAACATTCATCAAACAGCCAAAGACCCTTAATGAAACATGACAAGGGGGTCAAAATGTGGCCACTTTCAGTTCTGTGTACACAAAACAGAAGCAAGATAAGCCTAAAAAATCATGCAAAATAGGGACCAAAGAGGGGTAATGAAGCAAGTCATGCATGGAGGTCACAAACAAGGTTGAGCCCTTCTACATTGTTGTAGAGGGGCTCAAAATAAGCCAACTCACAGTTTATATCATGCCTCAAAACAGACTACACATGGGCCAAAAAAATCATGCAAGATTATGGCATTCAAGAGGATATTGAAGCAAGTACCAAATGGGGGGCTCAAACAGGGTTGAGCCCTTAAACAAACATGAAGAATGGCTCAAAAAAATGCCCCTTTCAGTTAGGGTCGGAGCTCAAAACAGTAAGCAAATAGGCTAGAAAAATGTGGCAAAAATGAGCTACAAAAGGGGGAAATGGCAACTTACCCTTGAAGCCTACCCCTTAGCTTCCTTTTGGCTTGAGAAGTGTTGCTTCCTAGCTGCTGGAAAGCTCCCCAAGTTGCTAGAAATGGAGTGGTGGTGGTGGTGCTTGGTAGTGATGAACAAATGGTGTAGAACTTAGGAATTTGAGAGAGATGGAGAGAGATATGTATGTATATGCTCAAAGCAAATTTTCCAACCCTTGAGAGAGAGCTGGAGGCTCTGTTATGTAGCCAAGAATGGGGCCAAAATGGAGGGAAAAAAGTGGAGGGAAATGGCATCAATTTTCCCTCCAAAAAGAGTTCCCTCCGGATGCAGTTTTTCGAGGGAAAACAATGCACAACTGTAATGTACCCAGTGTAAGGAAGCAGGCCGGCTAGGTATCAAAGCTGCAGGTGGCCGGCCGACCACCCCCCATGGCCGGCCGGCCAAGGGGCAAAATGGTCCAGAGGAATTTTTGGCCGGCCACCACAAAAAGGTGTCCTCCCATGTGTCCTCAACAAAACCCTGGGGTTGGAAATTGGCAACTGTAAAACAGGAGAGACAACAAGCCACTTTTAGGAGGGGGTCAAAAGGTTCAAGTTGAATTACTGGCCGGCCATAAACTTTTAGGGTCCTCCCATGTGTGTACAACACAAATATGTGGTTTGGGCTTGAAGAAAATGACCCTAGGGTGGTCAACATTGGCCTGGAAGTGAGAAAAGCGGGCGTCGGAGGGTGATAATGGAATATAACTGGTTGCTGGAACAATTACTGGCCTCCCGCCCTTCAGTGACCTTCCTGGTGATAAAACAGAGGTACCTGCCAAAAATGAACGAAAACTGATGCAAGATGAATGCTTGGGGGCCAGAACGCGCAGTTCGGGGCCCCGAAAACTGCTTGTCAGGCACCGGGAGTGGTATTCGACCACGAAGTGGGTCTCTCAGACCTCAGTGTCCCTCAAAAGGGAGTAAATAGGATGCAAGCCAAAAACCAGAACAATCGGAGATGGTTAGGCGGCCCCGAACCGAGGCACACGGCCTGACGGCTCCGAAAACCGGGAACCGGACTCCGAAATGGGAAAAATGGCCTACGGCCACGAAATGTAGCCCACGGCCACTGAGAGATGGTCTACGGGACCTCTCCCTCCCCTCAGGAAAAGAAACAGAGAAAACCGAGCCTGGTTCGCAAACTGAGGCAAGGCACAGAAGAGGGTTCGGAAGTCCGGAGGCAGGGCTCACAGCCGCGACTCTGAAACTTCTGAACGAGCACAATATGCAACATCACCGAGCGCTCAATCGGTGACGTTTGAGTCTTAAGGTCGGTCAAAAATGGGGTGTCTACAAAAGACCATGCACATTAGGACCTCTGCACAGAACCTGTTTTGTAAGATTGTCCTGAACAACAAAGGAATTAGTATCAAAAGTAATTGTACAATTATTATCCTTAGCTAACTGATGAACAGATAAGAGTTTGGAAGAAATGTGAGGAACATGGAGAAGATTATTATGCTGAAAAGAATATTGAGAAGTAGGCAACAATCCCTTACCAATGTGTTGAATGGAACATTTTGGCCATTTCTAACTGTCACTTGATCATGTCCTTGGTATGGATGATAGAGATGAAAATTTCCAAGGTCATTGGTGATATGATTTGTGGCAGCAGAATCAATATGCCAAGGTGTAGCAGAGGAATCTATAGGAAAAGAAGCCTGATTCTGATTGGATGAATTTGGATTGGTTGTGCTTGAATAAGCCTTAGATAGAGGCATGGAAGGAATAGAGAATGAAGAAGATTGAGATGGCTAATAGTTGGGATCCATATGAAACCAACAATCCAAAGCAATATGATTGAAGCCTCCACATATCTGGCAACTAGAAGGATTAGAAGAACTAGGACTAGTTCCACCAAATCTTCCTCTGTAAGATCGATTTGGTCGACCTCCTCTATATCATCTACCTCGAAAGCCACGAGAAGGATTTTTGCCTCTATAACTAGACTGTGCAAAGGAATGAGTCCTTGAATATTGAGAATAAGGTTGGGAATTCTCAGAATTTTTGGTTGTAGAATAAGCAACTGTAGACTCATTTTGCAGAACAAGTTTGGCTTTGTTCTCGATATGTATGGCTTTAGAACATAGGAGAGAGCACAGATCCTCCATTGAAATAGATTCTACTCGATCTCGGATTACAGTCTTGAGAGCATCATACTCATCAAGTAATCCATTTAGAGTAAGAAGTACAAGATCTTCATCATCAACCATTGAAGAAGCAAGTCGAAGCTGATTGGAAATCTCCTTGATCTTAGCAAAATATTCCTCCATCGTAGCACCTCTTTTTGTGGTTATTGTAACTAATTTTTTAGATGATGAATATGAGAACGAGATAATGAAGTGTATTTCTTTTCGAGAGCACTCCAGACTTGAAAGCAGTGTTGGTGATGAAGTACTGAAGAAAATATAGAAGGTGAGAGTGTTGCAGTGATGAAACTCAGAAGATAAGCATCCATTGTCTTCCATTTTAGAAATTCAGGATTTGACACAGTTGTTCCAGAGGAATCAAGAATATCAGATACAAGACAAGGTACCAAACCAGTAATGAAATCAAGAAGAGCAGTTGCTCAAAGAACATTATGAAGCTGACTTCTCCAAATCAAAAAATTTGAAGAATCAAGCGTAACAGTGATTAATGAATTGAAATTTGTAAGAAGAAGACTTAGATTTGATGGTATAGATTGAGAATTTGAAGAAGAAGATGAAATCACCATTGTTAGACCTTGCTCGTAGGAGCTTGTAAAGGCTCTGATACCATAATAGAAGTTGAAACTATATTCTCAATGTGGAAATTAAATTGTGTTTACACTCATTTATATGAAATGGTTAGAGTTTGTTACAACAAACTCTAACTGCTTTCCTAACTACTTTATAGTTGTATTGCTATCTCTCTTATATCTATACAGCTCTTTCTCTCTCTCTTGTTGCTTCAGAACTCGTGGCTTCAGTTGTATAAGAGAACATATTTTCTGCTATGGCTTAGGTAGGAATTGCCTATTTATTATAATGAGTTTTCCCTTTTCACTAAATGTCCTGTAAACAAATTACCTCAATTTGAAGTATCAACCATAGTTACTAGGAGATCTCTTTGATGTATGAAACTTGTTCTATGAAAACTTGATTCTGGAAAGGAGACAAACCCAACATGAATTTTAAAGAACTTGTCATGAGCTCTTAGGAAATGTTGGAAAAACTTTCTAGAAACACTTTTATCACAACTTTTTCTATTTTTCATGCGTGCAAAGCTTATTTTTTAACAACAATATGTAACTGTTCTTGCAAGTTTCTTCATATATTGTTTAACATTAGTATTTTAATCAAGTATGAAAGTAGTCAAAGGCTTTATATTGTTATTTCAAGGCTTCTAAAATTTTTTCTTTTACATATTCTACTCGATCGTATATGACCTATCATTTCTAGTTTCCTATAATATTTTTTTGACCATTTTTCACATTTCTATTTCCCATATCTATTTCCCATAATGACAATTATGATTTCAACTATTAGCATTAGGTGATTACTTCTTTACCTTTATGTGTCTAATGATTCACAAAATTGGACGCATTCATATAAATGTTGTTTCTGGAGAGCCTTCTAAAATAGTTAGGCAAACCATAATACTAATAAATGGATTTTGATGATGCTGAACCGTGAAAGGTTGAAAAAGAGGACAGTTCAATTGCTTTCATTACTTCTTTATGTTTGTTTTGATTACATTGCCAATGGAACAAATTTTCATGCAGGCAGCAAGATATCATTCTTCTATAAATAGAAATTGACATCTCAATGGTTTTATTCATGTCAAAATGTGGTCATTTTTTGTCGGCCTTCTTATCTTTGCCAGCGTTATTGTTGAAATAGTTCCACATTCCAACTAAGCAAAATGATTTTACATTTATGTTCATTTACAATTGTTAGTTAATAGAAATGATTTAAATTGTGGGAGTCTGTCTGAGTTTTGACTTTTGAACATGAGTAACCATGTGAGTACATGGTAATGGAATTATTTTAGTTGTATCTAAGCCTTTACTGCAATGTCAGGCAAACCAGGAAGCCAATAAATGTAAACATGAGGTTTTTCTGTATATTTAAAATGTGAAGTTTAATGAGAGAAAAGGGATAATAAATTATTGTCCTTTTTCCTTTTTGATTGTTTTTTGTTCGCTTGGATCCCATTCATTAATCACCTTAACAATTTCATCTCGTTGGTGTATCTATTTTTGGTTCATGCAGATTTTGATCCATCAAAGAATGGGAGTAATGCATCTATATCCGCAAGCAGTATAGTTGGAATTGTGGCTAGAGTAGTATTTGCTATCTTCCTAATGCTGGGTATTCTTTGGTGGAAAGGATGTCTACAAAACAACAATACGATGGAACATGGTATTAAAATCAACTAGACAAACTCTGGGTAATTATGATAGTAATAATTATCATACTCACCATCAATGGTGTTTTTTTTATAAAAAAAAATTCAATGTTTGTTATGTTATTTACCCGAATAAATTATGTAAACATGTCATCGTTCAATAGTTTTTATTGTCCATAATTTTTTTTAGAATCCAAACGAGTATTTGGTTCACTGGAATAAAGGTTTGAATGGAATTGTCATTCGATTAAAATATTCATTCCCATGTTTGGTTCATTAAAAAAGAAAGAAATGTACATTCCAAATAGACTCGCCATTCACCAATTTAGGAGAATGGTCCTTCCATTGGGAGGTCCATGAATTAGGATTAATGCAAACAGTACCTTAGGAATTAGGATTAATACAATACAAGTTTGATTTGCTCATTGTGGGAGTGCTTTATTTTGACATATCCAGGTCAAGTGGAACTTTTTGATTTCTTCGAGCATAGAAGATGAGGGTGAATTTTTTTTTTTTAATGCAAATTATTAGGAATGAGCCTCTTGACTTTATTGAATGTGCTTACTTATCTAGTTGAGCTTCTTCCACAGATCTGAAGGGTCTAGACCTACATACTGGTTCATTTACCTTAAGGCAAATTATAGATGCCACAAAGAATTTTGATGTTGCTAATAAGATTGGAGAGGGTGGTTTTGGTTCAGTGTACAAGGTATCTTGTGGTAGATTTTCTTTTTCCTGGTGTTAATAGTAATTCAACAATTTGTAATTGACATTGTTTTGAAATGAAGGGCCTTTTATTGGATGGCACTGTGATTGCCGTGAAGCAACTTTCTTCCAAATCAAATCAAGGAAATCGCAAGTTTGTGAATGAGATAGGCATGATTTCTGCCTTACAACACCCTAATTTGGTAAAGCTCTATGGATGTTGTATTGAAGGAAATCAACTGTTGCTAGTATATGAGTACATGGAAAATAACAGCCTTGCTCATGCTTTGTTTGGTAAATTTCAACCTCATGCTTCACTCTATTGCATGCTTTTGGTATCAGAAAATAAACACATATTTTAGCATATTAGTATTTTTGCGTTTTTAATCATTTGGTGATCTGAAGGCCCTGAAGAACACCGGTTAACACTAGACTGGCCAACTAGGAACAGGATTTGTATTGGTATTGCAAAAGGTTTGGCTTATCTACATGAAGAATCGAGATTGAAGATTGTCCACAGAGACATCAAGGCCACTAATGTGTTGCTTGATAAAAATCTTAATCCTAAGATATCCAACTTTGGTGTTGCGAAGCTTGATGAAGAGGAGAATACCCACATAAGCACTCGGATTGTGGGAACTTTGTAAGCTGTCATTCTTATTTTTGTTAACGAATTATTTATATTATATTTTTGGTTGATAATGTTCTTGGTATTATCGTTATTATGATTATTGTTGTTGCAACCATTGAATTCACTGCCTAAAGTTCCCAAAAAAAAAAAAAATTAGTATCATAATTTGTTTCCCCCAGAAATCCTCAAAGGCAATGACCTAATTTTAGATATGCCCTTGTGGAAATAAAGCAGTGCATATTATTGGCTACATTGATAGAGGTATGACAGCATGTCACAAAAACAATGGTGATGTTTTATTTTGTATCTTGCAGCGGGTATATGGCACCTGAATACGCAATGTGGGGTCACTTAACTGACAAGGCTGATGTCTATAGTTTCGGAGTTGTGGCCTTAGAAATTGTAAGTGGGAGGAGTGCCACTAGTAGTTACAGGAGAAAGGAGGATTCCTTTAATCTTCTTGAGTTGGTAACTTATAAATCTTGCTTTCTTACGTGTATTGTTTCTTGTTTTAATTATTTGCATTGGTAGAAGTATATCAAGGAAATTTTTATTTGAAAAGCTTGTGTTTGCATATAAAAAGGAGGTCAATCCTTTATCAATAAGAAATATATTAATTCTTAAAGATGGGAAAAATCCACTTATTTGGTTAATTAATTCTTATTTGGATGTCCTTTGTATTTGAGTGGTCCTGTTCATAATTATAGAACATCTTAATATAGTAATTAGCTTTCATAAATAATCTCCTTTAGTATAAAACGTGAGACTTCCTCATGTTTCATGTGTGGAAATGTTTAGGTTTTCTTGAAATAATAAAATAGAATGTTTTAGACATCAATTTCAATAAATGACTATTCTCCTGATTGCGTTTTAGATATTGAATTTCTATATCAAAAGTTTGCAATTTTTCATTTTCCATTAAAATAAACTGTCCTCTGTGCGTGTAGGCACTAGACTTAAAGGAGAAAGGGAATTTGATGGAGCTAGTGGATCCTAGGTTGGAATCAGATTTCAACGAAGAGCAAGTGATGGTGATGCTTAATGTAGCTCTGCTATGCACTAATGCCACAACAGCAATCAGGCCTACAATGTCTTCAGTGGTAAGCATGCTCGAAGGCAAAGCCGAGGTTCAAAGTTTTTCAATTGATGGTATAGAGCCCGAGAAGACAGATAACTGGTTCCAATACAGCGCTGAAATCAGCACGAGTGACAGCCATAGCCACGGTATCTCAACTGACAGGCCATGGACTGACTTCACATCTGCTTCTGATCTTTACCCACCCAATTTGAGTTTTCAATGGGAAAAGGAGATTGAAGTGTTGGAGTAGCAAAAGGCTTCTCTTTTCATCAAATTTAAATTTGATGAAACAAAAGGTGGAGCATTGGAGACGTCTTAAAGTCTTTGTTTTTGGTCCGATGATCTATTTATTAGTATATGAAAAATCTAGAAACCTCCTAGATGTTGATTTGTGATTATATATCAATTTTAAGCAGAATATAAAAACCCAATCAAGCAATCAAGAGAAAGAGACACAAAGATTTTACGTGGAAAAATCACAATTGGACACCTTCCAATTGTGATAAAAAAACCACGGGCCACAGCCACCAGAACAATCCACTAAGAAGATATAAAGGAATTACACAGGTATCACTCTCAATTATCTAGCGAATCCACAACGCCTAATTGAACCAACCTCTATGTGCCTCTTCCAACCCCATCTTCACCACGGAATTGTCTTTCTGATGAGCCACTCCGGATTCCACCACCGAAGCTTCAGACCGAATTCTTCAGAATCCACAACTGAAGAACAACTTTGATGAGCCACTCCAGAATTCACAACTGAAGCTTCAGGCTCGAATTCTTCAGAATCCACAACTGAAGACCAACTCTCTCTTTTGTGTAACAAATAAAACCTTTGATGTAGCCTTTTCAGATCATGAGTTGAATACTCAATAAGACATCAAAAAAAAAAAAAAAAAAAAAAAAAAATATCCCCAGATATAAACCTTTAAGAACCAAAAAGAAAGATCTGGAGGATTCAATGAATGAATCAATGAATAATCTAAATTTGGGAGAAACCTAACTATTTATAGAAAATCAAAGCAATCCTAGTTGGAAAAGAAAACCAACTTCTTGCAGAAAACCAACTTCTTGCAGAGTTCCAACTTCTTCAGAGTTCCAACTTCTTGTAATCAACTTCTTGTAGAAAACCAACTTCTTTCAGAACTCCCAAGTAACCTGTTTTTGAAGGAAACCAACTTCTTAAAGAACTCTTGTTACAACCTTGGTTTTGATCCATGGAATTTGACAACAAAAAGTCCTAACAATCTCCCCCTTTGTCAAATCCTGGATAAAACCAATCTAAAACAAATTTCCTAACAAAAACACTAAAACAAATTTCCAATCAAAACAAGAACAACATCACCAACTAGGAACCAGCACTTATAACCAAATCTCTTTCCAAACTTATTTTTCAAGGTCATGATCTGCAAAACAACTATTAGTGCCACCATCTCCAAAACAACTATTAGTCCCACAAGAATATATGAAAAAACAATATAAGACTATCTTGAAACATGAGATGAAAAATATGAATAACATGAAGATGCAACTTTGGAGATTTTAAGAACATGTAGCATGAAAACCTGAACCCGACACATGGCATAAAAACATGAAATCCTAAGACACATGAAAAACAACTTTCTCCCCTCAAACAACAAAAGCAAGATCATAAACCACACAAGCATGATATGATGATGTAAATATCAGGACATGTAAAACAACTATAGCCAATCTCCCTTACAAATCAAAGTGATCAAGCGAACAAACTCTTGTAATAATAAACCAAACTCCCCCTTACTAAAAGCAATCACAAAACAAAAAAAACAATGAACAAGAACAAACTAACAAAAATAATATGGTGGAGCAAGCAAGGAATTTCATATTTGTACCTTAAAACATACAAGATTATCCTAGAAGCACCATTACAAGAAAACACAATGTGCACAGCCTGTAGAAAATTCCTCATAAAAGAAAGTGATGCATTATGTGAAAAGCATAGATCCCATGAGAAAAGGTGTGTGTGTGACTCTTGGAGTTCGACAAACACAAGATTCAAATCCTAGTAGTGATATAAAAGTTGGACCTCCGACAAGAGAATCTAAGCACAACTAAGGAAAGTCAAACCACTAGGAATCAAGGGGTATTTGGTGAGTAAAGGCGGAAGCTCCCCCTCAATCAATGAATCCTTTATATTTTTCCTTTTTTTTCACATTTTTTTTTTCTTTCTTTTGCATATTTTTTTCTTTCTTTTGCACATTTTTTTTTTCTTTTGCACATTCTTTTTTTTCTTTTGCACATTTTTTTCTTTTGCACATTCATCGGTGGCTGACACGCTCAAGAGTATGGAAACCGAACCAGAGAAGCATGGATATATTAAGGATGGCCTGGTTGGTGACTCTGAGGTAGCATTTTCCTCATGTTTGGACTACAAAGAACAGAGGGGAAAGCCATGGAGATGCAAAAAGATGGAAGGTGGTTAAGAAACTCAACATCACCCATGATATGCTAGTATAGGTCAATTCCTCTAGAAAAGCAAAAGATACAATGCCAGAAGTCCATAAAAAAAAAAAACACTAAGTCGGAAGACTCCGATATTTGCTAATCCAAGAGTGTGTACAGAATGAGACATACTAATCAAAGAACACACACTCCAAAATGAGTAATGACTATAGAAAGCACACACATATTAACATGTAATGTTTATTCTCATCAATTCCAATATGCATCAAGGACATCTCAAAAAATTCAAACTTGCAAAACCATACTAAGAAAATCTTTTTGATTTTTTTTTTCAACAATAAAGTAAGAAAAAAAAAACATGCACACAAATCAAACAAGATCTCGTTCTAAAAGATTTTTTTTTTAAAAAAATAGAGCTTTCTAAAAGAAATTTTTTTTTTTTTTTTTTTATAAAAAAAATAGAACGACCCGCTCTGATACCAATTGAAAAATCTAGAAACCTCCTAGATGTTGATTTGTGATTATATATCAATTTTAAGCAGAATATAAAAACCCAATCAAGCAATCAAGAGAAAGAGACACAAAGATTTTACGTGGAAAAATCACAATTGGACACCTTCCAATTGTGATAAAAAAACCACGGGCCACAGCCACCAGAACAATCCACTAAGAAGATATAAAGGAATTACACAGGTATCACTCTCAATTATCTAGCGAATCCACAACGCCTAATTGAACCAACCTCTATGTGCCTCTTCCAACCCCATCTTCACCACGGAATTGTCTTTCTGATGAGCCACTCCGGATTCCACCACCGAAGCTTCAGACCGAATTCTTCAGAATCCACAACTGAAGAACAACTTTGATGAGCCACTCCAGAATTCACAACTGAAGCTTCAGGCTCGAATTCTTCAGAATCCACAACTGAAGACCAACTCTCTCTTTTGTGTAACAAATAAAACCTTTGATGTAGCCTTTTCAGATCATGAGTTGAATACTCAATAAGACATCAAAAAAAAAAAAAAAAAAATATCCCCAGATATAAACCTTTAAGAACCAAAAAGAAAGATCTGGAGGATTCAATGAATGAATCAATGAATAATCTAAATTTGGGAGAAACCTAACTATTTATAGAAAATCAAAGCAATCCTAGTTGGAAAAGAAAACCAACTTCTTGCAGAAAACCAACTTCTTGCAGAGTTCCAACTTCTTCAGAGTTCCAACTTCTTGTAATCAACTTCTTGTAGAAAACCAACTTCTTTCAGAACTCCCAAGTAACCTGTTTTTGAAGGAAACCAACTTCTTAAAGAACTCTTGTTACAACCTTGGTTTTGATCCATGGAATTTGACAACAAAAAGTCCTAACAGTATATGTTGTGTGTGTTTTTTTCTTTCTTGTTTGTGTCGTAGGCTGTTTGTTTTTGTTTTACTTGAGAATTATTTGGAAGATGGTCATGTGTTTGTGATGAATCTTGATCTGTATGGTTATGTTGTCAAAAACTATTGTATCATCTTTATGGTTATTGAAGTTCTTTTCTTAGCAAATGGCAATAATAATAATAATAATAATATTTTAAGTAAATTTTTTTAAAATTTTTTTAGATACATCTAACCTAGATTTACCTAAAAAGTAAAATATTTGTAAAAAATATTTTAAAAAGCCAATAAATACACAATAATACGAAATATATTATTTTTTGAATTTTTTTTTATATTTTTGGTATCTAGTGAATTTTTAAAGTTTTTTTTTATAAATACTTTTTAAGTGTATTTATATTACGTATATCTAAAAACTATTTTTTTTACATATTAAAAAAATTCATGAAAACAAAATAAAATATGAAAAATAAAAAAAAATCAATTTTCAAAAAAGAAGAATAAACCAAACAAGGTGAAATATGTTTGGAAATGATTTTTTTAATTTTTTACAAAAAAATATGTAAAAAATAGAGCGAATTGAAAGGAATTTTTGCATTTTTCATATGAATTTTAACTTTTTAACTAAAATGTAAACAAACGAGGCCCAAAGGTGCGACGTGATCCATTTTTTAGTGTGTGTCTTGCGAAGCATGCTAAACCAGCCTTTCTTTTCCAGCAAAAGGGAATTTTTTTTTTCTTTTTAAGTTTTATTATGAACACATAAATCATTGAATATATACATATATATGTATAATTGGTTCTACTAATCAATCTTTTAAAATTTTATTCATTTGAAAAATATTATATTTTTTATGTGATATTTTTTTATCATTAGATACAAAAGAAATGAATTACACATTTTTATTAATGATAAATTACATCGACCTACCATGAGGTTTTAAAAAAAAAATATCGCGCTGTGATTAGTGTAAAGATAGGGATAATCGAGATAAAATATACATTTAAATGTAAAAAAATGACAACATTATTTTTTTAATTCATTTGACTAATAAATTATTAATGAAAATTGCGCTATAAGTGTTATGTGAATTAAAGTCTAACAGAAGGCTAATATAATTATATCAAATTTTTGAAATTTATTGCATTTTTTTAAGCATCAAGGGAGGTCAGTGTAATTTACCCATTTATTAATGTTATCTCACTATTAGGGGTGTGCGGGGTGCGATTCGGGCGATTTGAGAGTAAAATTAGAAACCAAATGATGGATTGGAAGATTGGTAAATTACAGTTTTGGATGAATTGGCAGATTGAAAAATATTCTAACTAATTGTCAAACTTTTGCATAATATATAACACTAACTTGAATAATATTTTCACATATATAACACAAACTAATTTTACATAATATTTTTCATATATATAACTACTAATTTGTAATAAATTTCACATTAAATGTGACAACCTTACTCTATGTTGTGCTAATTAATCTTAATTATATTTATAATTGCATGCTTGATATGATTTTGAGTGCTAATAATATGTTACGTGTTTTTGAATTTTGATATATTCATCGTAGGAAAATCTGTCCTATTTTCTGCTATAATTTGAAATTGAAGACCGTAGAGACTACAGAAATGTGACACCTGAATTTTTTCTTTTAAAATTTCAAAAAAATAGAATTCAAAAATAAATAAATCAATCAATAAATAATAACAAATAAATAGGAAATTGGGAAGTTATCAATTAAATTGTTTGTAAGACACCACACATTAATATTTTAGTAAGTGGTAAGTGATGTTTTATAGTTTGTATAGACACCCCATTTTTTACCGATCTTAAGACTCAGACGTCACCGATTAAGCGCTTGGTGATGTTGCATATTGTACTCGTTCTGAGGTTGCGGAGTCATGGGTGCGAGCCTTGCCTCCGGACTTCCGGACTCTTTTGTGCCTTGCCTCAGTTTGCGAACCAGGCCCCGTTTTCTTTGTTTTCTCTTCCTGAAGGGAGGGAGAGGTCTCGTAGATCATCTCTCAGTGGCCGTAGGCTACATTTCGTGGTCGTAGGCCATTTTTCCCATTTGGAGCCCGGTTCCCGATTTTCGAAGCCGTCGGCCGTGTGCCTCGGTTCGGGACCACTTAACTACCTCCGATTACTCCGCTTTTTGGCACACACCTTATTTCCTCCCTTTTGAGGGACACTGTGGCCCGAGAAACCAACTTCGTGGTCAAACGCCACCTCCGGTGCTTAATAGTCAGTTTTCAGGGCTCCGGACTGCGCGTTTTGGCCCCCGAACCTTCGTTTTACATCGGTTTGGGTTTATTTTTGGCGGAGACCTTATTTTCATTGTTAGAAAGGTTGTAGGAAGGTGGGAGGCCAGCAATTGTTCTGAAAACCAGTTTTATTTCTTCATCGCTCTTCATCGCCCGTTTTCTTCACTAGAAAGCTGGTTTTTCCCACTCCCGGGCCACTTTTTCTGACTTTTCACCACATCATTGTGTTGTACACACCTGGGAGGCCACCAATATGAGTAGGCCGGCCAGCAATTATCCTTGACCCTTTTGAACCCCTCTAAAAAGCTAGTTTTTCTCTCTCTTGGTTCACATTTTCTGGGTTTTGACCATACAACTGTGTTGCACTCATCTGGGAGGCCACCTTTTTGGGGTGGCCGGCCAGTAATTTGTTTGACCCCTTTGACCCCTGGTCGGCTGACCAGGGAAGGTGGCCAGCTGGCCACCTGAACCTTTTGAACCTGGCCAGCCAAGTTTCTCTCTCCTGATGCATGCCAGTTGTGTCAGCTGTTTTGCACCAGATCCTCTGCCCGAGGGTCTGTCTTTTTGAAGGAAAATTTGAATTAGTTTTTCCCCCTTTTCCCTTGGCTTCTCTCCTCTATAAAGCCAGCCTTGAGCCTCATTTCTAAGGGTTAGAGATATTTGCTAAGGCATACACCCATCCTCCTCCATAACTCTCTCTTCTAAGCTCTAAAGTCCATTATACTTGGCCATTTACACTACAACTCATAGCCTACCACCTCCACACGCCATTCCAGCACCTTGAAGGTCATTTGCAGAGGTAGAGAGCTCACATTCTTGGTCCAAAAGCTGCTGGAGGTCGGCTCTACAAGGGTAAGTCCTCATTTCCCATTTTCTATCCTTATTTTGCTTGATATCTTAGCTCCTTTTACTTACATTTTTGGGCTTCGACCTGAACTGAAAATAGTCTTATTTTGAGCTCATCTTCATGTTTGATCAAGAACTCTTTTCTGTTTGAAGTCATCTACCCACCCTTTGTGCTTTACCCCTCCTTTTGGCCCTTATCTTGCATGATATATTAGCCTAATTTTTGAGCATTTCTGGGCTTCAAGCCAAACTGTAAAGTGCCTTATTTTGAGCCCCTCTTCAACTTTGTTGAAGGGCTCTTTACTGTTTGAGGCCATCTATTGCCTCTTGCCCTTTATCTCTCTTTTAGGGCTATTTTTGCATCATGTTTTAGCCTTACTTGTAGATATTTTCGAGGTTTGACATAAACTATAAAGTATCTTTTTTTGAGCCCCTATTCAACTTTGTTGAAGGGCTCTTTACTGTTTGAGGCCGTTTGCTGCCCTGTTTGTTCAATCTCTCTTTTAGGGCTGTTTTTGCATGATACATTAGCCTTATTTGTGAGCCTTTTTGGACCTCGACCTAAACTGAAAAAAGTCTTGTTTTGACATCATGTTCATGTTTTTTTAAGGTCTATTCTCTGTTTGAGGTCATCTCCCCCCTATGCATGTTCATCCCTTCATGATTAGGGCTATGCATTAGAGCATTTGCATTGGCCATGGTTTGGCCTCTTAGCCACTGAAATCTAATGGATTTTCAGTGGCTTAGGTATATTATTGAAGGCCAAAATCAGAGGGGGGTGACCCCCCTCTTTCCTCGTCTTGTTTGGTGGCCTTTTTGGCCTTCCAAAGAACCCTCTATTGGCAAGCTTCCAAGCTTTGTTTCTATCACTTTTCAGTGGGTTTTAGGACCCCCATAACTCATTTCCAGAGTTGGTTTGGCTATGCTAAGTGTCCTTGATGCATGTGCTTAATAACCCCTTGTATGCCCTTCCAAAGGAGCCCCTCATTTTTACATGCATTGGCTGCATTTCCATGTTTATTTGGGCATATTTTCACATATTTTGTTCACTATTTTTTTTTTGGTTTGATGAGATCTCACATGCTTCACATACATGCCATGTAAACCATGTTTGCTATCAAAATTGCATGCTATTTTAGCCCATCATGCTAGCATCTTTTGGCCATGCTTTAAACTAGAAATGTTCATGTTTTGGGACTCTCTTGGCTCTGTCTTTGTGCTTCATAGTCAAATAATGCATGCTTTGTATAGCTATAAGTCAATACATGTGCCTAGCTTTGAGTTTCGGGACTCATTTCATGCATCAGGTGCCATATATCCATGATTCGGGATCATTTTGCATCATGTTTCAGTGCTGGAAATTACATGCTTGTATGACATCTTGCATCCCTTGCCATGCTTTGGTAGAACGGCATTCTATGCCTTAGGTTCGGTCCTCGGTTTGCGTGTATGTGTGCACGCATTTCGATAGTCTCATTTTCATCTTATGGCTACTGATGTGAGTGTGGCTGAGGTCCACTCATATTGGTTTAAGCCCATATTGCATTGCGTATGCCATCTTAGTCTATAGCATTGTGTATGCTAAGTTGTATGCTAGAGCATTGTGTATGCCATGTTACATCGAGCATTGTGTATGCCATTTCATAGCATTGCGTATGCTAGGTTGTATGTTAGGATTACATTCATGCATGTCATGCATATTGCATTGTATTTGGGATAGGAGTTAGCCCAAACACGGGAAACGAGGGACGTTTCGTACTCCGAGTGACGGAACGTGTCTCAATTCCCAGTCGCCGACACTCCGGATTATCCATGATGAAGCCTCGGTTTTGTGGTGTTTTCATGTGCATTCATTTCATATTGAGTCGTGCAATTCGACTCCTCGGCCATCATGCATCGAGATGCGTGATTGGTGGCATGAGGATCGAGGACTACACTCCCTGAAGAGTAGTCAAGCATACATATGTGAAAATACATTGCCATGCCCCTTTCTTGCTCTCTGTTGCAGCAAATCAGAAACCGGCAGTCTTTTGGAGCTTCGTACAATATTCCGGGCTTAATTATAAACAGAGGCTAATTAGGACATCGCAATGGATTTCCGCACAAGGCAACTCAAGCATGCATCATTCATTATCCGGAACAGAGCTGAGGCGGTCCATAGATTTGCGTGTTATTTATTTCATTCCTTAGTTAATTTGTTAATTAATTAGGGATTTTGTATTTATTCGGACTGTATATTATTTATTCGGACCCTCCGAGCGAGGGCACAATTGTAATAAGTGTGCGTGAGTGTGATGTATGTCTTCCAACCCCACGTCTTTCTCCCTTTTATTTACCAGCTTATGATGGTTAGATTAGGGCATGTTTCAATTAGCATACAGTATGATAGCATGTTTGCGTTCATTCATCTGTTTTGCATGCATCGGGCTCGGCGTATCATACTAACTGCATTGTATTTCAATTCCGAGTTGAATACTTATTAGCTGTAGCATTTCACATGCCATCTTTAGAATAGCCGAGCCTGCTTTGCATTTTTGCATGTGTTGTATTAGGCATTTCTGTATAGTTAGGATCATGCATGGATTTCTAACATAACTTTTGTTTTGGCTTGGAGTACTCGGTAAGTTTTTATGTTTTAGCATCTTTGCATGCGTGTGAGTGACTGCCATCATAGCATGCTTACCATGAGGCTATATGCCTATGTGATATATCTGCCTGAATGCCTGTGGGTGAAGGTTGGGTTATTTGGATTGGAACAAATCATCAACTGTTAGTTTTAAGCCCACTAGATAGTGGCAAAACCATCTTTTTCTAAGCCCACCCGAGGGTGGCAAAATCTGCTTTTTTTAAGCCTACTTGCGAGTAGCAAACCGTTTTTCAAAATGAACATAAGATGTTTTGTTCCAATTCAGGCGACCCAGCCTATACTTGTATGCTGTGCGCATCACATAGTAAATCTAGGCTAATAACCGGAATAAGAACGCATAATGTTTTCAAAACTAGATATCATGGTTAGTCGAGGCCGATCTTTGATCGGGCGAGCGGGGGTGCTCACGAAGTGACCTTCCCCAATCGTACCCAAGTTCCCGAGCCGAGGCAACTTTGGTGATGACGGACACGTAGCCTTAGGCAACGAGTCAGGGTTTCCTAAATTTCCCCAAAAATAAAATATTTAGGTGGCTACTCTGTATCTGGCAAAGCAGTCCATGTTTGGCACTTCTTTCAAAAAAATTTGTTTTCAAGAACGATTTGCCGGATTCGGACTCTTTGATGATTCATCAGTCTTGCATTGCACTCTGTGAGATTAGATACAAGACCGTGACGTTGAGTCCTAAACTGTAGTGAGCCCAATGAACAAAATAGGACTCATCCTCCCGGGGCGTTCGGGGACGTCTACAGTTTGGTAGTAAGGTTTTTAGACATGAACCTAACTTATAATTATACGTAATTTTAAGAATCATTATGAATTACCAAAGGAGTGATAACAATTTTATAAAGCCAAATTAATTTAGGTGACTCTTGATATAGGACATGTGGCTACACCCCTCAAATACCAACAAAACGTGGCAGGAGTAAAAGCAACGTGGCTGCCTTGGCCCTTGGTAAATTTGCAAAGATGAAACAAAAAGACAAGGGGTGAAACAGGTGTCATTAAAGAGTTAAACTTTGAGGAGTGAAAAATAAGTGGCAAAGAGAGGAATTATCCACATGTGTGTTGGCTTTGCTTGAGCCTTACTTTAAGTCATGTATAAATGGGATATTAGTGCTGAAGCAAGAACACAAAAAAAAAAAATAATAATAAGAAGCATTCAAGAAAGGAGTCTTAGAAACGGGAGCAAGCTCAGAATAATTTAGGAGTAATTTTTAGGTGAGTTTTATTATACCTCGAGTTATTATAAAATGTTTTCTACATGTCTTAAGTTACCATAATATATTTTACGAATGTTTTGAGTTACCACAATTTATTTGATATAAATTATGTTTTACAGTTAGGTTAATGTTTCAATTACGTGAATTATTTTCTGAACTTTATTTGCTTAAATTAAAACCCATGGATATATTTGTCTAAATTTTAGAGATTATTTGGCAATGAATCTTATAAACAATTATTTTCTGTAAGTACCACCACGAGAGTCCCATGCCTTGGGGGACTTAAATAACCATTGGCCCTCGTTTGACCACTTTGTGGTCCTCTGTTTGTCATGGATCCATTAACCCCTGTAGTGATTGTCACTTTAGTGACCCCTGTTCTATACCGTGGTTACAGTGATTTATTTCCGTTTCTGCCACTTAATTTATTTGTGTATTCAACTCAAATTGTGTAAATGTTTTAGCTTAAATAACTATCCATGGCTATTTTGTGCCCCTATACTCACAGTATAATATTTCTCACTCTGCTATATGGTTATAGCTGTTACCCTTTCAGGTGGCGAGGTTTAGCAGGATCAAGATGGCAATTGAATCGCTGTGTTGTTTTTTTTTTTAAATCTTTTTTTTTTATTTCTGTCTGTTTTGTTTTGAACTCTTATAATATAATAAAGTTCAAATGACTATGTTTTGTTTCCTTTTAAATAAGCAGTTGGTACTCAATTGTTTTATTTAATTTATCCGCTTGCATTGCGACTACAAAATTATTTGAATTATTTTATTTTTATTTTTTTACGACGCCGAGCCTTTGGGTACGGGATTTGGGTCGTGACAGTACAAAATACTGTTAGTGAACACATATCATCTCCATCACACAAAACATAAATGTACCAAACTCATATATGTGAATTGTACATTGGGAAAACAATAAACACACCAACATTTAGACCATGATCCCATCGTATTATAATGTCACTTGCTCACAAATTAAAAGGTAACCCGACAACATATAAAACCAAAACATTATTCGTCGATTTAAACCATAAATAAGTTGACGTAAACAATACCAACCACTACATTCAATCATGTCCAAAAAATAAACACTAACACAATTTGCAAAGCCAAAAAAATATATATATATATATCAATTAGTCACATTGGAGACTGTGTTTAGTGACATTGTGTGCTGTCAAAGAACTCACAATATCCTTGCACTCAGTCCCTTACTTGGGTCGTTCAGGAACATTTTCACCATCACCGAGCGTAAAATAGGTGGCGACAGCCCATCTATCGTGTTCTCAACCTCGATGCCATGTACGTATTGGTGGATTATGTAACAAATAAAAATCCCACAATCTGCCCTGCAATATAATACGCCACAGGCCACGTTATTTTCATTACAATTCAAGAAAAGCGAACCTCAAACATAACACCAAACATCACGCGTTATTTTCTTTCGATGTAAGATGTCACCCAATATGACACACTATGCAATTTTCACACACTACCCAATATCACACAAACTCAACCAAGGAGGGACCAAACACAACGACAAATCCAGTTAAACACATTAACATTTGTATCATATTTCAATCATATTGACAATAACAATATTACATTTTCAACAATATTGATTTCCTAATTAATCCACATCAAACACACCCCAAAACAAAATTGGAACACTAGAGGCATATGTGAAACACTAAAACAACACAACATAACCATCAACAACATCATAACATAGCATCGGATACTAGCAGAACAAACCCCCCACCCCTAAGTGCCACTAAACGACACTGAACTAGACCCATTTTGAATGGAAACAACATCACTATACAGTATCCAACATCAATCGACAATCACAAATTCCAATTTAACATCATTACAGTTGTAGGAAACCCTCAAAACAACATCGTCATAACCATACCTGAGGCCATGGGTCACCAAACATAACCGCCGGTCACCGTCGAAGGTCGTATGTGAACTCGTCGGCCACCCCTCCCTAACGTTGCACATAACGTTAATTGATTTAGTGCTCACTCTGAGTCGGCGATGGAAATGTAATCGCAGCAAGGGTTTTTCCTATTTCTAGGGTTCAACATGAATGTGGATGTTAAAGTTGAATGTTAAATTAAGGCTCCAACATTACCAAAATCAAATGACACAAACGTTAAAATACACAGAACCTTCCATCTTCGTCCCTTCCGTTTCGATCGGTAGGGGGAAACCAAAAACCTCTATAGTATGTTGTCGGGACACATTCGTAATTTCCACATCACCAAAATGGCCCATACACCCTACCATTTGGGTGACGCGCGCTGAAATTCTGTACATTAACATTACATTGTGACTTATGGGTTTAAAAGATAAAAAACAGGACTAATTAGCTCACAAGTTCCTAAGAGGATCTCCAATGGTAAATCAAACCTGGCATCAGATTTGAATTTTGGTGAAAAAATCACTGTTTGGAGCTCCAATGGTTTCAGCAAATTGGTATCAAAATGAGAATTCAACAAAAAATTCATCAAAGTGAGAACAAGGTACAGATTTCACTACTTTACTGTGCATGATCGTTGGATGAGACCAACCGGTCAACCAGCCGAATGACCGGTCGATTGACCAACCGGTCGACCGGTTCCCTTTCAAATAGGTAGGTTCAAACCGGTCAAAAAGGTTCAAACAGATAAAAAAAAAAAAAATTTGTCTTACCGGTGGTTGACCCACCGGTCGACCCTCCCCTTTTGATGCACGGTTGGAGCAAGAAATATCAGATTGAGAAAACTGATTTTTTTTTACTCAAATTTGGTGAAATTTTTGATTCACCGTTGGAGATAGTCTAACTTGGAATTTATTGGTGTTTTATCCCCAAAAAAATAATATACACAGTGTTGTATTAAGTTTGTGTTGATTTATTTTAAATCAAAAAACCTATTCAGTGTGTTTGGTTTCATTTTTAAATTCAATTTTCTAAAAATTAAGTTTTTTTGTTTTTTTTTACTTTTTGTTTTTAGTGAATATTTTTTAAATTTAAAGTAGTTTTTTTTTACTTTTTTAGATACGCCTTACTTAAATGTATCTAAATAGTAAAATATTTGTGAAAAAATATTTTAAAAGATTAATAAATACACAAAAATACGAAAAAAATGTACAAAATTTTCATTTTTTTTTTTGTATTTTTGATATTTAGTGAATTTTTTAAAGATTTTTTTCACAAATATTATACTTTTTAAGTGTATTTATGTTAGGTGTGTCTACAAATTAAAAAAATTGCTTACAATATTTAAAAATTTATTGAAAACAAAAAAAAATACAGAAAATAAAAGAAATTTCTAAAAAATGTTTTATGAAAAACCAAACCAAAACTGAACAAGCTGATTAAGTTTCAAAAAAATAATCCTTTTATTATGTCAATTTATTTTATTTTTTTTGTATAAAATTTATGTTTATAAATCATTTTTCAATGACAATACATTTTACATCACATCTATTGTATTAATAGTTATAAGTGTGCCACATCAGATAATAAATAAAATTTGATTAAAAAAATTGTAATCATTTTAACATTATTTTTTATGTGCATAAAAAAAATTAATTAAAAAATAAATAGAACATTCACACATGTGGAATGAGTGTTATGGATTTTTTTATGATTGATTTGTGTGTACTTAAATTTAACATTTTTTTTGATTTTTTTATTTTATTTTTGTGTGTGTATTTGGTGGTATTATGGCTCATACTCAAGTAAAGTGTGACTAATCAGTAATTCACCGAAAAGAGAACTGTTTTCAAGGACATATTCCTTTATTTTTGCTGCATTCTTTTTTATTATTTTTGCTGTTCGTCATTTTATTTCACAAGGGAAGATAACCCATAAAAGATAGTCTCTAATCACACATGAGTCCCTTATTTATTCTATTGTTAAAAAAGTTAAAAAATAGTCTCTAACCCATAAAAAGAGTCTCTTATTTTATTAGTCTCTATGTTAAAAAAGGGTGAAAATCATAAATCTATTAAAATCGGTTTCAACTGTATAGTTTAGTCTACGCTTTTCGAGAAGACGATTGGTTCCAATTGTAAAAAATTAAGAATGGTCGATTACAATTCAATTTTCTAATTGAGGCTCAAAATTAATTTTGGTGGTATTATATGTACCAATTAGTGTACTAATTAAATTATAAATATGAAAAATATTTTAAATTATGCAACATCATCAATTAATACACTAGTTAGTACACTAGACTAGATAGTAAAGAAGAAGAGAAGAGGGTATACAAATTTACTAAGATACGGAAGAGGAAAACAAGAGATTTTAATCAAGTTAAGTATATCAAGAGTGAGAATTCTAAGGTATTGGTGAAGGATGAAGAGATTAAGGAAAGATAGAAGAACTATTTTGTGAAACTATTAAATGAGGAACATGGAGGTACGGCAATAGGGGCAGAAATGACTAGTATATGATAAACCAAGACTATAAGTTTTATCGTGGGATTAGGAACTTTGAAGTGAGAATTGCGCTTAAGAATATGAAATCCAATAAGATTTTAGGACCCGATGATATTTCTATTGAAGTTTGGAAGTGCTTGGGTAAAAAAGGGGTTGCTTGGTTGACTAGGTTGTTTAGCAAAATTTTGTTGACTAGGAATATGCCAGATAGTGAAGGAAGAATATTTTAGTACCAATATATAAGAATAAAGGAGATATCTAGAATTGCAATAACTATAAAGGAATCAAGCTAATGTACCATATAATGAAAGTGTGGAAGAGGGTGATGGAACGCCGATTGCGAGATATAACAGAGGTGTCAGAGAATCAATTTGGGTTTATGCCCGGCAAGTCAACAATAGAAGTGATTTATCTTTTAAAGAGAGTAATAGAAAAGTATAGAGAAAATAAAAGAGACATTCATATGGTGTTTATCGACCTTGAGAAAGCATATGATAGAGTGCCCCGAGATATAATATGGTGGGTGTTAGAGAAGAAAGAGGTGACAAAAGGTTACATTGATGTGATTAGGAACATGTATGAAGGGGTGGTGACAAAAGGTTACATTTTCTCTAATCAAATGCATAGGGATCATCTGCTTATGGATTCAGAGACCCTTCTGAGAACAAATCACCTATGTTGGAAGGGTATGGATTCCCTCCCTTGATTCCCTTGAGTATATCTTTGGGAGTATTAGATTCAATGAATTTGTGTGTGTAGGTGTGGTATATATGTGGTGTGTGTTTGGACTGGTGAACTGAATTTTTTTTCATTTGAACTGAATTTTCTCTGGATTGAAACCAGAGAAATTCTCTGGTTTTTTAACTGAATTTTCTCTGGGTTGAAACCAGAAAAATTCTCTGGTTTTTGAACTGAATTTTCTCTAGATTGATCCAGAGAAATTCTTTGGTTTCGAGCTGGAACCTGGAATGCTTAATTTGTATAAATTCCACTGATGTTATTGTTTCTATTTTTTTTTTTTTAGTAATCAGGAATGAACACGAAGTTCAGTTAAAGGCCTTGAAGGGTCAGCATGAAGATGAGTGCAAGAAACTAAAAGAGGAGTTGGATGTCCAGAAATCCAAAGAAGACAGACAAAGAACGCTACTGCAATTGCAGTGGAAAGTAATGGGTGACAAACCACAAGAGGACCAAGAAGTAAATTAAAAAAAGAATTATTCTACTACATCAACGAAGATGAGAAATTCTGATGAACTGAGGAAATTATGGGAATTTCTCTGCAAGTCCCAGTCACCACACACACATACACAGAGGCTCTGTAATTGTTTACAACAATGGCGATGACCACCACTCCTCTCTATTTTGCCTCTCCGATTCCAAAACAAAGCAACTCGACAAATCCACACACCTTTTATTTTCTCCCTTCTCGCATCTCCATCGCCAAACGATCGTCTCTCTCTGTCCGATTACCGCCGCAGCCGGTGGCGGCGGTAGTGGTGGCTGAAACCGCGAGTGCAGTTGTGGAAGCTGAGCCGAAGAAGACCGCCGCTACTCCGCCCAATTCTCTGCCTTTATCGCCTCGTGATCCGAGATGTTCTGTCGCTCAAAGTAATCAATTTCTTTTAATTCTTCAACTGCTTAGGTACAATTTGAATGTTATTTGTTGATATCCACTTGATATAGAGGAAGAGAGTTCAGAGAGAGAGAGAGAGAGAATGAGGTTTGATTTGAGAAATTTCTTTGTAATATATGAGTGTGGGGGTTGAGGGACCTTAGACATCAAAACATAATATTGTGAATCTCTTCCATTACTAAATATGGGAGAGGGACCTTAAACTAATTTTTTCTAAAATTTATCAATATTATATATAATGAAAGTCAAACAAAAATTAAAATATTATTTGATTAGTATCTACACAAGTTATCATACATAATTTAATATTATTAAAAAAAATTATTTGTTAAATTTTATCACTTTCGTGAAAAATCCATGAACCTGTACCATCCTCACCTTTATTACTGTGCCTCACCCAGAAACTTCTGTACCACCTATATTATTGTGCCGGTTGATTGATATATTTGGAATTGAAATAACTAAATTACCCCTATTTTATGAAAGCTAAATTGATATGGTAGTCAAAAATAAAAAAGACAACATGGTAATTTCACTCCTGTCAGAGGGTCACTCATCTGCAATACCTCGGTGGATCAGTTGGTCAGTTTTTGATGGACATCTCCAAATTTCAATAATGTCCACTTCATGCTTCTTCTTTTTTTTTTTCTTTTTTCACATCAGAAAAGAAGGTAGGACCCATAAGGAAAGTCTCACTTCATTCTTCTCATTCACAAAATGAAAAATGATTGGGACCTCTAAAAAAATACCTCTAATATACCTCTAATTTGTCTTTTTCTTCTCCCACTTTTGTCTTTTACTTCACTGTTTTTTTTTTTTTTTTTTATTGCCGGACAGCTCATTAGAGCTGTACGGAACCGCCTCTAATTAGAGGTCTGGAGCACGGTTGTTCACAAAATATTTGTGGTCTTTTCATTATTCATATAATTTTTACACTTCTTGTATTACTGAAAATTGTAATGCTCATAGGGATAATCAATTTTTATTCAATTAAATAGTTTAAATAGAGTGATTAATTTATTGTTAAAAGTAAAGCATATACAAAATTGAGATTTTTGTTTTATTCATGTGTTTTGTTTTTGAAAATAATTTTTGTATTTTTTTTAAGCATTAACCAAATAATTTGTTATAATTTAGATATATATGGATGATTTAAATTTTTTTAAAATTTGAAAAAAATTAAATATTTAAAATAAAAAGGGCAAATTAGATATACCCCTCGAAGTTTAACTAAATACAAATACCTATCTGACGTTTCGGAAATTACATCCCGCCCTCTAAGGTTTATATTCGCTTAACAGATTGACCCCTACTGTGAACTACACCGTTACATAAGTGTGCTGACGTCACCAAAATGTATATTGATGGACCATATTACCCCTGGGACCTCAGGGGTATCTATAATTTAGCTAAACCTTAAGGGAGTATATGTAATTTGATGCTTTTCTTCCTTTTTTTTTTTTTTTTTTGTTAAACACAACCAAACAACCTGATTTAACCTAAAATCCCTTTGGTTTGTTGTTTAAATAAAAATATCAAACTTTTTTTTAAAAAAAAAACAAAAACTAATTTAATAAAAATAAATATGAAGAAATATATTTAATTTGTAAAAAATTATTTCTAACCACTCGAAAGATAAAATTATATAAAAATGATAATTATTTTTTATCTTTTATTTCTTAACCAAATTAATTTTTTTATTTTTAAAAATTTTCTAAAAAATTTTTTCTAAAAATCAAACCATACATAGCCTAAAGGGTAAATTACAAATACATCCCCTGAGATTTGATTAAAATACAAATTGTCCCCTGTAGTTCTAAAAATTACATTCCACCATGTCACGCCCCACTTTTTATTTCTCGAAGTCATTACCAAGTTCCTTAACTTAATTCAATTTCAGAGATAACATGCGGAAATAAACTCAAATGTTCAATTAGAAATAATGAACAACAACTCTCTCATTCGAATAAAAATTAAATAAAACATGAACATCCTTAAATAAATTGCCCTCAGGCTTACAACATTAAATAATCAAATGAAGGGTGTAACCCTTTTTCACATATGGCATTCCGCCAACAACAAAGAGGCCCCGTGGCCAACAAATAAGAAGATCCAAATCTTGTAGCACATCCTGCTAAACACCTGAAAAAGATTCAACAACGTGGGATGAACATATAGTCCAGTAGGGATCTCAACATGATTCTCAACAATAACAACATTACAGATAGCTATGATCATGAACACTCATTCTCGTACTAGAATAATAATGTGACAGTTTATACAAAATATATAGATATATATAAACTTTTCTCGAAAACAATTATTTCATTCAACGCTATAAGCGATTCATCTTTCCTTTTTCCTTTCATTAACCCCCGTTCCCAATCTTTTATAACATTAACAACTACTTAGGAAAATAGATTCACTAAGCCCATTACTCTATCCCATTTCCCACACATACAACAGATGTGGCTTTTCAAAACATATTTCTAAAATGCTTGATTTTCTTTACACTTCCAAAAGATAAAAGGGCACTTCGGTTCAATCCCAAATCTATTATAACTATACATGCCTACCTTTACAAAGGGAGATAACAACTCAACTACATGCATAAGATAAACCAATGAGGCAACTCGGCCCCCTCCAAAACCGTAACCAACACAATCCACAATGTTCCCAGATACACTGAAATAATAACAACAAAACTTTGCTCTACTAGCTATGTACGTAGTAAGCCAAAGATACACTTCTCACAACGAACTACCAGTTTACCAGGCGCTAGCTGGAAGGGTGTGGCACCTTAGATTATCAGCACATACAGTTCTCCAGGCGCTAGCTGGAAGGTAACGGTACCTCTGATTATCAGCGCAGGTATAACACCAACAACCACAATACAACAAGGCATAATCAACATGTGTAAAACATACACATAAACTATCAAGATATAAACAATGTGTTAAGATATAGGAACACATAGGTGTGTGGAGTCGATCCCCTATCTTCTCACACACACTGGAGTACAACCCCTCTCTCCTCCCTAACAAGTATACATATATAATGTATCTCAGCATTTCATCACATATGATGTTCAATCAACAATGGTGTAATGTATACATGGCAATTTAACGCAACCGTGTCATCCTCCACCGATGACCAAGGACAAAACCTCTAGATGTATGCATATTGTACATCTATTAACAGACTCAATTACCATGAGATCACAAAACCCAACAATTACATTAACATGGTAGGTAAAGATACAACCTCCAATATGTGTGTTCAACACTCAAATTACAACTATCCAATTCTCATACCCTTTTGTTTTCACAAATTCAATTCCATGGACAATAAGGCCATAACTCATTTTAATCCACTACATTCTTTTCAAAGCCATTCCAGATTAATTATGCAAATTAAGTCATAATCATTAAATTGGGGTTTTCCTTCCTCTTTCTCAATATTGACCTAAAAGGTTCAATTATCAACAACAAACAACAATGATCACATTTAAGACCCAAAATACATAAGTATTTGCCCAATGATTAAAACCCCTCTATTAATTTATTAAATCAAATAAAATTAGGGTTTCCTCTCCTTTCAACAATAACCTGCTAATTAACACTCAAATTAGCCTAAACCATAACTAATGATGATAAACCCAAATCCAACAACCAACCCAAGGCTCAACCTCATGATTTTTGACAAATCCAACATGATATAAAGTTTTCATGCAATACAAAAACTACCACATGTCTATCTATAGATGGAGTATTGAAAAGAAACAAGGAGAATCCCTACCTCAAATGGAGAAGATGACCCAAAATCAAAGTGCTCCAAATCCCAAGTTTTTCAGATTAAAACGGAACCCAAGCCACCCTCTATCTTTCTTACAAAGAGCTTAGGGTAGATTCACACTCAAGGGAGATGAAAACCTAGAGAGAAGATGAGTTTAGAGAGAGAGAGAGTCGGTTCTAGGGTTTCAAAAAGAGAAGGGGATGAAAAAGTGATCTTTTCCCCGCTGCTGCCTACTGATATAAAACAGGGTCGCTTGAGCGACCAGAAACAAGAAACCGACCTCGTTCGAGCGAAGAAAAGCTCGCTCGAGCCAAGAAATAAAACTCTCACGTCCTGAACCAGACGCAATCGCTCGCTCGAGTGAAGCCACTCTGGCTCGATCCACCAGGAACAAAACTCCACTCTCGCTCGAGCGACCAAACCCTGGCTCGAGCGAAGGACCAAAACGAAGAGCTCACTCGAGCAACAAACAGCTCGCTCGAGCGAAGGACTAAAAACCTGGGCAGCAACCTAAGGCTCCCAAACACAACGAATTTACAACAAACAAGTCCAAAGCATTCTATAACTCAAATTTAAAGAATTGAAGGATAGAAACAAGCTCAAAACAATAACCGGCATCCACGGAACTAAGTCCGGATACAACAACCAAAGGAGAAAGAACCGGGATCGCTATAACACCCTCTGAGATTTCTAATTTCATAACGAATCGCTCATTTTATTAATAAATCATCAAATCAATTAACAGTTTTTAATGATATTAGAAATATGTTTTAATTAACAATTTAGGTAATTTTATTATTGTATAGGAGAACAATTATAAATTTTATTTTTTTAGTTAATTATGTTAAATAAAAAAATTTAACAAGTGGTGTTTGTAATTTTTCAAACCACAGGGGGTTATCTATACTTTAAGAAAATCTCAGGGGTGCATTTGTAATTTAACCTAGCCTAAAAATCAAACCAGTCAAAGGGCATTTTAGTCAATTTACTGTCTTCGTTAATGGAATTAATTGTCAAGGGGCGGGATGTAATTTTCGAAATCTCAGGGGATATCTGTAATTTAGTTAAACCTCGAGGGGGTATATGTAATTTTCCCAAATAAAAATAAAAAATATTTAAAATAAAAACATAAAATTTGTAAATATTTAAAAAAATAAAAAAATATGTTTAAATTTTTTTAAAAATAACTTTTGTCTAAATTTTTTTGAATGATTTAAAAATAAAAAAATATTTTGTTCAAAAAATAAAAATAAAATAAATAAATAAATATTTTTTACAAGAATAAAAAATAAAATTTTCAAAAAAATAAATTAAATAAAAAAATTAGTTTCAAAACTCATAAATAAGTTTTCAAAATATACAACTCAAAAACTAGTTTCAAAACTCATGACCAAACAAGTTTTTTTTTTTTCAAAACTCATTTTAAAAACTTATCTTTCAAAATACAATTTAAAACTCAAAATTCATTTCAAAACTGATGTCTCCTGTGAATCTTTCTTTTACACTAAAAAATTTAAAAATTAAACCATAGCATGAGATAGTTCCACATATTTAAAATAAATGTAGTAACGCATTGTTTTTTAGATTTTTTTTTTTTTTTTTTTTTTTTTTTTTTGGTATAGGTATTTTGAATCTCTAACAGAGTTGGTCGTCCACTAGGCAAGCTTAAAAACCACTGAAGACCCTATAATTGAGAAGGCTCCCAAAATTTTAGAATACTTATATACATCTATACTATATATTAATTAAAAGGGGGTTTTTAACCCTAAGCCTTGTGGGAGCTCCAATCTTCCAACCTAAATTTTTTGATTTTTTAATTAAAAAAAAAACTTAGCATTTATTAACTTCTCCCAACCCCCAAGTCTCACCCTCATAATAACACTTTAATGCATTAAGAACAAATATATAAAAAATTCTTTGAAATTCAACACATATGAATTCCTTGAAAAGTTCCAACACATATGATTATTATCCCTCATAATAACACTTTAATGTATTAAGAACAAGTATAAAAAAAATTTCTTGAAAAGTCCAACACATATGATTATTATCAAAATATCTATACTATATATTAAGCAAAAGGGGGTGTTTAACCCCAAGCCTTGTGGGAGCTCCAATCTTTCAACCTAAATTTTCTGATTTTTTAATTAAAAAAAAAACTTAGCATTTATTAACTTCTCCCAACCCCCAAGTCTCACCCTCATAATAATACTTTAATGCATTAACAACAAATATAAAAAAAATTCTTTGAAATTAAACATATATGAATTCCTTGAAAAGTTCCAACACATATGATTATTATCCCTTATAATAACACTTTAATGCATTAAGAACAAGCATAAAAAAAATTTCTTGAAAAGTCCAACACATATGATTATTATCAAAATATTAAACTTTAATATAATATAATAAAAAAGAAGACATTTAATTCTTTAAAAAGTCCAACACAAATGATTATTATCAAAATATTAAACTTTAATATAATATAAAAAAAGAAAAAAAAGAAGACATTTTAAAAAAAGGCATTTAAAAATTGCAATTCACATGTATTGATAATTGTAAATATATTAAGGAAAATGGGATTTCTAAATCCCAAGCGAGTTCTAATCTCTCAATCTTAATTTTCTAAATTTTTGATTTAAAAAAAAAATTTCAGCATTTATTGATTTGGTTAAAATCTCCTCATCAGCATTTATTAACTTTTTCCAATCCATATGCCTGCATTTATTGATTTGGTCAAAATCTCTGATTAGCATTTAAAATCCCCTCATACAAATAATTATAGATACAACCCGTGCATAGTTACTGCAGTAGCCTTTTTAATTTCTCCTGTACACTATGGTTAGTGATAAGATTGTTAAATTATTTTTATAAAAAATCTTAAAAAACATAATTTATATATTAAAAAAAATTAAAATAAATATAAATATCTATAATTATTCCGTGCATAGCACGGGTAATAGGCTAGTAATATATATTAAACAAAATGGGGTTTTTAACCGCTAAGGTCTGTGGGAGCTTTAATATCCCAATATGAATTTTCTAAATTTTTTATTTTTTATTTAAAAAAAAACTCAGCATTTATTGATTTGATCAAAATCCCCTTATCAACATTTATTAACTTTTTTCAATCCACATGAATGCATTTATTGATTTGGTCAAAATCTCCTCATACAAATAATTATAGATACAATCCGTGTATAGTTACTGCAGTACTCTTTTCAACTTCTCCCATACACTATGGTTAGTGATAAGATTGTTAAATTATTTTTATAAAAAATCTAAAAAAAACATAATTTATATATTAAAAAAATCTAAAACAAATATAAATATCTATAACTATCCCGTGCGTAGCACAGGTGATAGGCTAGTTGTTGTATTAAGCAAATGCAAGTAATGGGAAAGCTCAAAATATTTGTTATTTGTTCGGGCTTAAAAATAAAGTTGGTGAAATCTCACATGTTCAAATCATAATTACAAATGGAAAAATGAAACCTCACATATATTTGTTTTCTTCTATAAATGGATTAGTTCAAATAAATAAACGGCACATGACATGTTGAAATGTTATAGATAAAATCATTTTTGTTCAATTTAGGCCGCAAAATAATGATGTATGCTGCTAGAAGCCTAATATCAATCAATTATATTAACATTTCTTCTCTAAAGTGAATTAAAAATATTTTCAATATAAAATATAGGGTAAATTATCAATAGTTTCTAATAATTAGACTTAATTCTCATTCAGTCCTATTAAAAGTTAGTCATAATAAAATCATCGCTAAAAATAATTTTTTGTGATATTTTTTTACATGTCGTTAAAAATTGACAATTTGTGATTTTTTTGTCACAATTTTTGTAAATTGTCCCTAAAATTTAAGATTAGTGACATTTTTCTGTGATGAATTTTTGAATTATCGCTGAAAGTTAAAAAATAGTGACATTTTTTGTAATAATTTTCAAACTGTCGCTGAAAATTAACAATTAATGACTTTTTTTTAATAGCATTTGATGAAAAATATTATTAATTATTACAAAAATTATTAGACAATAAGTTCACTTATTATGACCTATATGTAAGTACCCAAAAAATATATCAGAAAATTTTCATTGTAAGAATTTAATTAATAATTCTGCATCATGAAAAGTATTAAAAAAAATTAAATTAAATACGAAATTTAATATTTAACAATTAAGTGATAATTATTTAAATGTTTTTTTTTTAGATGGTAATAATTATTTAAATGTTAAAAGACCTCCATTCAATACTTCACCTAAGACCCTGAAAATAATTAAGTTGTCCCTAATCTCTAAGAGCATCCCCATCAAACTTGGTAAACTTGGTTTTCTAGCTAAATTAGTGATATAAACTTAAAAAAATCAACTCCATCAGTTTCACTTGCAACACGTTTTATTTTTTGATTGCTATAGTATCTCGTTACAACAAGCGAGATGTTGTTCATTGCTACAACAAGCAGAAGAACAAGTAGATTAGTGTTACCGAATGTCGGCATCAGTTGGTCAACAACAATTTATTTTATTTTATTTTATTTTTGCATTTTTAAAGAATTATTTGGTTGACACCTTATCAATTTAACAAAAAAAGAACCGAAAAGAATAACAAACATTATAAGAAAATAATATATTAATAAGATTAAGTTATAATAGAGAGTTTGATACAATAGGTAATAACGAGGTGATTAGCTAAAATAGCAAAATAGGTTTTTAAATTCTAATTTGACTAAAAATTTGAAGAGACTGGTGTAGATGCTCTAACACTGCTCTTTACATATAATAACTCTAAACATATCTAGATCATCACATTTTTTACTTTTCAATGAAGCTCGCTTTTTAATTAAGCCATCATTAGTTGCGGAGTTAGAAATTTAATATAAGAGGCACCTATTAATTATAAATTCAAATTTTTTTTATCCAATCAATAACAACTAGCCTATCACCCGCGCTATGCATGGGATAATTATAAATATTTATATTTGTTTTAGATTTTTTTTAATATATAAATTATGTTTTTTAGGATTTTTTATAAAAATAATTTAACAATCTAAGGTTTAAGGAATTTTTTTTATACTTATTCTTAATACATTAAAGTGTTATTATAAGGGTAAAGTTTGGGGATTGTGAGAAATTAATAAATGCTAAGGTGTTTTTTTTTAAATCAAAAAATCAAGAAATTTAAATTGGGATATTGAAACTCTCACAAAACTTGTGGGTTAGAGATAGATATAAATAAAAAAAATTTAACAATCTAAGGTTTATGGAATTTTTTTTATACTTATTCTTAATGCATTAAAGTGTTATTATAAGGGTAAAGTTTGGGAGTTGTCAGAAATTAATAAATGCTAAGGTGTTTTTTTTTTTAAATAAAAAAATCAAGATATTTAAATTGGGATATTGGAACTCTCACAAAACTTGTGGGTTAGAGATAGATATAAATAAATAGATAGATATAGATATAGATATAGATATTTATATTTGTTTTAAATTTTTTTTAATATACAAATTATTTGTTTTGGAAAAGGTACAATAATTATGAGAGAAGTCAAAAAGTCTTGTGAGTTGAGAGAAGTTAATAAATGCTGAGATTTTTTTTTTAAAAAAAACAAAAAATTAGAAAATTAAGATTGGCATATTAGAGTTCCCACAAGCTTTGGGGGTTAGAAACCCCCTTTTGCTTAATATATAGTATAGATAGATAACATAATAATATTTTTTGAGCTAATATTAAGAGTAATGCTATATATACCAATTAATGTATTAATTAATGTATCAATTGATGATGTGATGTAATTTAAGATGTTTTTAATATTATAATTTGTATAATGAATGTAATCAATCATAAAATCATAACTAATATTAATACATGAGAAATGTATTAATTAATACATTAATTAATACATATAACATTACTCCAATATTAAAACACAAAATATTAATAATCATTGAAAAGCCAGTGTCTCGTTCGGGACTGTGTGTCCCCCGTTTAGCTAAGATTAAAAAAAATATAAAAAGATAAAGTTAGAACGTGATTAGAACGTTATGATCCAACCTTATTCTGTCCCCTAAAAAGGAAAGTAAAAGTTGTGAAATAATTTCATTTGATTATAATATCTCTCTCTCTCTCTCTCTCTCTCTCAACTAAGAGAACTTGTAAAAATGTTCTTCACTCGGCTTCTTGCTTCAGTTGCTGTAATCGTTTTCTTGGCTACTTTTGCCTCCGGAGCCACTCCACTTCCCTCTTCTGAAGGTATATATATACATATATACATATGAATATAAGATTAGAAACACCAACAAGGGTTGGTTCAAGACTTTCGAATTCTTCACTTAAAATTTGAGTTCGAATCTCCATAACCTCTTAAGATTAAACATACTGTTTAGTGTCTAAAGCATGCAGAGCCTTAGTTTTGGTCCGACGTAAGTTCGGTGGGATTCTAGGCCTATGCACTGCGAGTACTAAGGATAATATTTCGGTGTCTCGGCGGTTGTTTGGTGTTTGGGTTGTCAACGTTGGAGCTTCTGCAGTGGGTGTGTTCGGAGTTTGGATCGGAAAAGAAGATTTGTTCCGACCATGGTAGTGGAGATGGCAACGGGTCTTGTTCGGCTGTGGGAGTGGGTTTTGATCGTCGTTGGGTGTGTCCGGCTGCAGTGGGTGTTCGGAGCTTGAATCGGAAAAGAAGTGCTCTGACCATGGAAGTGGAGATGTGTGTTTAACGGTCATAGGTGTTTATCGGTCTTGGTAGGTGTGGCGGGCGGAGAGGTAGGCGTGGGAGTCTCTAGTTAGTGTGGGTGAACAAAGCTATGAAAAAGTATAAAAATGTTGATTAGAAATGAAAAGTGCTTTAGCTTTTGGTGAAAACGAGGTTTGCAGTATGCGTCTCTTTGTATTGGATTTTGCGGGGGTAATTTTGTGGAATTTGATGCGTTTTACTTGAGTTCTTCTCATCTTCTGTTATTATTATTACTAGCCAATCACCTGTATTATGCACGGAATAATTATAGATATTTATATTTATTTTAAATTTTTTTAATATATAAATTATGTTTTTTAAGATTTTTTATAAAAATAATTTAACAATCTTATCACTAGCCATAGTGTATGAGAGAAGTTGAAAAGGGTACTGCAGTAACTATACACGGATTGTATCTATAATTATTTGTATAAAGGGGATTTTAAATACTGATCAAAAAATTTTGACCAAATTAATAAATGCAGACATGTGGAAAGACATGTGAATTTAAAAAAATTAATAAATGCTGATCAAGGGATTTTGACTTTATCAAGGGATTTTGACTAAATCAACAAATGCTGAGTTTTTTTTTTTAAATAAAAAATAAAAAATTTAGAAAATTCAGATTGGGATATTGAAGCTCCCATAGGCCTTGGGGTTAAAAACCCCCTTTTGCTTAATATATAGTATATAGTATAGATAGCCTATCACCCGTGCTATGTATAGCGATCTCGGTTTTCCTTCTCATGTTTACTGTATTCCGGACTCAATTCCATTGATAGTTGTTGTTGTCTGTATTTCATTTCCATCCTTTAACTCTTTGTATTTGAGTTTAGAATTGTCTTGGGCGTGTTTCAACAGGTTGGTTGAGCTTTTGTCCCAACTCTTGTTGTCCAGATTTTTAGTGATCCGCTCGAGCGGGTCTTGTTGTACTCGAACGGAGTTTGCATACCTTCAGTAATTTGTCCGTCTGCAAAAGTACTGCAAATGTGTTTTTCACGTTCGAGCGGATTTCATTACGCTAGAGTGGGTAGAGCTCGAGCAAGTATCCTTGCGCTTGAGCGGGTGTTCGATGTCTGTAAAAATACTGGAAGAGTGTAATCTACGCTCGAACGGGTTTTCCTTTGCGCTCGAGCAGGTATCCTTGCGCTCGAGCGGGTCCAGTTTTTGTGTTTGACGCTCGAGCGTCCTATTCTCCGCTCGAGCGGGTCATACGTATATCAGTTGGCAGCTGGGTCATTTTAGATCACTTTTTCAACTCTCACTCTCTCTCTCTTACTTTTCAAAATCTATTTTGAGAGCTTCTCTCACTACATTTCACTTTCTCTCTAAGGTTTGATCTAGTTTGAGTGATCTTTTACCTTAGTTCCTTTGCAAAAAGTGTAGAGCTTGGCTTAGGCCACCTATCAATCCGAAAATCTTGGGATTTAGAGTACTTTCGATTTTCTTTACCTTCTCCTTTGGACTCCGAATTTGAGGTAAGGAAAACTACTCATATTTATGATCTTTAACATAAACTTGTTGTCATTTTGATGTAATGTTGAAGTTGGGTAATTGTGGGTGCTAGGGTTTCAAATATGAAAAAAGAGGTTTTGTTATTTTGACCAATACAAATGTGTTTTGAGTCTTAAAAGAGGGTATTGATGTTATTTGTTAATATTGGGACCTTTGGGGTCAATGTTGAGAAAAAGGAGAAAAGCCCTAATCTATTATTAAGAATTAATTAGTATAATTAATTTGGGAAAGTTATGGGAATATGAAATTGAGTTGGAAATGATGAAATTGGCTCATTATGAGGTGGAATGGTGGAGTTGGATTTATTAATCACCCACCTTAGAATTGTTGATAATTTATCTGTTGGATGTAATTGTTGTCTGTTTAGAAATAATTGCTTTGGGCTATCGGTGGAGGATAGTTTTGATTGTTGTAGACACTGCATGATGATTAGGTGAATTGAAACTAATCTGTTGAATATGTCATTGAATATGGCGGTTGGAATAATACATCAAATCTGTGTATTAATTGATCGTATATATGATAATTATTTACATACATTGTTTTGTGTGGGAGGAGATAGGGGATGTACTCCATGGTTTAGGGGAAGATAGGGAATGGACTCCTAAACCGGATGTTATTTGGGAGGAGATAAGGGATGGACTCCATTGATACAGCGAATCTGTGTATCATTTATGAAGTATGGAAGTATTTGAATATGGCATTGATACAACAAATATGTGTATCTATTGTGAATTATGGAAGTGTTTTGTTATGAGTTATAATCTCATTTAAATTGTTGATGTTGGAAAAGTTTTTAACATGAGTCGTAGTTTCATGGGAATTGTTTGGCCAGGTTCTGAGCTATGTTTATAAATCGAAATTTGTTAAGTAAAAGAAAATGGAATGAAACATAGGCATATATGTCATGGAACTGAAATGTGTTATGAGTTGATTTATATGAGTTAAACATTTATCGAATGCTCATGTTTTAGTCATTGTTCATATTATGTTTAGTATATCTCTACTGGGCGTTGGCTCACCCTATAGGGGACATCATCTTCAGAAGCAGGTGATATGCTACCTCCAAGGACTTAACTTGGGAGGTTTTAGAAGCTGAAGGCTTACTTTTGTAATTATTTTGCGTATTACATGTAATTCAAGCCAATGGCTTATTTTGTGTTTTGAGTTAGTACTCTCATTTTTGCAACCAAGTGTTGGCTTGAAAAATTATAAACCCGTAGGGTATTTACTTTTGTTGTCAACATGTAATACCTTTGGATTGAATACACTGATGAATGGAAATATGTTTATTTCTCCTATCTTTATGGATGTCACGAATGTATGGTTTATGGGTTTATTTTGAAGGTGTTATACTATGTACGGGATAATTATAGATATTTATATTTGCTTTAATTTTTTTAATATGTAAATTATGTTTTTTAAGATTTTTTATAAAAATAATTTAACAATCTTATCACTAACCATAGTGTACAGGAGAAATTAAAAAGGCTACTGCAGTAATTATGCACGGGCTGTATCTATAATTATTTGTATGAGGGGATTATAAATGCTAATCAAGAATTTTGACCAAATCAATAAATGTAGGCATGCGGATTGGAAAAAGTTAATAAATGATGATCAGGAGATTTTGACCAAATCAATAAATGCTGAGGTTTTTTTTAAATAAAAAATTTAGAAAATTAAGATTGAGAGATGGGAGCTCCCACAAGACTTGGGGTTTAGAAACCCCCATTTTCCTTAATATATTTATAATTAACTATATATGTGAATTGCGATTTTTAAATGTCTTTTTTATTTTTATTTTTAAATGTCTTCTTTTTTTTCCTTTTTTATATTATATTAAATTTAATATTTTTATAATAATCATATGTATTAGGACTTTTCAAGGAATTCATATGTGTTGGATTTTAAAGAATTTTTTTTATGCTTGTTTTTAATGCATTAAAGTGTTATTATGAGAGCAAGACTTCAGGGTTGGGAGAAGTTAATAAATGCTAAGGTTTTTTTTTTTAAAATCAAAAAATTAGGAAATTTAGATTGGGAGATTGAAGCTCCCACAAGGTTTGGGATTAAAAACTCCATTTTGCTTAATATATAATATAGATAGATTTGAGAGTGGACATGTGCCAAGCCTTTACACAAACACTTGACACATTTTTTGAGCATTATTAATGAAATGCACAGTGTAATTTTTTTTCTCAATTGCAACCTGCTATTTTTTAATAAGAATTTATATTTGTTTTAAATATTTTTTTAATATATAAATTATTTTTTTTAGATTTTTTATAAAAATAATTTAATAATCCCATCTGAAAAGTGTGACAGTAGGTATGAGAGAAGTTAAAAAGGTTTATGGGTTTGAAGAATCCAATAAATGCTAAGATTTTTTTTTTAAATCAAAAAATTTAAAAATTAAGATTGTTAGGACCTTTTGTTGTCAAATTCTATGGATCAAAACCAAGGTTGTAACAAGAGTTCTTTAAGAAGTTGGTTTCCTTCAAAAACAGGATTACTTGGGAGTTCTACAAGAAGTTGGTTTTCTACAAGAAGTTGGTGAAGTTGGTTTTCTACAAGAAGTTGGTTTTCTTTCCCAACTAGGATTGCTTTGATTTTCTATAAATAGTTGGGTTTCTCCCAAATCTAGGCTATTCATTGATTCATTCATTGAATCCTCCAGATCTTTCTTTTTGGGTCTTAAAGGTTTATATCTGGGGATATTTTATTTTTCTTTGATGTCTTATTGAGTATTCAACTCATGATCTGAAAAGGCTACATCAAAGGTTTTGTTTGTTACACAAAAGAGAGAGTTGTTCTTCAGTTGTGGATTCTGAAGAGTTCGAGCCTGAAGCTTCAGTTGTGAATTCTGGAGTGGCTCATCAAAGTTGTTCTTCAGTTGTGGATTCTGAAGAATTCGGTCTGAAGCTTCGGTGGTGGAATCCGGAGTGGCTCATCAGAAAGACAATTCCGTGGTGAAGATGGGGTTGGAAGAGGCACATAGAGGTTGGTTCAATTAGGCGTTGTGGATTCGCTAGATAATTGAGAGTGATACCTGTGTAATTCCTTTATATCTTCTTAGTGGATTGTTCTGGTGGCTGTGGCCCGTGGTTTTTTGATCACAATTGGAAGGTGTCCAATTGTGGTTTTTCCACGTAAAATCTTTGTGTCTCTTTCTTTTGATTGTTTGTTTGGGATTTTTATATTCTGCTTAAAATTGATACATAATCACAAATCAACATCTAGGAGGTTTCTAGATTTTTCAATTGGTATCAGAGCAGGTCGTTCTATTTTTTTTATAAAATAAAAAAAAAAAAATTTCTTTTAGAAAGCTCTATTTTTTTTTAAAAAAAAAAATCTTTTAGAACGAGATCTTGTTTGATTTGTGTGCATGTTTTTTTTTCTTACTTTATTGTTGAAAAAAAAAAAATCAAAAAGATTTTCTTAGTATGGTTTTGCAAGTTTGAATTTTTTGAGATGTCCTTGATGCATATTGGAATTGATGAGAATAAACATTACATGTTAATATGTGTGTGCTTTCTATGGTCATTACTCATTATGAAGTGTGTGTTCTTTGATTAGTATGTCTCATTCTGTACACATTCTTGGATTAGCAAATATGGGAGTCTTTCGCTTTAGTGATTATTTTTTATGGACTTCTGACATTGTATCTTTTGCTTTTCTAGAGGAATTGACCTATACTAGCATATCATGGGTGATGTTGAGTCTCTTAACCACCTTCCATCTTTTTGCATCTCCATGGCTTTCCCCTCTATTTTTTGTAGTCCAGCCATGAGGAAAAGGCTACCTCAGAGTCACCAACCAGGCCATCCTTATTATATCCATGCTTCTCTGGTTCGGTTTCCATACTCTTGAGCGTGTCAGCCGCCGATAAGTGTGCAAAAGAAAAAAAAAAAAAAAAAAATGTGCACAAGAAAGAAAAGAAAGAAAAAAAAATGTGCAAAAGAAAGAAAAGAGAAAAAAAAAAGAAGTGAAAAAAAGAAAAGAAAATGATTCATTGATTGAGGGGGAGCCTCCGCCTTTACTCATCAAATACCCCTTGATTCCTAGTGGTTTGACTTTCCTTAGTTGTGCTTAGTTTCTCTTGTCGGAGGTCCAACTTTTATATCACTACTAGGATTTGAATCTTGTGTTTGTCGAACTCCAAGAGTCACACACACACCTTTTCTCATGGGATCTATGCTTTTCACATAATGCATCACTTTCTTTTATGAGGAATTTTCTAGAGGCTGTGCACATTGTATTTTCAAGTAATTGTGCTTCTTGGATAATCTTGTGTGTTTTAAGGTACAAATCTGAAATTCCTTGCTTGCTCCACCATATTATTTTTGTTTTTTTCTTCTTGTTCACTGTTTTCAGTGTGTGTGGGTGTTTTTAGTGAGGGGGAGTTTGGTTTATTGTTACAAAAGTTTGTTCGCATGATTACTTTGATTTGTTTGATAAGGAAGATTGGCTTTTGTTGCTTGCATTCTTGCATGTCCTGATATTTACATCATCATATCATGCTTGTGTGGTTTATGATCTTGCTTTTGTTGTTTAAGGGAAGAAAGTTGTTTTTTCATGTGTCTTAGGATTTCATGTTTTCATGTCATGTGTCGGGTTTCAGGTTTTTATGCTACATGTTCTTAAAATATCCAAAGTTGCATCTTCATGTTATTCATGTTTTTCATCTCATGTTTCAAGATAGTCTTATATTGTTTTTCATATACTCTTGTGGGACTAATAGTTGTTTTGAAGATTGTGGCACTAATAGTTGTTTTGCAGATCATGACCTTGAAAAATAAGTTTGGAAAGAGATTTGGTTATAAGTGCTGGTTCCTAGTTGGTGATGTTGTTCTTGTTTTGATTGGAAATTTGTTTTAGTGTTTTTGTTAGGAAATTTGTTTTAGATTAGTTTTATCCAGGATTTGACAAAGGGGGAGATTGTTAGGACCTTTTGTTGTCAAATTCTATGGATCAAAACCAAGGTTGTAACAAGAGTTCTTTAAGAAGTTGGTTTCCTTCAAAAACAGGATTACTTGGGAGTTCTACAAGAAGTTGGTTTTCTACAAGAAGTTGGTGAAGTTGGTTTTCTACAAGAAGTTGGTTTTCTTTCCCAACTAGGATTGCTTTGATTTTCTATAAATAGTTGGGTTTCTCCCAAATCTAGGCTATTCATTGATTCATTCATTGAATCCTCCAGATCTTTCTTTTTGGTTCTTAAAGGTTTATATCTGGGGATATTTTATTTTTCTTTGATGTCTTATTGAGTATTCAACTCATGATCTGAAAAGGCTACATCAAAGGTTTTGTTTGTTACACAAAAGAGAGAGTTGTTCTTCAGTTGTGGATTCTGAAGAGTTCGAGCCTGAAGCTTCAGTTGTGAATTCTGGAGTGGCTCATCAAAGTTGTTCTTCAGTTGTGGATTCTGAAGAATTCGGTCTGAAGCTTCGGTGGTGGAATCCGGAGTGGCTCATCAGAAAGACAATTCCGTGGTGAAGATGGGGTTGGAAGAGGCACATAGAGGTTGGTTCAATTAGGCGTTGTGGATTCGCTAGATAATTGAGAGTGATACCTGTGTAATTCCTTTATATCTTCTTAGTGGATTGTTCTGGTGGCTGTGGCCCGTGGTTTTTTGATCACAATTGGAAGGTGTCCAATTGTGGTTTTTCCACGTAAAATCTTTGTGTCTCTTTCTTTTGATTGTTTGTTTGGGATTTTTATATTCTGCTTAAAATTGATACATAATCACAAATCAACATCTAGGAGGTTTCTAGATTTTTCAAAGATTAAGATATTGGAGCTTCTACAAGGCTTGTAGGTTAAATACCCCATTTTCTTATATAATATATACTAGCATATTACCCGTGCTATGCACGGATTGTGTTTATAATTATCTATATATGTGAATTGTGATTTTTAAATGTCTTCTTTTTTTCCTTTTTTATATTATATTAAAGTTTAATATTTTGATAATAATCATATGTTTTAGACTTTTCAAGGAATTAAATGTCTTTTATTATTATTATATTATATTAAAGTTTAATATTTTGATAATAATCATATGTATTGGACTTTTCAAGAAATTTTTTTTATGCTTGTTCTTAATACATTAAAGTGTTATTATGAGGGATAACAATCATATGTGTTAGAACTTTTTAAAGAATTCATATGTGTTGGATTTCAAAGATTTTTTTTAAGCTTGTTTTTAATGCATTAAAGTGTTATTATGAGGGTAAGACTTAGGAGTTGAGAGAAGTTAATAAATGCTAAGATTTTTTTTTTTAAATCAAAAAATTAGAAATTTTAGATTGGGAGATTGGAACTCCCACAAAGCTTGGAGTTAAAAATCCCATTTTACTTAATATATAGTAAGTATAGATTATTATTTTTTGTTTAATTTTTTTTTTTTTTTGTGAGATCGAGGGGTTTGTTGTATGAGGTGAATAGCAGTAGTAAGGGTAATTTGTAATCTCTCTCAATATATGTCATCTTTTTGTATTTTTAATTTTATATTGTTAATAAAAATTTTCTTTATTGATAAAAAAAGAAGAAAAAAAGAGTAATATTCCGGTGACGGATAATGTGGGTTTTATTTTTGCAGTGCAAGCTCTGAAGGAAATAGCGAATACGTTGGGAAAGAAGAATTGGAATTTCAATGTAGATCCAGGTAGTGGGGAATCGGGTTGGGCCAACCGGAGTGAGCCTAACGGGTTTCAAAATGCTGTCACTTGTGGTAACTGTACCTCCGATAACACCACCTGCCATGTTGTCAGCATGTAAGCTCTCTCTCTCTCTCTCCCTCTCTCTCTATAGGATAATTTACATGGAAGAAAAATAACTTTTTATATATTTATGTATTCATTAATGAGTTAAACTAACAAACAGACGTTTAATAATTATCTATAAATTGCTAGCAAAAAAAAAAAAACCCTATAAATTCAAACCTCAAACATCTTCTTAAAACCTAGAATGTTATATATTTTTAAGTTTTCTTTGCTTGTACTTGTAGTAGGTTTAAACATGAGAATATAAAATATGGTTTCAAGATTAATTTTTCATATGAAAATTAAAACCAATTTCTATTTAGTCTTAGGATTGCCTTCTTTTTTTTCTTTTTGTTTGTTTGTTTGTTTATTTGTTTTGTTGTTGTTTTCTTTTCATATCTTGATCAAAACACAAAGTTCAAGTTGTCCTTGTATGCACAAGAAATGAGAAATCTCAACTTTCTATTAGGGGTAGGAGGTGATGTTGGCCCGTGAGATCTACCATAAATTCTATTTCGATAATCTAAATCGTATAATATGTAGAGCTTGTTAAGTATTTTATTTCTGTAAAAAATTACGTTAATCAAATATCAATAGCTACTTGATCGGATTAGATTTTTGTCAACAATTTATTTTGAAAATTATATTTACCGTTGACAGAAATCTGTTCCGATCAAGTAGTTATCGATATTCGATAAACTTCATTTTTTATGGGGATAAAGTACTCGACGAGTTCTACACATTGAATGGTTTAGATTATCGAAATGAGACTCGTGGTGGGCCTCAACCGGCCCAACAACACGCTCTAATCTAATCGGAGAGAAACTTGCCCCTTTTATTAATCTTCGTTTTTCAATCATTTAGATGAAGTGATATGAGAAATAGCTGACAGTGCTATTTTTATAAATAAAAATTATTTTTATGAGTGTTTTATTCATAATTAAAAAAATTCAATATAAAATTATTTATGAAATTCTATTTATATATTAGGAGAAATTACAAAAAAAAAAAATAAATAAATAATGTTTAAGCTTTATAACAAAATAAATCTTAAATTTTTTAATTTTATTAATTTAAATCATATTTTTTTGATTTATTTTCAATCTAAACTATTTGCTTATTTTCTTAAATAAAATTGACCAAAAGTTGATATTTTAGTCATTATACTCCATGTAAGTGTTTGAAATATGTTTAAAACATCAATTTTCATTGAATTTAATGACTAAAATATTATTTTTCTAATAATTTTACTTAACAAAAATAGACAAATGTTTATATTAAAAAGAAATCAAAATATTAAGTTTAAATTGACAAAAATAAAATTTTAATATTTATTTTATTAGAAGACTCAAACTTTAAAATGTATTTTATTATTACTCCTTTTCAACACATTATTTACATAGTAATACTAAGAGGTGCCTTTTCAATTTGTTGTGTCGGTGGCTCTCATCTGCTCACAAAGGGGGTTTCATTACCTTTGTTTGGTTGGAATGTTAGGTAGGGAGGGGCTTTTGAAAGAATTAAACCAGACATTGTTTTGTAATTTAATGCATGACTACTTGGATTTTTTTTCCTTTTTTAAGTTAGCAGTGTACATGATCCACAAATTATTTATATCATTATTAATAAATCCTTCGAAAGCATCTTCAACACTATAAACTATACTAATGATTGGTCCTATTTTAATTAAATGTTAAGTCGAGAATAATGTGATACTGACATTTTAAAAAATATAAACTATTTCAATATTGTTTTTTAAAAATAATAATATCAAAATTTACTGTATCATTTTATATTAGCTTTATGTATTTAAGTATTTATTTATTTATATAATATATCATTTGTTTCATGGAATCCATCCGCTTTTATTTGGTGGGGGGTAACCCAAAAGGCCCACTCGTTAAGTTGGTGAATATTAAAAGCCCTCACCCACATGTGATTTTATTGGGTTAAGAAAATAGGCATGACTCACACACCATTGGAAAAAGAGAAAAGTTAGGGATCATGAAAATTTTTTCATAAAAATGATCATGAAAGAGTTATGATCCTTGGATTACCTTGATTAGTGTGTGGTGCTTTATTCTAAGTGTAATCCAAGGGTCACAAAGCTTTCATGATTATTTTCATGAAAGGTTTTTCATGATACCTAGCATTGCTGTTGTAAAAATAAATAAAACAAAAATATTTTTGACTCCTTTGGAAATGATCTCCACACTTTCAAAGTGATACTGGCACTCCATATATGTGTGGAATTCACTCATATATGTGTAGAGTCCACATCATCAATGGTTCAGATTTATGGAGGTGGGAGTCTTAATTATTGCTCTAAATAAAATTACTATATCAATTTTTTTATGTTTTTAACCTAAACCTAAGCCCATCACAATTACCACCAATTATGTAAGCTCTATAATGATAGAAAAATAAATTAGCACAAAGAGTATTAAATTCTTTTTTATAGGAGTTGAATTCAAGACTTTACATTATAAATGGTACTACATAACCACTCAGTCAAATGCCCTAATTCAATCTTATTGAATAGAACTTTATGAATAATTTTAAAATTTGTTGATGTTATGAATCTTCAAAGAGTAATTCCAAAAAAAAAAAAAAAAAAAAAAAACAGAGAATAGATTAGATTTATATTTGAAAGTGATTCACTTCACATTAAATTAAATTTTTACTGTACATTTTTTAATTACTTTCTACATTAATTTTTTTCTAGTTTCAAATTTTGATTTATATGATAAGATACTATTCAAGCCAATTGCTTTTTCTTTTTTTCTTTTTTTTTTTGTCTTGTTCATTCTCTTATCTTTAACAAATTAATTGATTAATTTGTTGGTACAATCATATAATTGATAAAATAAAGAGAAAATTAGTCCAAAGTCTCTCTTCTATTTTTAGTAATAAAAAAGGTTCATAATATTATTTTGTAATATATAAAATCTATCAACTCTATACCCATATATCATAGAAAAATTTGATCCACTCAAATCAAACCTGATTTCACTCTCTCTCTCTCTCTCAAACCCAACAATAAATTTCACAACCCCACAACCTAGAAAAGCATACAAAAGTCTATAAGAAACGACAAGGCTATACGATAAGGCTATACGATTCTCAAATATGTATGGTCAATGGCACATATCACTAAAAGTGGTACTTAAAGCACCACTAATGAGTTGACATACATTTTAAAAAAAAAACACAGTAACACTATAGTAATGAGTGAGATACATTACCACATCATTAATGCTATCACTAATTAATGTCTCAACCACTTTCCAATGTGTATATCCAATATGCTCGCTTTTATCTACCATGATAGTCAGTGTCCCTAAAAAAGAACAAGTCTAAACCAACACTTGAAACCAATTTTATAGAAAAAAATTAATAGGCGAAGGCTTTTTTGTTCTTGATTTGCACAATCACTGTAGTCCCTCTGCAATAAAAGACAACCCTTAAAAGCAATCAATTTGGTTTGAACTTTCCTTTTACCAATTGACCCCAAAGTTTAGAGAAAAATTGCACTGAATATTCCAAATACGGTTAATGAAAACTTTGGATGGTCTTTGAATTTTGTAATTAGTTGGCTATTGTGTGAATTGTTGAATTGTTTTGATAAATATAAATTTTGGAGTAGAATTGTTGGATAAGCTAAGACAAATACTTTCTTCACAGAGAAATTTGTGAATAAAACTAAAGAAATTTTAATTTCTTCTGAATTTCTCTAGTTTGAATTCAGAGAAATTTCAATTTTCTCTGGTTTGAATCCAGAGTAATTCTTTGCACGTAATGTGGCAAATTTCTTTGGTTTGGAGAGAACTTCTCTAAAAAGTCCAAAGAAATTGGAGAGAATTTCTCTAGAAAGAATTTCTTTGATTTGGAGAGAATTTCTCTGGAAGTCCAGAGAAATTCTCTAGATTGATTTGAGGGATCTTAGACATTATAAAAATATTGGATATCTTTTATGTTATAAAATCTTAATATTAGGGATCCTAAAAAAAAACCTCTAAAATAAACGCCCTTCAAAATTTACTAAATATGTTGAATATATATAGTTTGAATTTTTAATGAGTTATTTTAAAAGCCATATTTAATACCATTCAAACGGTAACTTATCATTTTAACACAATTAAATTTCACATTTAACATTATTTAATTGATTTCTGCATAGCAAACTTTGGTAGAAAAAGACAAGACAGTTGAGTTTTTAGCAAAACAGGTGATGTGATAAAAATAATTGAACCAATAACCCAAGACAATTGTCCAGTTTTAGTCATATTTTTTCATACAACTTAAAAAAGGCAATTCTAAATATATTTAATTTTTTTCATCTTATAAAATAATTGAACCAATAACCCAAGAGAATTGTCCAAATGGTCATGTTAAGGGACACTCAGGTATCAAAGTGAGTGAAATTTTCATACTTTGTCTATAGAAAAATATTAACTTGCGTTGAAATTTAAATATATACATATTATCTGTCATCTTGGAAAATAATAATTAATAATATCAACCCAGTTTTTATATATATATATACTAGTGCATGCTCGTACCTGAAGGCACGGTGTAAATAATGTTGATATCACATACATTACAAACATTAATTAAAATAAATCAATTCAAAATGATAACAATTTCACTAATACAGAAAATTGCATAAATTAATTCAAAATGACAACAATTTCATTGCAATATAAACTTCACACATAAGTCCAAATAACAAATTATAGTTTTGGCAAACTTCATAATTAAAGTTTATTGTATAGTGAGTTAGAATGGGGCAACCTTCATAAGCAAAGATAACACATGTATAGTGAGTTAGAATGGGGCAACCTTCAATAAAAGAATGTGTCTAAATTAGTATTATAACTGAGTAACATTTTCGCTTAATCAAATTTCAAAGCTTCAAGAAATGGTGGATGAACATTTTGATACAAAAGAGTAATCATTCTAGCTTTAAAAAAATATTATAATAAAAATAAAAAAAAATAAAAAGATCATCCAATTTAGAATGAAAGAGCCAACCATCAACACACAAAAACAATTTAGATAATACACGAAAACAAATGAAAATAAATAATTACATCTAATTTGGAATCTCATTACAGGCAGGCTCATGACAAAAAGCTTTGCCCAATTAATTATTATACAACAATGTTACTCAAAATTCTCACTATCATTGTGTTTCTTCAATATACTCATCACAGCAAAAGAATGTGTAATGAGAAACCCAATAAAAAAATGTAAATGCAAAGATGCTATATATATTTGTGTACGGAAGAAACACATTGGCCTTGTTTAGGAAGATAGTTGGATTAAAATAGCCCACTAAAAGATAAAATAGGCTAAAATAATCAATAAGACAAAATATCACATCTAATCCATAATCATTTTATTTTCTAGCTCACAATTTATCAAATCATCTACAAAAAAAAAGCCTACTAACTTTTCAAACACAACTTTTTTATCCAAGATAAAATAATCAAAAAACCAAATAATCAATTAAAATAACCAACCTAAACAAAGCCAACATAATGAATATTTCTATCCTATTAGTTGGCCCCCCCGCGCGTAGTCGCATGGGTTGGTTGAGACAACATGTTTAGACTTAAGATATTATACAAATACATGAAAGGGTGTGAAAATGTACTAGAGAAATCTTTGTACACACATTTATTCTACACTTAAAAATAAGGGTTTGTCAACTAACAAAGACTTAGAATGAAATTTGTAAACATTAAGGTAACAAAAGATATATTATTTCAGATATTAGAGAATGTAGAATTTTTCTATCTTTTCTTTTTCCTCTTTTAGTTCTAGCTACATAAGAAGGCAAAAGTGACAATCTAGTGGATTTCATACATAGGCTCAATTTCTCTGCATTCATTTGAATCAACAATAGTGATATACTACTTCAAAGAATCTTACATTTCAATCCCTGTAGATACACTTGTCAATGTCCATGCGTTCATCTAGTAATAACACTTGCTAAGATTTTCTACAAGCAATCAAGAATTTCATGTTCACAGTTCACGACACTTAGGCCCCGTTTGGTTTCAGAGGTAGAAGTGGATATGGCATAGTGAGGGGATTTAATATATTGGTATTTTGTTTTGAGATAGTGGGGTTAGTGGTAGGAATTGTGTATATTATGTTTTATATAAATAATACAAATAAAAATATAATAATTAAAGCATTATGTTAAAAAAGTCCAATAATAAAAAAATAAAAAAATCAAAAAAATTTCTAATCCCTCAATATTTTTCTAATACCAGCTCTACCTCCGCCATCCAATCCCCCTTCAAGGCCTTTACTAATACCAAGGGATTAGGAGTCCCCCTCCCCATCTCTCAAAACAAACACCCCATATATAGTCCCACTTCGACTATCAATCTCAATTCCCCTCCCTATAACCCCCAAACCAAACGGGGCCTTAGGATCCATATGACAGTGTAGTGGTTTCTTATTAAAGTAGTTTTTAAGAAGAGCTTTTATAGAAGTAAAATGACATGTAACCAAGAAGAGATTTTAGTCTCTATTCCTTGTTATCTCAAAGTGATTTAGTGCAACCAAGAATACATAAAGCACTTTGGTAATCAAGAATTGCACTCAAACCACCGCAACAAAGTACCAGACACTACAAGAACTCGCAATTTTGCTGACTAAAAATTTGGTCGGCAAAAGTCCATTTTTAGTCGGCAAAAGTTATCCGCGACTAATTTTTTTGGTCGCCACTTTGGTCGCCAATTGAGGGTCGTGGAAAGTAATTAGCAACTAAAAAAATTTTCAGTCGCGAAAAAGTTATATTTGCCGACTAAATTTTTGGTCGCTAAATATATAATTACTGCGACTAATCCATTTAGTAGCTAAAACACTTTAGTCGCGAAAAGTCATATTTTCACGACCAAACATGTTAGTCGCTAATTCGCACATTCAACGACCAAATAGTTTGGTCGGCAATTGTCGCCCATTTCCACGACCAACTAATTTGGTCGCCAATTCTCACATTCCACGACCAAAAAATTTGGTTGGCAATACAATCCACGACCAAAAGATTGGTCGGCAATATTAATATTCAAGAAATTACACTTTTGCCGACTAAAAATTTGGTCGGCAAAAGTCCATTTTTAGTCGGCAAAATTCATTCGCAACCAATTTTTTTGGTCGCCACTTTGGTCGCCAATTGAGGGTCAGCAAAAGTAATTGGCGACCAAAACTTTTGTTAGTCGGGAAAAAGTTAGATTTGCCGACTAATTTTTGGTCGCTAAATATATCATTACAGCGACTAATTCATTTAGTCGCTAAAACACTTTGGTCGCGGAAAAGTAATATTTTCCCAACCAAATATGTTTGTCGCCAAAAGCAAAAAATCGGCAACCAACTATTTTTCGTCGCCAAAAGTTAAAGAATCGCCAAATAATAATTTAGTCGCCAAAAGGTAAGGAATTGCCGACTAATGATTTTAGTCGCAAAAGTGTAAAATTTGGCGACCAATTATTTAGTCGCCAAAAACTTTCTTAACCAAATATTTTGTGCGCCAAAAGACATTAAACAATCAACGACTAATTAGTTAGTCGCCAATCTCTTTTTTTTGTTTTTTTTTTGAACAATCAATTTTTGTTTATAAACATTCAATCCAATATTGAAAAAAATTCATTCAACCCAACCTAAATATAACATTAAAATTCATCATATTTTCCTGCTCAATCCCAAACTTTACAATCATTCCATTCAAAACATTAATTGAGACAAGTTTTAAACATCCATCCATTGAAAACCAGTAAGTATTGAACAAAAATTAAAGGCAAAATCAATGAAGGAATCCAAAAAAAATTCTAAAACAAGAAGGAATATATATGGTTTTGAAGCATCAGCCTTGTGCTTGATCGTTTTTGGAAGTCACCTACAAATAAAATAAGAAAAGTTAGAATCTAGAAAAACATCCAAAATGAAGTATTCTCATAAAAAAAAAAATTAACCATATGGCAAAAAATTTATATGATTACATTACAAACATTTGATGATGACTATACCACAATTAAGTATTGGCATACCTAAACAATGAGACAAAGCAGCTCAGCAAGTCTCGCCAAGGTAATCCTTCAGTAATACTTTGAGACAACAAGGATGTTCTACAAGAAACAATAATGTCTTGTAGATGAACCATTGCAGCATATAATTGAAATATATAATTGAACATGAGTGAAAGATTACATGTTCTATTACTCTCTGTCTCAAATCTTTAGCTGCTTTAGTTTCTCTCTCCTTTTGCTAAGCCCATTTACAACAAGAAATTATATGCTTCAAGTGTCCTTGATATCTTGTATTTACTTCAAATTTTTATTTTTTTTAATTTTCCTTTTCAAATATTTTTAATCCATTTCAAATACACTTGAGATTCTCAGTCTAGCCACCACTATTTATATATACACACACCATAGATGCAACAAATACCTATGGACGCAAAGGTAAAGAGGAAATGGAAATGTTAAGGGAAGGGAATGACCTAATATGACATGGGATGTGGTAGTAAAAAAAGGATAAAAATTTAATTAATTTAATTGAAGATATAGCCTTTGACAGAGCAGGACGGTGACAAAAGATTCATGTAGCTGACTCTACTTGATTGGAACACCAGGCTTAGTTTAGTTTTACACACCAAATTGATCCATTTAGAAAACTTATTCTGATATCTTTAGTTGTCAGATATATCATTTTAAACCTGTCCATGATTTATACATTTGAATGGAGTAGTGCGGTCCAATTGATATGAACAATAAGTGCATTCAAATGATAATGCAAAGTGTAACCATTCCACTGGGACACTGATCTGTTAATAGAGTTCAAATTAAAACAAAATTCAAAATCTGTTTCTGATAGATAAACAACGGAGACAATCTAACCTGATTATTTGAAGCCTGTTCATGTATCTTATGTGGCTGCATATTCAAATCCATCATATTTGTCTTCGTGTTGGCATGCCCATCGGCATTGGCATTCGTAGCTGACTCTGGAACCCTGTGATTCTGCTGGTTCTCTCCCATCATCAATCCGAGTTGCTGATTCTCTCCCCTCCTGTTCTCAGTTGGATCCTCCATACGGCCAGGCTTATCCCCGGGAAACTAAAGATAAAACCGAGGGAAGAAAAAATTGTAAGAGTCTTAGCATAACATTCAGAAGAATAAATATGATCCAGTTCTATCCCACAGAAACAAACCTCAATTCTCTGCCTCAATACAAGATATCTTTCATGGGTTCTTTTACCTCCTACATGAACAATCATATCGCACTGCAAACAAAGGGAGCTTCCATCCACCTCACAGTAAAATAAAGCTGCACATGCACAATTCAGAGAGAGAAACATAAGTTTAATCCTTTTTTACCCTTTTACAAAAACAGAAAGCATATTTGACATTATGAAAATCTACATACCAGGTGCATTTTCACATATGTCAGAGTCACCCCCAAACATTAACAGAGTCACCCGCAAACATAAACTTTGGTTCTATTTAAACAGATAACTAGACACCAACATTTGGGCAACAAACAAGAGAAAGCATCAATCAATTTCAATTTTCAACAACTGATGTACCATACCCATGATAAGTAATTGGAAGTTAAGGAGATGCAATGAATAAACCAGTTGACTCAGTCAATTCCATATTCAGATGGTATTTTCTTATTTACAATCAGTTTCAGGATCTTAAAAGCCCAACTCAAGTTCAACCAATGGTAGACAAATAAGAATTACATTGTTAGGGGAAAAGTATTGACCTAAAGGGAATGGGCCAATTAACACAAAATCATATATAGTCATCCCATCAAGTAAACTATACACCAAAGTCAAATTAGGCAAAAAATATTTTGTAACAAAGTGTATGCAAGAAAATAGATAAATCCATTTGAAATAAATAGACCATAAAACTCAGAGAAAAATGGGGCCATTAAAGTTTCATGAAAACAATACCAATTCCTTGCCAAGCTCAACATCATCTTGGTAGCTACTCTGCTTGCCTTGGCTACTCCCACAAAAGACACAAATACTCTTGAACACACAAAGATATGTACACACATAGCTAATACACGCAAACTTAACTTGACAAGATATCATAACATTAAAAACAAAACTTAACTTACATCACATGTGCCGACCAGAATCTTATGGTTAGGGTCTCTTTTTATATAAATTATTGCTTTATTACCAATCATGATGCTCCACATAACCATCTAATCATTATTTATGCACAACAAATGAAAGTGAATTTACATAAAAGAAAAAAAGATTCATTGTAATTTCCATCAGCTAGGAATATGGCTATTCATGACATGAGTGATACTGAGTAGGAAAACAGAATTTACATGTGGCTTCCTAATCAACTCCATGTCATCAAGGTGGCCCCCAAGTGTATCACCTGGCATGAGCAGTGCACAAACATTTTTTACTAAATAATTAGGCTTGTTGAGTTTATGAGCTCTTTCCTTCTAACATCTCAATAACTAAATTCTCAAGAAAAAAAATTAACTACACAAATACACAAATTCTCATAATCTACTTTAAAACCAAACACAACATTCAAAAGATAGCTATGACTGAAGAGTACCTAACCCGAAGTAATTCACTATTGCAGCTTCTGGGCGAAATTCTTCCCCACCTGGCATTGCAGGTGCTGCCATCTTTTTAGCCAATTGGCAAAGAGCATCGGGGATCTTGTTGTGTGGAAGAGATACATTGTAATTCCGCTGTACAAACATGTAAGAAAGTTACTTCAGATATTACTGACGAGTGTATCTCACAGAACTACAATGAAACAATGTTCAAAATAAATTGATGACCGGTGTTCATGCTAATTAAACAAAGATGTGCAATATGACATATGTACTAGAATTGTAATTCAAGCCAATTGATGAAAAAACTTACACGGGACACAGGTCAAAACAGATAGTTGGTGCAAATATCTTATGAAAGTTCAATAGACATCAAACGATATAGAAATTCACAGTGGTGACCTCATAGCTTGCAGCAATACCAATCATGGTCCAAATGGGTTGCTAGTATTGAAAGAAATAAAGACCATAGTACTCAATTTGAGATAAAAACTGAAAAAGAACAATATGAAATTAGCAATCACCTTGGACCAGTCAAATTGCAGTCCAAGAGTACTCCACCATAACTTCCGCAGCAAACCAGATGCTGGTATCGATTTCAACATATTTCCTCTTGATGATACACCAGGTTCCTTACAAAATTTCCATCTAGGACCATCAACATGACTGACAAAAGAATTAAACTCAGAACCCTCATCTGTGTAGGAACTATCCTCCTCAACTAAAATTTTTCTTTCTTTAGCTACAATAAATAAGTCACTTATAGGCCCGTAAATTGCATTATAATAGAAATAACTTTTTTTCCCTCACTCTTCAATTACAAATATTCTTCCCCATCCTAAGCTCCTTACAAATCCATCGCCATTCACATTCTTCACCACTATGCACAACTGTCAAGCCCCAAAAATACCCTCTTCTCCAGCACTAGCACTGACCGCGATCCCTACTTAGTCAATCACTGGTTCAGGACCCACCACCAGAGACTTCAGATGTTCTTTTTTATTTTATGTTATTCGCATTGGCATTTATAAAGCATGGAGTTTGATTCAAACCCTCTTTTTATGGACCCAACTATGAATCAACAAATAATTGATAGACTGAAGAGGGATTTTGCACCAACAAATAATTGATAGACTGATGAGTTGATTAAATATAAATTTTCAACCTTGCAAGTAGAATTTAAAAAATTCTTCACCACAAAAGAATTATTATATACCTTTGTACAATCTACCACAGCCTTTTTATACTCCCCAACTTCTTTGTAACATGAAGCCCTGCTAGATAAGACCTCCATGGAAGCAGCACCATCACAAGTCTTCTCAAGAAGAATCACAGCCCAAGAAAGCCACTTTATGGCATCAGCATACTTCCCTTGTTTGTAATTATCCATCCCCTTGTTCTTCGTAGCTGAGGCTGAAACACCAGTAGACGGTGTTTGGACAGCAGATGGTGAGGCGAGGTGGGGTGAGGACAACATTTTATATGACAACTTTTCAATGGAAAAATTAACCAAGAGAAATTTAAACAAAATCAAAAACTAAAGATGACAAGCAAAAGAAATAACAAATTATATTAAAAAAAGTGCTTACCACATGCCCTACTGACTGCCGCATGAGCTGCATCTCCTAAATAGCGTAGCCGCAACTCATCACCAGGTACAAGACGCAACTCATTATCTGCCTACAACATAAAGTGTACTTTTAGCTTTAACAAAGTGTACAAGTTTAGCAACTTTGGGAAAAATGTATATATAAGGGGACACCACTGACTCAGGTCCCAATTCATATCCTTCAATGCATTGACACTGAGACAAGGCTCTTTGCACAAAAGAACGACAACACTCTCTGTCTTGGCAGAGATGAATCCAAGAAGGAAAACATTTCAACAACCACAATTGTAACATACAAGGATTGTTTCTCCCAGGGGACTATCTTTATGAAGACAAACTTCCTTGTGTTTAGCTTGAACCTACGAAAAACAATAGCATAAATGGTCCATGTTTATGTATCTTGATAATTGGTTACCTATCTTTGTTTAGTAAATGGTCCATGGAAACCCTAGGTACCTCTTGATAGAATATTCATAAAATACTCTAAATTAAATTGCTTGCCTTGAAGAAATCTTGGAGCAGATCTAGAATGCCTGGGCATTAGGTGTTCAAACCACAAAAACAACTCTACATGCTAGGGTAAGACTACGAATATCTAACTCTTATCAGACTCCGTAGTGGTGAGAGTCTGGTGCACCTAGAATAAATATATAGTTTTTAATTTGAAGATTCTTCTCCATGTTTTTATGTCTACTTTGCTTGTTATGTTATTTTCTTTAAGACAATAGTCTAATTAATTTATTTGCCATATCTTTATTTATGACTGTAAACTTCCTATTCATATATTTCATTGATCCAAATATCATTTATGAGATTATTTTATAACATTATATCGTTATTATTTCGACAGAAGAAAGAGATGTTCAATTTCGATAGCTAGCTTTTCTCTATTTATTCAATTTTTCAGATGATTGATTTTGTCACTTTGAAATCAATTAAGTTTTAAAGGCTGCTGTAATGAAGATTGGATTGCTAGAAGTTGAACTCTTTTCTCACTCCAACATTTTCTTATACTAATATCACACTTACATATTATACTAATCACTAATGTTGATCAATTTAAAAGGTAAATCATTCTAGCAGTCATCTTGAATTGGTTCATCTCCCCTAGTTAATCTTTTTAAATATGAACTATACTATAAAGCATAATGTTCCTTATAATATGCAAAGTGCTTGTTGAAATATCGATTCATCGTATGGCTTCTGTATTTCCACTTGTTAAAAAATTTATAAAACCTCTAAGGTGCCTTCACTTTTGGAAGTTGACTTCGCTTCAAAATTCACACTTGCTCATTGAATATTGGATATTCTTGTCAAATTTTTGAATGATTTTGGCACGTTCTTGAATTGTGTTAAATTTATCTATTTCCTTCAAAAAGCTAGAGGTAATTGTCTCCTTGTCAACCCATATATGTTTTAGATACTTGTTAAAGTTACATATTAGTGGTGTCATATGTTCACTAAATAGATGATAAATTTGGAACCTAAACAATTTCTGGTTGCAGAACAACCCAGATTTGTGAAACCTCTGCATTATATGCACCAGTGCCTGGTTTGCATATTATCTCACAGTGCACCAAGGAATTAAGATATTGGCTATCAAATTCATGTCCTTGAAAATTGACATTGCATGCCAATGTAACTTCTGCTTGATTAGCAGAAAAATAATATATAAATGACAGAAAATAATTTGCAAACATAAAATTTATAGCATTAACCATATCCAAAATGATATGTACATGACATTTTTGAAATTATGGGGCCAATGATGGATGTTTTGATTGAAAATGAAGAGAGTAGAAGAAATCACATCATTCTCTACAAAAGTTCTGTTCGTATATCATATTTCATAAAAGACATGCTGTGGGTGCATCTTGAATTCAATCCAGATGATGTTTACTATCCATTTGTGGCACGCTCGACCTGATTAATATGAAAGGTCTGACCCGGAATTTGTATTTTTGGGTCTATTTTGACCCAGTTTGCTACATTCAAATTCTAGTATATATTGGGTTAATTTGGATTTTTAGGATGAATTATGATCTTGTCAACTAAGGTTTGAGAGAGAGAGAGAGAGAGAGAGAGAGAGAGAGAGAGAGAGAGAGTATAGCGACCCCGGTCTTTTCCCATTTGATTATTGTATCTGGACTTATGTTCCGTGGATTCCGTTGTCATATTATTGTTGTTGTCATCCTTTAACGTCATTGTTTGAGTCTAGGATGTGTTAGACTTGTTTCGAGTGAGTCTGGGTTCAAATCCCAGATTTTTGAAGTTTTGGTCGTTCCGCTCGAGCGGACCTTCTTGCGCTCGAGCGGAGATTGCACACTTCCAGTATATTTTGAACCCTGCAAAACTTCTGCAGGTGTGATATCTACGCTCGAGCGGGATTTCTGAGCTCGAGCGGGTTGAGCTCGAGCGGTCGTATTGGCGCTCGAGCGGACAGCGCTTTTTGGTGAAGAGTTCTGGAGGTTGGAAAAGTGAGCTCGAGCGGACCTTCTTTGCGCTCGAGTGGGCGAACTTTATTTTATGTCTTGGCGCTCGAGCGGAAATTATTGCGCTCGAGCAGAACATGTTTTCTCTTTGTTGGCGCTCGAGCGGTGTGTTCTATGCTCGAGCGGGCCTGTCCGGTATATAAACTCAGCAGCGGGTTTTTAATGAGTTTTTCAGCCCCTTTTAGATTCCAAACCCTAGTTTACGAGTTCTCTCTCTCCCAACTCACCTTCTCTCCTAGGATTGATCTATCTAGAGTGCGTTTCTACCCTAATTCCTTCATTAAAAAGGTAGAGTGAGTCGAGGGCTTTCATTTAATCTGAACAGTTTTGGATTTGGAGCACTTTGGAGTTTGGGCATCATCTTCATCTTCTTCTTTTTGAGTTGTTTCTTCGAGGTAGGGATTTCCTACTCCATTTATACGTTTTAATCCTAAGTGGTGGTATTTTGATATGTGGGGGTAGTTTGGAATTTTTGGGAGAAACCTTAGGGTTTTGTCATAGATTAATTTATATAATTAATTTAAAGGAAGATTGTGATATTGGGTTTAATTCATGAAATTGGGGGATTATGAGATAAATTGATGTAGTTGGATATTTAATCACTCATCTGTGAAATTGAGATTGTTTGTGTTGTATATTTATTTCTTGCTTAGAAATACTTGGTTTGGGCTATCGGTGGAGGATAGCCATGATTGTTGTAGACCTTGCATGTGGCTTAGGTATAACTGAAATTGAGTCATTTATCTGACTGCTGAATTAATACAGAACATTCATGTATTGATTATGTGTTGTATATGGCAAGTATTGATTATGTTGCATATGCATTTGGTTTTGGAGGAGATAGGGGATGAACTCCACGGTTTAGGGGAAGATAGGGGATGGACCTCTAAACCGGATTTGTTGGGAGGAGATAGGGGATGGACTCCAGTAGCATCACATATGTGTGTGCTTATTGATAATAGAAATATTTCTATTTGTTGTTGATATGATACATCACCACCATGTGTATCAGTTGGGAAGTATGGAAGTGGATTTGATTGAGATTGTTATAACACCAGCATGTGTGTTTATTTTGTTATAAGAACGGTTTAACCTGATTTGTTATCCTTGTTGAGTTGTTTGGCCAGGTTCTGAGCCATGTCTGTATAAATGGAAAGTGTATTGTGTCATAGACCATGTGTCATAGACAATGTAGACATTCGTGTCATAAAATTGTAAATTGATTATTTTGTGTTAACCATGTATCGGGTACTACTGCTTTAGTTAATTCTTATGCTTGGTTTAGTATTTCTCTACTGGGCTGTGGCTCACCCTATATGGGAACTTCATTTTTAGGTTCAGGTGGTTCACTACCTCCAAAGACTTAGCTTGTGAGGATTTGGACTTGAAGACTTGCTTTGTTTGCTTATTTGTTTTATTTGAACTATGTAAACATTCAAGCCTAGGGCTTTATTTGATTTGAGTTAGAACTCATGGAATTGTGTCCAAGTGTTGGCTTGGCAAGATGTAAGCCCGTAGGGCATTTATTTTGATGTTTTATTTCGTAATACTCTGATGATTGAAATAATATAATGTTTTCTTTTAATGAAGCATGTTAAATATATATATATCATGGGTTTAATTTTTGAGGGCGTTACAGAGAGAGAGAGCCAGCTTATTGTAATCTCTATATTCATAGTGAAATTGTTTCGTCATTCTTTCCCCATGGATGTATGCTTATTGTCAAACCACGTAAATCCGTGTCTACTTATGTGTTTGTTCTATTTTAGTTTTTTCCCATCTTCTATGCCATAACAAAACAAATGGACTATGTCATGCAGTGCTTATCTCTTCCATATTAGTAGAAAATAATGTTATAGTTGCAGACATGGCCATTAGGCAGCAACAACTATAGTGGCATTGCCACTCCCTAAGACCTTAGTTGCACGAAGTGGGAGCGGGAGCGGGGGCGGGAGCGGGGAAGCGTGAGCTGATAGAAGTTTCTTAGGTTGGGAGCGTCTCGGGGAGCACTAATATATATATATATATATTTTTAATACACATTAGAAATTTTTTTATAAATATTTTTTATAATATACATTAATTATTTTATTTATTGATTGTATTTTTTAAATAATATGTTATTGTTAATTTATTTTTTTATTTTTAATTGATATATATATATTATAAATAATAAAATATAACAAATAAGGAATAATAAAATATGTTAAAATAAATAATAAAAAATTGAATGATTTATTTTATAAATTTTATTATATTTTTTTTATTATATATGATTTAATTAGATTTATTATATAACAAATTATATTATAATTATCTTATTTATTATTTATTATATAACAAATTTGAGTTATTGGTTAACAAATTATATTATTATATAACAAATTATATTATTTATTATGTTATAATTACTAATTATAATTATGTTATATTATAATATAACAAATGTTATATTATTTATTATATTATAATTACTAATTATAATTATATTATATTATAATTATGTTATATTATAATATAACAAATGTTGCAAACTGAGGGACACAGATCGAAGAGAGAGAGAGAGAGAGAAGAAGGCGAAGACAACGAAGAAGAAGGAGAAGACGATGGCGAGGAGAGAGAGAAAGACGATCTGCGAGAGAGGGAGAGAGAGGAGACGATCTGCGAGAGAGAGAGAAAGACGATCTGCGAGAGAGAGAGACAAACTGCGACAGACGAAAAACACAGAGAGAGATAGACGAACTGCGATAGAGACGAAAAACAGAGAGAGAGACAGAGGCGACCTTCGAAGTGATGAGAGGAGAAGAAAAACGAAGAAAAAGACATACCAGACACAACCTTCAGATTCTTCACTTTCTTTCTCCTCTCTCTCTTTGTTGATCAGAAAGCTAGGGTTTTTGTTCTTCTTCACCAACGATCCCATCGTGGCTAGGATCGGGTTTCTCTCTCTACGGAAATGCGATTCCTACACGTTTCTCTCTAAGAAACGCGGAATCGCGTTTCTTACTAAGATTTGTCACCTGTTAGGACGATTCCTGCAACTAAGCCTAAGACTAACCAATAATCTCACTTCAATATTCTTCTTTTTGTGCATATAAAATTACTTCACACAAATCATGAGAAACAATTGATAGTGAATAATTTTCAAAAGTCATAAATTAAAATTTTGTTGCCATTTTGAAATTTTAAATTAAAAAGTAAAACTTCCCTGGACATGCAAAATTATTTTCTAGGGTTCTGTAAAAGGAGAGTGTGAATAAGAGGACTTAATAAGTTAGACTTCCTGATATGTTTAATATATAAATCTTAAGTAGGTCAATAAACAAAGATATTAGCTTGAGCAAAACCAGATTTATATCTCAGAGAATTACACTATTACTCTAACACCAAATCCAAGGCTACACAAGATCTAAGAAAACAAATGTAGCAAAACCATTGAGTGAGACTGAGAAGCCTCCTGAAAACTAGCAAAATGAGGAGTATTGCCTAAAATCTGAGAAATAATTATCAAAGGGAAGCCAATAAATTATTTGCTATTGCAATCATTGAATCAAATTTCAATTCAAACAATCAGAACACATGAGAATACATACACAATCAAGGAGCAGCCGTACATGCAAATACATATGCAATCAATGGATTAGGGCTTTGAAACTAATGAGAGAGAAAGGAAAAAGAGGGCGAAAGTAAATTTTACCAGTGAAATCAAACCCATTTACGAGATCAAACCCATAAAGCTCTAGAAATCAAACCAGTTTAAGAAATCAACACGAAATTATTTAGTATAAATCATATAAAACCCTATAGCAAGTGTTGATAGTTGGGGAAATAGAGGAAGGGAGAGAGAGAGAGAGAGAGAGAGAGAGAGAGAGAGAGAGCGAGCGAGACAGAGAACGCGACCGAGACAGAGAGGGAGAGAGAACCTGTGATCTGCGGCGGTGGCGGTGGTGATTTGCGGCTGTGGCGGGTGGCGATGTGCGACGTACGGTGAGCGACGATGGTGAAGGACTGTGCTGAGATGAGGTGGGGTGAGGTTTGGTGGTGATGTGTGAGAGAGGACTTTTGTGTTTGTTTAAAACGAGAATGGAAGAGGGTGCGAATATTAAAGTAATTTCCCCCGCAAAGTTTTAGAGCAATTTAGCGACTAAATTGGTTATTTGTCGGCAAAAAACCCATATAGTACGACTAAAACTTCTTGTAGAACTTTTCGTAAAAAAAACTTTAAAAAAATCCCTATATACCAAAAATACAAACAAAAAAAAAATATGAAATTCAGTATATTTTTCGTATTTTGTGTATTTATTAAATTTAAAAAATATTTTTTACAATATTTTACTTTTTAGATACATTTAAGTAAGATACATCTAAAAAAGTTAAAAAAAAAAAATACTTACAATTTTTAAAATATTCAGTAAAAAAAAACACAAAAAACAAAATATTCAGTTTTCAAAAACTGAATTTAGAAAACTAAAACCAAACACAATGAATATTTTCCGATGACCAAATCTCAAGGATGTTTAAGCAGTTAGAGCTTCTGACAAAGCCTCAAACACGTTGAAACTATTTTAGTTAGTCAAACTATAAATACTTAATGGCATATTGAGAGTAGAAAAATACTGTATTCAAATTGGAGATGTGCATAGTAGCACTTCATTTGAAAGGGCAATTTGTAAGGAAATGTATTATTGAAAAACCGTGACATGATTTTCAATATAGTTGACATCTATTTTTTGATCATCGCCTTAGAAATAAGGAGATCCAATTCATAGCATTAATCATAATGCATTACTAAACCTTGTAACTTAATAAACGTGAGTGTTGCAGTGGTGGGCTGGTTTTAGCTTTAAAAGATTAGAACAACAAATTTGGAAGGCCATACCTCTGGTTATTCTATGGTCCATTTGGAAGGGTAGGAATGAGATTGTGTTTTTGGGTACGCAACCTGATATGAATGTGCTTTGTGATCTATTTAAAAGTAGAGTGGCTTGGTGGGTTAAAGCAGCATCTCCAGATTCAAATGTGCTCCATTATAAGTTGGAAATGAAGATTTCCAACCCATGAGCAACAGTTGTAAAATACTCATGTATAAATGTGCTCCATTAAATTTTTGCCGACCAAAATTTTGGTCGCCAAAGATAAAAAGTGAATTTTTATTTTTCATTGAGCGACTAAATTATTTTAGTTGCCAAAACTATCTATACAACGACTAAAATATCTTTTAGTTGCTGAAATTAAATTTTTGCCGACCAAAATTTTGGTCGCCAAAGATAAAAAGTAAATTTTTCTTTTTCTTTCAGCGACTAAATTATTTTCGTTGCCAAAACTATATATACAGCGACCAAAATATTTTTTAGTCGTTGAAATTAAATTTCTGCCGACCAAAATTTTGGTCGCCAAAGATAAAAAATAAAATTTTATTTTTCATTCAGTGACTAAATTATTTTAGTTGCCAAAAGTATCTATACAGCAACTAAAATATTTTTTAGTTGCTGAAATTACATTTTTGCCGACCAAATTTTGGTCGCCAAAGATAAAAAGTAAATTTTTATTTTCTTTCAGCGACTAAATTATTTTAGTTGCCAAAACTATCTATACAACGACTAAAATATTTTTTTAGTCACCAATTGTGGCAAATTTAGCAACTAATTTTTTTTTAGTCGCCAATTGTGAGATTTTTAGCGACTAAATTTTTTTTTAGTCACCAAAAATTAATATACCCCGACTAAAAAAATTTAGTAGCTAAATATTGTACTTTTACCGACTAACATAATTTTTGGTCGCCAATTCCATAACTTTTGGCAACCAAAATATTTTTAGTCGGCAAAAGTGATCACCAAAACTGTATTTTCTTGTAGTGAGATGAGCCCTTAGTGTGATATCATTAATTATTTTTAGAAATCCATTGATAATCAGTTCCATATATGCTGGCAACACACCAATGAAACATGTATTAGTGCTTCGTCAAGTGGAGTAGAGAAGTCACCAAAACGGTTAATTCCTTTTCAATCACCAAGTGCCTGGAGTAAAGCTTGCGTTAACCAGTAAAAGCTTGCGTTAACCAGTAAAGTTTTAAGACCCAAATCTTGGAAGTGGATCAGTTCATTACTTTGTACATAGCATATGGACATACAGTTCAACATGTAAAAAGAACACAAAAAAAACAAAAAAACAAGAAGTATCACCAAATTAATGATACAAAATCAGCAATAAAAGCAATTCCTAAAGCCCTAAGATGATCCTTGATAAGCAATTTTGACGCAGCGGAATCCACAGGAACTAGATATCGTTCTAGTAGACGAAAAGGGCTCTCGAATCCACGAGAAAAATAGAACCTTGAATCCACAAGGAAGAGAAATATTATTGATTGAATGAATAAAAGTTGTATAAAAGTTGTTTTTGCCATGAGGCTTACATAGCTATTTATAATAAACTAAACCTAACACTTGTAGGAAAAGTAATTCTAAAATAAACTAGGAAACTTAAATCAATACAAATTAGGAAACCTAAGAGAATAGGAAACTAAAATTCTAAACTATTTAAAATCCTAGTCAAAATCTAATTTAAGAAACCTAATAATTTTAAAATATTTATACTAAATTACAAGAATCCTAATAATATATCAAAAATATTAAAACTAAAAATATAAAAATTTCTTAAAATCTTGTCCTGGAAATCTTATCCTACATTAGACTCCTCTTCTTTGAAAGAACTCGCCTTCAAGTTCATATTAGAGATCTGCCATCTTCCATGCCAAATAAAAAGATATTTTGAATTTTTCAGTTGCTTGCTCCTCTTCCAAAAATTGTATATAGGAAAGTTTTCTTTCTGAAGGTTTTTCTCTATATGCTTCAATTGGTTGACAAGATTAATTAGACAAGCATTGAAAATCAAATTAAATTGCTCTACACCAAGAAAATCAACCAAATTTACTTTGTGTAGAACTTGCATGCTCTCTTTATGTTGCACCATCCCAGATTCAATTGATCCTTCAACTATCAATCTTGAAATATCAATTGTAGCATAAACCAATTTCTTTGTTGCACACAGTGGTTGTATTATCTCTTCTTCTGTTTTCTCTTTGTTACTGGGCTCAATCAGATCTCCTTCTTCTTCAATATTTTTATGGTTTGTTTGTAAAACTTTCTCCTCAATATTCAAATTACTATGTGTTGATGCATTATCAACACTCGAACAAGACTTTGTATCTTCTTCATTAGTTTTACTACCAATGTCACCACAAATAATATTTGGATGCGAATTCTTTTCTTTGCAACTACAATTTCATTGCAAATTTTTACCAACTCCATGGAAGTATCTTGATTTGTATATGACAATATATCTTCATGATCATGAAAGTAAAATTTTGATGCTAAAAACTTTTCATTGTTAACCATGAATGAATTTTGTCTTTACCTTTGCGAACTCGATAATCTTGTAACCCATTCCACCACTTCAATGCAATTTTATCAAGTTTGTAGGATACAAATATAACTTTCTTTTCATGAGGAATCTTCATGAATTCAAAGAAATTTTCAAGATCAAGCAACCAATCAAGAAAATCTTCTTTTGAAACTTACTTGAACCGTTAAAATATGAAATTCCTGCAAAATAACGTAAGCTAACAGGTTAGCCTCGGGTGAATCCTCCGGTGCAATTGTTGTCAACTGTTGGTTGCCTCTGGTTGACGATTAGTCCCAAATCGGCAAGTAGATTACAAATCTTATTGCGAAGTTCATGCACCTCTAGCCGATGTTCCTCAATCGCATCCCATATGGCTTCCACTCTACGATCAACGTCAATAGGGATTGTGTGTGCTCCATTGTCTTGTGTAATTGAGCTAGGCGAATCCATGCTCTGATACCACTTAACGCAGCGGAATACACGGGGACTAGATATCGTTCTAGTAGACGAAAAGGGCTCTCGAATCCACGAGAAAAATAGAACCTTGAATCCACAAGGAAGAGAAATATTATTGATTGAATGAATAAAAGTTGTATAAAAGTTGTTTTTGCCATGAGATTTACATAGCTATTTATATAATAAACTAAACCTAACACTAGTAGGAAAAGTAATTCTAAAATAAACTAGGAAACTTAAATCAATACAAATTAGGAAACCTAAGAGAATAGGAAACTAAAATTCTAAACTATTTAAAATCCTAGTCAAAATCTAATTTAAGAAACCTAATAATTTTAAAATATTTATACTAAATTACAAGAATCCTAATAATATATCAAAAATATTAAAACTAAAAATATAAAAAATTCTTAAAATCTTGTCCAGGAAATCTTGTCCTACATCAAATTTTTAACAAAAACATAATACACCATTTTTTTTTTCTTTTGATCAGCAAAGAAAAATTTCATTAACAGCATGAAATTAAAAATACAGGAAGATGACATATATCGAGACAGATTCGAAAGTACAAATTATCTCTACTACTGCTATTCGCATCCATACAACCAACCCCTCATCCTCACAAATTTTTTTTTAAACAAAAATAAAAGACAAATCAAAAAAATAAAAAAATTAAGGACTTAACTAAAAAATAAAATACATGAAATCCCACAAAATCAACCCACACAACCCAAAGCAAAAACACCCATACTGCTACTGCACTCCTTTTTTCAACCAGCCACACCCTTCTTTTCAACCCAAATCACTTTTCATTTCACCGACCCACACTTTTCTTTTCCACCAAAAGCTACAGCACTTATCTTTTCAATAACCCGCACAAACTAAAGACAAGACACACGCTTGAAGAACACTGATCCATAGCATCAAAAATCGTGTCGCATGCGTAAGGAACACTGCCACCATGCTGTTCCGCTGAATCGATCGAGAACTACCATCACACCTCCCTGTAAGTTTTCTGAATAAAACTGTATATTAGTCTTGAATTGATTGAACAAAGAATACATACATCATTTATGTAGAGTACCACTAATTCCTAATCCTACATGAATACAGATATATGGAAGTCTAATAGATATAGGACACTTATTCCTAATCCTAGGAGAACACATATTCTCACACCCCCGTTCAAACTCAAGGTGTTTTAGTAGAAAACACTGAGAGTTTGTCAAGAAAAAACTGAAACCGAGCAGTGGTGTGAGTCTTAGTGAAGAAGTCAGCAAGTTACAAAGCCGAAGAGACAAAAGGAAGCGAGATAAAGCCAGACTGCAGATGCTAACGGATGAAGTGACAATCAATCTCAATATGCTTTGTTCGTTCATGGAAGACAGTGTTATGAGCAATTTGAATAGCACTTCGGTTGTCACAATAGAGAGAGGTCGAGGAAGATTGAGGGACGCCCAACTCAGATAAGAAATTACGAAGCCAGACAATTTCAGTAGTAGCATAAGCCATAGCACGATACTCAGTTTTGGCAGTAGAACGAGCAACAACAGTCTGTTTCTTGCTTTTCCAAAAAATTAGGGAATCGCCAAGAAACATACAGAAACCAGAAGTAGATTTACGATCATTAACATCACCAGCCCAATCAGCATCAGCATAAGCCACCAAGTCTAAGGAAGAAGTAGAAGAGAACAGCAAGCCCTGAAAGATAGTACTGCGAAGATAGCGAAGAATCTGAAGCAAAGCAGCCCAATGTGTAGAGCGAGGGGCAGAAACAAACTGACTAATCACATGGACAGCATAGGCAAGATCAGGGCGAGTAACTGTCAGATAGACTAAGCAACCCACAAGCTCGTGATATAACGTAGGATCATCTAGAGGAACCCCATCAGTAGTGTTGAGCTTTACATTAAGCTCAATGGGGGTATCAGACAGCTTAGTGTCAGTAAGTCTAGCACGATGGATAACCTCGTTAGCATACTTAGCCTGGGACAGAAAGTAACCCTTGGGAGAAGAAGCCACCTCAATGCCAAGAAAATACTACAATGGTCCCAGATCCTTCATTTCGAAGGTGCGGAAGAGATGCTGCTTGACCTCAGAGATAGCAGGAGAGTCAGAGCCAGTGATGATCATATCATCTACATATAGTAAGAGAGCAACAAAACCAGCCGAGGTATGTCTTAGAAATAAAGCAGAGTCGGAAGCAGAAGGATGAAACCTAAGCTCGGTAACAACAGTCTGAAAGCGATCATACCAAACATGAGGAGCCTGCTTCAAACCATATAGAGCACGCCAAAGACGACAGACTTGGCCAGAGGAATGGTGAAGACCAGGGGGAGGACGCATGTAAACCTCCTCAGTGAGATGGTCATTAAGAAAAGCATTCTTAACATCCATCTGATAAAGAGGCCAAGAACGAACAGCAGTGACAGAAATCAAAGTACGGACAGTAGTCATCTTGGCAACATGAGCAAATGTCTCCTCATAATCAATACCATACTCCTGGGAGAAACCTTTGGCCACCAGACGAGCTTTGTAGCGCTCAAGAGAACCATCAGAATGAGTCTTGACTTTGTAGACCCATTTGCAACCAACCAGATTCTTACCAGTAGGTAAAGGAACCAACTCCCAAGTACTAGCTTTCTGTAGAGCAAACAACTCATCCTCCATAGCTTGAACCCAATGAGGATCCTGACAGGCCTCCTTGTAAGACTGAGGTTCTGCAAAAGAGTGAATAGCAAACAAAAAGGTACAATAGGAAGTAGAAAAACAAGTATTAGACCAACCCAACCTTTTTGGAGGATGACGCGCTCGAAGAGGATATCGGTGTGCAGCAGGATCAGAGTCGTCAGAAGCAGGAGGATCAGCAGCAAGGGTAGAGACAACTAGTAGAGGAGGAGCTTTGTGACGAGAATAAACTAACAACGGAGGAGAAGAAAGAGGAGAAGACAAAGGAGGAGAAGTAGTCAGAGGTGAAGCAGGAGGAGAAGATGGAATAAGCTTAGGAGGAACTGTGGAGATGTACTCATCAGATGGGACCTCAGAAGGAAATAGATCAATATGAACCAAATCCTCTTTGGAAACTGGGGCGGTGAGAGGAGGAAGCTGAAAGTAAGATAGACGTTCGAGAAAGGCAACATGGCGGGAGACATAAAGGCGACGAGAAACAGGGTCATAACAGCGATAACCTGTCTGAGTGAGACTATATCCCAGAAAAACATATAGGACAGACCGGGCACTAAGTTTAGTCCTATCTTTATGGGGTAAAAGGACAAAACACGCAGACCCAAACACACGAACGAGAGAGTAATTAGGAAGTTGAGAAAAGAGAGCCTCATAAGGAGAACGACCAGAAAGAAGGAGGGTAGGCATACGGTTGAGAAGAAAAGCAGCAGTAAGAACTGCCTCACCCCAAAATGGAGCTGGAACGGAGGCAGAGAGAAGAAGAGACCTAGCTGTCTCAAGAAGATGACAGTGTTTACGCTCAGCTCGGCCATTTTGGGCAGGTGTATCAGTAAAAGAAGTTTGGTGAATGGTACCCAAGTTGGCCAAATATTCACAAAATTCAGTTTTAAAGTATTCCCCACCCAAGTCAGACCGCAACAATTTAATAGTAGATTCAAACTATATAGTGACCATAGACTGGAAAGTACAATATATCTGGTAGAAGTCAGACTTATGAGTCATAAGATAAATCCACGTGTAACAAGTGCAATCATCAACAAAAGACACATAGCATACTGAACCCCCTTTAGTAAGAACAGGAGAGAGTCCCCAAACATCAGTATGCACAAGAAAGAAAGGAGAAACAGAAATAGATGTACTTTTATTAAAAGGTAAAGCTGACATTGTGGCAAGTTTACACCCCCGACATTCATCAATTTGACTAGGAGAAACTTTACCCAACAATCTTGACTGAGCTAAAGACTGTAAGCGGTCAACAGACAAATGACCGAGACGAGAATGCCATAAGTAAAACTGACTCGACTGAGAATCTAATTAAAACGAGGAAAGTGCAGCTGGAGAGGTGGATAAGGGGAGATGCAAACTTTCAACCACATAGAGATCTCTAATTCTATGGCCGGTCCCAATATGCTTCTTGGACACCCGATCCTACACACAACAGACAGAAGAGGAAAAGATAACATCAAAACCAGACGCATCAAGTTGACTGATAGATAACAAACTGACAGATAACTGAGGAACATAAAAAACAGAATGAATAGTAACAGTAGACATGGCAGAGGGTAAGACAGACCCAACAGATAGAATAGACATACCAGATCCATTAGCAGTATTAATAGTAATAGGAACAGGTGGGGGAATACAATTTTGAAGTAAGGAAAGGCGAGGAGTCATATGATGAGAGGCACCAGAATAAAAAATCCAAACAGAAGAAGGGATACCTGAAGAGGACCCAAGCAAACCTGAATGAAGAGAAGTAAAAGCGGAGGCAGATGGGGATGACTGAGAGGTGGACAGGATATGCTGAAGTTATGCAACCTGAGCACTCAGGGAAGCCAAGTTAGGATCGGGAGCTAGAGTAGATGCAGTGTAAGCAACAGGAGATCGGAAAGTACCCGAAGTAGGACCGCAGAACTGTGTTTGAGAAGACGGAGCAGGCTGACGTCCTTTTTTGGGACAATTGTTCTTCCAATGACCCCTCTGATGGCAGAAAGCACACTCATCTGGCCTTAATGGTCCTCTCTTGGGTTTTGCAGTGGCCTGAAGCTGATGAGGAAGAGGGATCGATAACAAGGGCGGCTTGGCAGGAGCCAAGAACATAGAAGGAGGCAAAGTCTGACTGGCCGTCTTAAGACGGGTTTCCTCGGAGAGGAGTTCACGAACAATAGCATCCACAGAGGGAAGAGGAGATCGGTGAAGGATGCCACCTCGAATAGCCTCATACTGAAGGGAGAGAGCTGTTAAGAACTGGACTAAACGACCATGTTCCCGAAACTCAATATAAGCGTCTAGTATCTTAAGACTAAGTGGTTCCATAAGAGTCAACTAATCCCAGAGACCTGTCATCTCAATATAAAAGTCCTGAATAGTTTGATCCCGCTGACGAGCACTCCGAATAGTTGTTTCCAACTCATACCGCTTGGCAAAATTGGACTGTTGATAAACACTGAGTAAATAATCCCACACTTCCTTGGCAATACTGTACTTGGAAAACATCATTCCAATACGGTCATCCACAGAGTTATGAAACCAGGTTAGAACTTGGGCATTATCACAATCCCAAGTGTCACAGGAAGACAGATACCCTTCTACCTTCGGGTCCGATGGACGAGGAGCAGAACTAGAAACATAGCCCCATTTTTTTTGACCAAGAAGAAAATTCTTCATAACACTGGCCCAATAGGCATAATTGCCACCAGTGAGTTTTCATTTAATGGCTTGAATTTTAGTGTCTGACATTGTAATAAAACACAGGTATGGGTCGAAGTATAAATAAAACAAATTAGGGCTTCAAGTGTAAATACCCAGAACCAATAGAATAGAAGAGTAAATCAAGCCAAGCTGAGCTAGAGAGAGGCTTTGCCGAAAACGACAACCACCGAGAGAGAAAGAGAGCAGACCTTTGTGAGAGAGACAGAGAACGAAGTTGAAGAACAGAAGATGACTCAAAGGCAATCAGACTCAAAGGCGATCAGGCCCAAACAAGAGTGAGCGAAGCAGAGCGAAAGTGAGCCCTTGCTGCCTCGTGAGCACGATCAAACCCAAACGAGAGAAGATGACTCGAAGCACCAAGTCGACGCACTGAGAGTACTGCAACGACTAGCAAACACGGCTTCGACTAGCAATCGCAACTCCGAATTAGGAACAGATGGTTCACCCACCCAAGTTGAAGACAACCAGTGAATCTGAGAGAGCACGAATCAAAGAGCAATGGTGATAGTGCTAGGGTTTTGAATCATAGAGTAATGGTGATGGCTCTGATACCATGTAAGTTTTCTGAATAAAACTGTATATTAGTCTTTAATTGATTGAACAAAGAATATATACTTCATTTATATAGAGTACCACTAATTCCTAATCCTACATGAATACAGATATATAGAAGTCTAATAGATGTAGGACACTTATTCCTAATGCTAGGAGAACACTTATTCTCACACTCCCATGGCCAAAAGAACCATGGCCGGAAAATAGAATATTAATTAGAAAGGAAGATAGCATGGAAAATAGAATGCTCACTACTACAGCTTTTGTGTTACATCACATAAAAGGAATAATGATTAATCAATTTCAGGAGGTTACCGTTCCAATGGCAAGTGCAACATCTTCATTTGAGTGATGATCATCAATATGAATGTCACCAATAGCCTTCACGTGGACATCAAATAACCTGTGAGAAGCAAGTTGCTAACATAAATCCAAACAAGAAAAAAAAAATCACGTCAACTTCAAAATAGACAATGGTAAATTGAGTACCAAAAAAAAAAAAATTGGCAAAGAACACTTCAAGAATGAAGGAGCAGAATAAGACATTCCAGGTCTCCATTCTGTCGTCTGGATAATCCATGTAATGTAGTAGAATAAAGTCCTTAACGGGTTGGGAGATTTGGAGAAGGATTTGGAAAGGAAAAGGAAAAAGGGAAGTGAAATGTGAATAAAATATATTTACGTTTCACCTAATTTCACACACCTTTTTCTCTTTCATTTTCTAAATCCCTCCTCAAATCCGCCAACCAAACACAGCAGCATAAGTGTTTGCTAACTAACTTGTTAGTTGCAGTCTATAAATAGGTGACGTAAAAACCATTGTACTTACTTTTTTTTTTCCCCCAAAAGAATATAGATTTGATTAGAGCAAAGTACTCTGGTTTCCCTCTAATTTATCTCCAAATTGGGGATTTCCTCACTCTCTTGATTTGAATCTGACTGCAACTATTGGTTGCATGACAAAGTTACCTTTCCAATGCAAAATGAGATTAAAACACTTAGTGGGAATCTCTTATTCCTACACCCTCATGTGATTCTAAGAGTTAAAAAAAATAAGGGCCTATAATATTTAAAATTTATTATTTTCCCATGAGCAATTCCTAACTAAACCAGACACTTTGAAAACTATTAACATAAGGATCTTATTACTAAAAATGGCTGCACGCAAGTTGTAACGGGATTCCCATTAACCAAATCCCAGGATAAGCTCAGTTGGTATACTGAGAACTGAGAGATATAAGATTTGAAATACTATTTTTTTTTCTTCTCTTTTTCTACTTTTTGAGCAACCAAACAGAGCATAAGCTTGTACTCATAATCCTAATTCAATGGGTGGTTTATTTTGAGTGGAAATATAATATATGTATTCACTTAAATTGGTTAGAAAATATATCTTTCACTATTTCCTCAATCATAGAACACAGAGTAATTAACTCAATGAAATAAAAGCCATGAATCTTTTTTCCCACATGGAACAATAAACTCAATTGTATTTAAAACATTATCTTTCCTATATTTCTCTCCATAAATAAATCACCTTATATTAAAGGAAAATACTTTCCACCATGTCCTGCAATACCATGACCTTCAATAAACTATCTACAAAAACATAAATTCAACTCTGATCCATCTATTGCATAAAGATGGTTGTGTATGGATTGCTGACGTGCTGCAAAACCTAATGCCACATTCAACATTCTATTTATTCACAAAATGAAAAATTCAATAACAACAATCCAAACCACAAACTAATTGTATTAGCAACCATGCTATATGGTGGCTAAATACACCCACCTATACAATTATTTAAAGTTACTAATCAAATCTCCCACCAACAATGATTACCTATTAATATTTTCTAACACTGAAAAAAGCAAAAACACATTTTAATTTTAGTTCCCTTTTGTTTATATGTACTAATATTATCGAATCTACCAAGGTCTGGTTCTTATCGGTATTTGAAGAACCAAGAATCGAATTTCAAATTACGAATATTAGATAGCTAGTAGAACCAAGAAGCAAAAAAACAAATAGACAATTACGAAAATGAAGATACTAACTAAAAGAAAATCAACAATAAACTCTTAGCACTTCAACTTCAACATAACCCATGTCGTATCCAACAATAACCTAACAGCACCAAATGAAGCAAATTAGAAATGAAGATTTGAAATAAAAAATAAAAAAAGAATCATACAAAGAGTTGCAAGAAGAAAGCATCACATTCCTTTTGCAGACTATAAGCAACTGTTCCCAAAACCTCAACCTGAAATTTCTTGAATATTGCATGTGTATAAACTGTTGACGGTTGTTTCTCAAAGGAGATAGAGATTTTAACACAGGCAGGTTGTGATGTGTTTCAAAATCAGCCCTGGCTTCCTCTTCACACCTATCATGCAAAAAAACTTTGTACTAATCAATAAACTCCTTAAATGTAGACTCCTTGTGTATGTATTTATTCAACAAAGACGATATATACTCTAATTGCTCAATAGTACACATACATTCCAGCTAAAAAGGTACCACTCATACAAGCAGGAACCCACTTTTTACGATTTCGATAGAGTGATTGAAGCTATTCATCATTCCTGAGCTCAAATTTATCAACCATTTTCCACCATTTCTTTTCAAACTCTTCATTTGTACAAGATTGGTAAATGCATTTGTTAAATTTCAACATAAAATTTTCAGACCTGTTCGCTATATGACTTAGATTTTCAGGAATTTTTCTCAACACATGCCACAAACAAAAGCAATCAGTGTATCAGGAAACACCTATGTAATAACTTTTATAACTGAGAAATAATTTTTTTTGTTTTCATCAGCAATATATATATATATATATATTTAGAACTTTGAACATGATGAGTACCACACAAATATATCAATGAAAGATCCAAAAGAAATATAGCATTTCATCAAAGCATGTTTGAAATAAGGTAGCAAACAGCTTCTACCAAAAACAAAGTAAACAGTCAAGGGTAAAAAAGAAAAGAAAAAACATAACGAACGTTATTATAGGAATGTTAGCGAATACCTGGCATGCTTCCATTGATTGGGTCAACGAAATTAAGAATCACTCTTCCATTGATTGGGTCAACGAAATTAAGAATCACTCTCTCCAAAACCTTACTAAAGAAAAAGGAACAAATGAAGTACATACCAGAGGGGAGAAAGATAAATCAAAAGGTTTTTCCCTGAGTAGAAGCTCTGTCACAATTGATGGAAGAGAGGTTTTGCACGCGAATGATTGAAAACGAATTCATGAGCCACTGCCAGGAGTATGTAGAAAATTAATTCCAAACTGTAAGCATAGCATACCAGTGTATATATATACATTCACCGCCAAAACGGAAGCTTTCCAGAGCACAAATGGAAGCCCTGGGTTAGCTTCATTAGCGGTTCACTGACATGTAGTCTATCAACTACCAGCACCGAGCCACCGCTTTCGATTGTAGCACAAAATTTTTGGAGAAGCCATTGAGCCAGCAAACAAACAGAGGCCAAGCGCTTCAATTTGTCCGTTGTAAAGCGTTAGGAAGCAAGTAGGAGCAAGTGGTTGGGCCTTTCAACTCTTCTTTTTTCTATAACTATTGGGGTGTTTGGGAAATGCTCTTTTTGGGCTAAAATTTACAAAATGACAAAATATATTAACATAATTAATAAGATAAATTGTCACATTAAATTCATAATCATTTCACTTTTTCTCTCACAAACATCACATCTAACTACAAAAAAAAGTCTAATTATCTTCTCAAACACAAATTTTAACCTACTAAAATAGTCAAAAATTAAAATAATCTACTAAAATAGCAACTTCCCAAAAACCCACATTGGCCCTGTTTGGTAGAGCTGTGGGAAAGTGCTTATAGCTTATGCTTAAACAGCTTATAGCTTATAACTTTCAGCTTAAGCTGATTTCCAGCTTCTTCTTAAAGCATCTCCTGCCCCACTCAAAGAATAAGTTGATTTCTGACTTCCAAAAAGCTATAAGCTATAAGTTATAAGCTAAACCAAACACATCAAAATAGCTTAAATTAAGCTGAAAGCTGAAATAAGCTGTAATTAAGCTCTGCTAAACAGGCACATTATATCAAAGAACAAAAGCAAGTAGGTGATGTTATATAAAAATTAAATCATAACATGAGATAATTCAGCAATTAAAATGTGGTGTTTGTCCTTTTTAAAGAAAAATTCTATTTATACATAAGATTTAAACAAAAAAGTTTTATAAAAATGATTTGATACTGATATTGTTATAAATAAAATAATCTTCTTGATATTTTGTTTTAAAGTAAAAAGTTCTCATTAAACTACACCATTATATATATATATAATTCCTTAAAAAATTCTCACTATCATCAATAATCAATAATGTGTTCTCAACAACTAAAAATATATATATATATCAATAATGCAGAGGAATAGATGATGGTCAGTGTTGAGCTGAAAGGTCTTGTGGGTGTTGATTTTCGACCTCACAATCAAATATGGAACTTAGATGGAAAGCACGCGGTAAAATAGATTACACTAACCACCTGCCAATAAGAAAATTAGAATACCTCGGTGGCTCGTCCACCCGAGAACACTTCGACGATCAAATCAGTTAATCTTATCTCTCAAGATATCAAAAAAGTACTAAACTCACAAAATAAAGCATACATTCGACCCACGGGGCTGTCTATCTTTTATAGCCTCTAGTGCCCTTGTCCCCTTAGAAGTCTCACTTCATAAGATTCAAGCACAATACTTATTTCGGACTCTTAGTTAGATATGGATAAACCACTCATGTGCTTTATCCTTATCCGAACTAAGTGTCTCTTTTCATCTAGGACTCTTGTCTTCTATCTAGATATCTCGGATTTCGGTATTGCCGCACCATATCTCGGCAACATCATAACCACCTTGGCAAGCTCGCCCACGTGGCACCGCAGCCGAAATCTCGACATCACCTCGGATGTGTGGCGCCATTCCCGAAATACCTTCCCACAACTGCTCCTAGGTTCTGTTACCTCGACAACCTGAGGTAATAGAACCTACAATCATGTCATCTTCTAACATGTGGGCTAAACAACATGCTAGAGATACTCAGGTACCCATTTCAGAAAGAGTTAATAATCAAGTTTTTTTTTAACATCTCCACCGAAATCGGTTCGCTAGCCGAGGTCTTTGCCCCACTAGTTCAAGAATTTCAAAAATCTCAACTACGCATAAGTTGTCATACACAATGGCCTCAACCATTTTATCCACGTGTCCTTTCTCTATTGCTTCATACCTGTCACGTATCAAATATGTCCTTTTACTTCTTTTCCACGCCGTCTGACAGGTACGTCGTCCTAGGCCAGTTTTGTCGCCTTTTCAAATTTCAACAAAACTTTCCCCTCTCACTTCCATTCTTTTATTTTCGCATTCATCTCCTTCTCTCTCTTTACTCAGATCTTTTCTCTCTAGACTCCATAGCCAAACCTTAAAACCTCTCTGCGGCTGTTGATGTTCATTGTCTCCGACGATCAAATCGACAGTCTGTTTTCGTCAAATGCATCTACTGACTCCAGCAAACACATCTTCGGCGCTTGTTTCCTTACTCATATTCTGTAAGTCCCTGATTTCTCTTTGTTTCACTTTTTGTTTTGCCTCCTTGTTCTTGAATATTTTTCTATTTTTAACTCTTGCACACCACACACATTACACTTGTAGTTGCATTTATATCACCATTTGATGGCCTAAACTTGTGTTATGTTGTTCTACATGCCCTTGTATATGCTTTTCACACATATTCTCTCACTCTTGGACACTGGTACTGAATTACCTTTTCTTGCTCTGAATTCATCAAATATGTTTGAACATGTTTTACTTTTTCCTGAGTTCTTGAACCATCTGAAATCTGTGTTGTTTTCCCCTTATTTCAAGCTTTGAACCTTGTTTTCTTTGCTTGTTTGTCCTGTTTTGAGTTTCTACTTGCATTCTTATGTTTGTTTTTCAATTCTGAATCCTTATTGTTCATACATTTCCTAGATTTTTGCCTATTCTCCCAGTGCTCCTTAGATCTAGGCTTGGGACTTGTTAGAACCGTATACACTAAGAAACTTGTAATAGATTTTGCCTTCAAGCCTTTTCTAGGATCCCAAAATTCTTAACTCCTTACTTAGTGGAACCGCGCCGAGTTCCCTAAACCCACTCAAAACCCTTTTTCTCTCAGAAAAGTCAAAAAACCACTTAAGCCAAGATCATAGGTATGCACAAGTAGAGGGTAGATAGTCCTGCCTAGATAGAAGTCTTTCGTTAAGAGTTTAACATCCTTGTCAATGTCCATATTAGACTAGCTGGAAAAGATGACTCCATAATGCCAGGAGAAGACTATATGCCCTTCCATGTGGTGTCCATCCTTAAGGGAGGAATTAGGTTTCCTCTAGATATCCTGTTTAGAGAAATGCTCCACTTCTATAAGTTGAACCCTATGCAACTAGCTATCAATACCTTCCGTGCAATCAACGGAATAGCTGAGCTTAACTGCCGACATAGAGCCCAACTCAACCTCCAAACCGTCCAATATTGCTACACTATGTGTACCATTGAGTCAAAAAATGGCATTACTTACTACCTGAAGCTGAGATCCACAGCATACAAGCTGATTGCTGACCTCCCTGATTCCAATAAGGGTGTTGGGGAGGACTACCTTATTGTCTCGGGCAATTGGGAGCTTGCTTAAGATGATGTTCTCCACCTTTTCCCACTCCCTAGAAGCATCCTAGGAGATCACAAGAGTAAGTCATCTTCTAGAACATGCACTTTTAGCACATCATCTGTTTAAGCTCTCTGCTTCACTGTTTTATTAACCATACATTATTTTCCTGTAGTGCTTCCTCAATCCGACAAGAATTTTCAAAAAGTCTACATTCCTAGAGCCGATCTTAAGAGGCTCTTTGATTTGACCATCAAGATCAGAAAAACTCATTTCCTTTTGAACTATACAACAACTTATAAATCACTTCTCCCGACACTCCACGAAGAAGCAAGACTCCTTCTACATCAACCTTAACTGCCTCTCCCTAGGTAGATCAAGGTTCCAGCTCCCAGCCAGCCGACCAACTGTCAACATCGGCTCCATCACAGAACATTCCACCGTCAGAACGCAAACGATGCTAACGTCCCTCTGATGCTCTTGCAAGTAGAACCATGAGCAGAAGATGCCTCAATCAGCCAGTGTACGATCCCGCCAACTCGTCAATTGCTCTTCTTGCCTTCAAACTCGGCCCCAGTGTTACCATTGCCATCTTATCAAAGGAAAGGCACCAAAAACCTACCATTGCCGATGATTTGCTCTTCGGTCTACCCGACGTGGTGACTGCTCAATCAACCCCATCTCCTTCTTCCGTTCAGAAGTCCAAAATGGGTAAAAAAGGCCAAGGTCACTGTCATACCGTCTTCTAAAGAGAAAGATCCTAAAAATGAAATCTTGATATCCAAACTTGCTGAGCCTGAAAAGAGGCAAGCCTCTATTAACTCCGTCGATGTCCCGCCACCAAAAAAACAAAAGTCCTCTGTTGCCGATGACTTTTCTGACGTATTTGTCCCCAACATTACCATTGATGGTCGCCTCATCAAGCTAAGTAAGAGTGCAGCTTGCCTGCCTGAGACTGTCGTTGCCTTATCCTCAACCACGCTTCTTTCCATCGATATGCAGGCCATCGGTGACTTTAATGAGTACGAGCACTTCGCCTACAGAATGCAGAACTCTATTATGGTAAGTGATTTTCCTATTTTCAGTTTAGTAGTTTCCATACTTAGAATTATTTTCACTATTTTACCAATATATCTTCTCTATTTTGCAGTCTACGCAGCATGCCCATGCCTTTGTTTACAAGGCTAAGTTAATGAAGAAATATCTCCTGAAAAAGACCTAAGAGGCCACTGATCACCTTTACCGTCTTAACCAAGCCGAGACGGCAAGGGCGAAGCTGTTGGATAGGTGTAACTTGGCCAGAAGGGCTGAGCAAAAGGCAGAAGCTAAAGCTAAAGCTAAGGCATCTGTCAAGAAGGTCGCCAAGACCGAAACAACTCTTGCCGAGGTTCTCGCTTCCAAGGATGTCGAGATCAAAACAGCTGATGAAAAGGCGTATGCTGAAGGCTAAGCTAATGTCAGAGAACAGTACAAGAAGCAAGTCAGCCAGGCCTGCAACCGTGGCTTCTTCCTTGATTGGTCGGCGGCTTTAGACAAACTTTCAATGCTTAAGGATTCTCCTCTACAGGATTTTAGCTAGCTCCAAGTGCCATTCCCTCATTTCCCAGCCCAATCCGAGGAGGAAGAGGAAGAAGAAGTAGAAGAGAAGATCAACACTAACGCCACTACTGGGGCTAAGTCCTCTAAAGCTGAAGAGGCAAATGCTACAGGGCCTAAGCCTCCAACGCTTAACGATCAGGTTTTGGACCTAACCGGTGAAGATGAGGATGAGGTCTCCACAAGCCCTTTACTATCGAATGTCATCTCTGTACTGAGGTTAATGCTACTGGCAAGAGCCTTGACGAGATCCTACGGAAGATCGATGCCGAGATCAAGGTCGATGCTGAGGTCGAAGAGTCTGCTATCCTGTCCACCCAGGCCGATACATAGCCAACTGCCGAGGTGGAACAGACCAAGAACAATGCCCCCAGATCCAATTCCTAAAGCCCTTTCTTTTTTATTTTTACTTTTTTGTTTGAACAGTTGAAAATCTTGCCTTGTCTTGAATGCTTTTGTTTTTGGTAGCCGAGGTGCCTTGGGATGTACTTTTAACAAGATTTCTTTTCCTTTTGAATGCAAGTCCTTCTTTTCTAAATATTGAATGTATGCTTACTATTTCTTCTTGTGTCTCCTTATGCCTTGTGTTTTTTTTTCGTGTTTTGACTCTTTCACATCCTTCTAATTATAACAACTTGGATGCTTATCTCGGATCAATCATCTCGGATTATTATATGTCATATATAACTTAAGCCATCTCGGATAACTTCAACTTGTAAAATTTTGAATTTTTTTTTTACAAGTGTTATATTTACTTGTCTTATTCATGCCTCCTGTCCCCTAATGTGAACCTAAGTATTACTTATGTTCACATTAAAGATGTATCATCTGGTTTTAGCCTAAGTCTAACTTAGACACTCATGACCAAGGTCATCGTGTTTGGCTCGTCCAAACTAAACACTTAAGGCTTAACCTTAGTGTATTGAGTGTACTATCTACCTCGGCTTTTCGCACAAACTAATCAAAACATGGCTAGTTTCATCTTGTTTCATATTGAAACATCACCTTGTACTTAGTTCAACTCTACTATCATGGCAAGTCTAAGTTAATTGAATTGTTCTCCATAGGAACATCACTTTAAGGCTTTCTCAGTCTTATCTCACAATCATAAATTTCAACAACATTTTGTAAAAGATAAAATCGAACTAGTATTTTATTTGTACTTCAGCTAGAAATTGTTTACATGAAAAGAAGAAAAAAAAAATAATGATAAAAGAACTTTAAATTGCTGGTATTCCATGGTCTTGGCAATTCCTTGCCATCAATGTCTTCATGCCGGTATACACCATTGTCGGCGACCGAGATGAACCAATATGGTCCTTCCGAATTTGGGCCAAGCTTGCCCTCCCTGGGATCCTTTTTATTGTCAACGACTTTTCTTAGGACTAGATCTCCAACTTGAAACTCCCTAAGATTGACCTTTTTATTGTATGCCCCGGCAAGTTGCTGCTGGTATGCCCCTATCCGAATTGCTGCTTTTTCTCTTCTTTCTTCAATTAGGTCTAGATCTCGGGTAAGGAATACCTCATTTGTTCTATTCTCCACTCCTTGGGTTCTGATTCCAGGGATGCCGATCTTAAGTGGAATGATCGCTTTAGTCCCATAGGCTATGGAAAAATAAGATTCTCTAGTAGATCTTCTCGGCGTCGTGCAATATGTCCATAGGACATTTGGTAGTTCCTCTACTCACTCGCCCTTAGCAGCTTCTAGTCTTTTCTTGATTCCATCTATGATAGTCTTGTTAGACGCCTCGGCTTGACCATTGCTTTAGGAGAAGCTGGTTAAATAGTAGTTCTTGATTAGCTTGCTGTCAAACTGGGTGCCATTGTCTGCCACAATGGCTCTTGGGATTCCGAATCTGGTGATTATGTTCTTCCAGATAAATTTTTTTACATCTACATCTCGGATTTTGGCAAGAGGTTTAGCCTCTACCCACTTTGTAAAGTAATCAGTTGGTACAAGCAGGAACTTCCTCTGTCCAGTTGCTTTGGGCAATTGCTCAATAAGATCCATGCCCCACTGAGCAAATGGCCAAGGACTGGACACTGGATTCAGATCGCCAACAGGCTAGTGTATCAAAGGTGCAAACCTTTGACACTTCTCACACTTTCTCACATATGCTTCAGTTTCCTTTTGCATGTAGGGCCACCAGAATCCCCGCGATACAGCTCTGTAAGAAAATGACATGTCCCTTGCATGGCTTCTACATACTCCCTCGTGGATCTTGTACAAAAATTCTTTTATATGGGAAGGATACATACACCGCAGTAAAGGTCCAATAAAAGATCTTTTGTACAGATGGCCTTCTGTTGACAGGTAGAATCTAGCCGACTTCAGTCTTGTCTTGTGAGCTTTCCTTCTATCTTCTAGTAGCTTGCCATCTCTGAAGAACTTAACTATGACGTTCATCCAACTTGGACCCATCTCTACACACATTACTTCATACTCTGTTATCAAAGGTTCTATAGTTGGGCCTAATAGATAATCCACCATGATTGTTCTTGGTTCGTCTGACTTTATGGCACTGACTAGGTTTGCTAAGGTGTCAGCATGGCTATTGTCATCTTGGCTAACCTATTGCAATCGACAGCTTTGGAATTATGCTAGTAACTTGATGAGCTCCTTGACATAGGCCATCATCCTCTCATCTCGGGCTGTGTATTCACCCGTCGCTTGATTGACAATAAGTTGGGAGTCATAGTAGACTACCATCTCCTCGGCTTCAACTACTGCTACTAGTTTTAGTCCTACGATTAATGCTTTATACTCTACTTCGTTGTTTGAGGCTTTGAATCCTAGACGGATGGATTGTTCTATCATTTGTCCGTCTAGCGAAACCAACACCACTCATGCCCCACTCCTTATCGGTTTGAGCTGCCATCGACAAAGAGATGGAAAGAGTCGCTGATGTAAATGTTGTAAGGCTCGATTTTTCCTAATCTTTCTTTTGTCCTCCTAGGGTAGGGTTCTATGGTCCCAGTTGTGTTTCTTCCAGTTGTCCTAGGCATCCCAGGCTGAAGTTCACAGGCATCGGCCTCAGGCATGCTTCTGGTGTGAACTCAGCGACAAAATCGGCCAAAGCTTGATCCTTTATTGTTGTCCTTGGTCTATATTCTATGTCATACAAACCTAGAACTACAGCCCATCGTGCTACTATGCTTGTTAGATTTCCATGTTGTAGCAAAGACTTTAATGGATGCTCCATTAATACCACAATCTTGTGAGCTTGAAAGTAATGGTTCAATTTCTTTAAAGCCATTACTAGAGCAAGCGTTAATTTTTCCAAAGGCAGGTACCTTGTCTCTGCATTTGCCAAGGTCTTGCTCACATAGTACATTGCCTTCTACTCTCATTCTTCTTCTTAGACAACCACGACACTAACGGTGTGGTCCAAGACTGCCAAGTATAAAAATAGTTCATCTCCTGCAACTAGGTGTGACAACACGGGCGGGGTTGTCAGGTATTTCTTCAAGTCGACCAAGACGACTTCGCATTCTTCCGTCCACAGGAAATCTGTGGCCTTCTTTAACAACTGAAAAAATGGTTTACACTTGCCTGAACTCCAGCTGATGAATCTATTTAGAGCTGCTACCTTGCCGGTCAAAACCTGGACTTTCTTCGCTATGGTTGAGTTCTTCAGATCAAAGATGGCCTTAACCTAATCTGGGCTTGCTTTAATTCCTTTCCTAGTTACTAAATACCCCAGAAATTTACTGGATCCTACTTCAAATACGCACTTTGAGGCATTCAGGCAAAGCCGATATGCCTTCAATATGTCAAAGACTTCTTTTAGGTTGGCCAAATGATCTCCAGGTTCTTTACTCTTAACTACCATGTCATCGATGTAGACTTTCACGGTCTTCCCAATTAGGTGCTTGAACATCTTAGTAACTAGCCTTTGGTATGTCGCTCCTGCATTCTTCAGCCCAAAGGGCATTACCCTGTAACAGTAAAATCCTTTGAGGGTAATGAACGCTATCTTTTCTTCATCTGGGGCATATATAGCTATCTGGTGATAACCTTTATATGCATCCAGAAAGCTCAGCCTTTCATGCCCCGATGTGGCATCTACAAGTTGATCAATCTTGGGCAGAGGGAAATAGTCCTTTGGACAAGCTTTGTTCAAGCTTGTGAAGTCCACATAAACCCTCTATTTGCCATTCTTCTTCTTTACTACCACTGTGTTGGACAACCACGTTGGGTAGTTTACTTCTCAGATTGCCTGTGCTTCCAACAGCTTCTCTACTTCCTCTTCAACTGCCTATACATAGACCAAAGTAGGTCTCCTTGCTCTCTGGATCACAGGTTTGGCTGACCTGTCCACATTACGTCTATGGCAGGTGACCTCAAGGCTGATTCCCGGTATCTTATAGGGTGTCCAGGCAAACACCTCGATGTTCTCTTTTAATAAATTCTTCAATTTTCTTTCTTCTTCCTCGGCTAAACCCGAACCGAAGAGGAAGAATCGCTCTTTATCTCCTTTCTATACTAGAGCCTTTTTCAAAGGTTCTTCATTCTTGTCAGCAGGTTCTTTGCCGACGTCATCCAAGACCTCCTGGTCTTTGTCTTTAATCTCTGTTGTTTCTGTTTCTCTAATATTACAGGTATACTTCATTACTGCCATGGAGCTATTTTTCTCCTGCACTTGATCTCCCCTTACCTCTTCAATCCGATACTCGGTTGGGAATCGCAATAATTGGTGCAATGTTGAGGGAACAACCCTCATAGCACGCAACCAAGGCCTTCCCAAGATGATATTGTACGGAGATATGGTATCTATCACTGTGAATTTTTTAGTGACTGTCTTGGTTCCAGCTTGTACCTCTAAGTTTATGGTCTCCAGTGGCCATGTTGGGGTCCCATTAAATCTAACCATAGGGCTGTCGAATTGCTCCAAATCATCCTTGTGAAGGCCAAGTTCCCCGTAACATCTGACATATATGATGTCACAAGAGCTGTCTTGATCAACCAAGATCCTCCTCACCTGGTAGTCTCCAATCTTCAATGTCACCACCAGAGCATTGTTGTGCGGATGTTAAACCATATCTAAGTCTTTTTCAGTGAAAAATATCATCGGCCCTTGATGTCCATCTGTCCGAGTCTTCTTCTACTGGACCTGGTAGATATGTTGTAGATGCCTTACCCTCTGAGTCTCTTATCAAATTTCATTCTCATTGACCTTCGAGTGAATCACATTGATTACTCGTGGTCCTTCTGCCTGCGGTGATGGTGATGGTGATGGTGGTAGTGGTAGTGGTGGTGGTGGTGGTGGTGTCGACGCCTAGGCTAGCTTCGTCTGTTCCTCTTTTGTTTTGTTTTATCGATTAGGTCTATCTGGTGTCCCTGTCTAACCAAATCCTCCAGGTGCGACTTCAAAGCCTGGCATCCTTGAGTCATGTGCCCGGTCTCTTCGTGGTAGGCGCAATTTTTCCCAGTGCCTCTACCCATGTATTCACCTGGGATCTTTTGCGATGCCCTGTAGTATAGCTGGTTTCTAATTCTTTCCGAGATCTTGTAAATAGGGATCTTGAAAACTGTGCTTACTACTTGCATAGCATTCACTCTCAATTCTAGTTTGTCGGCGCCGTTGTTTCCTTGGCTACGCTTCGATGAACTGTTTCTTTTCTCCTGCCTCGCTACATTTGTCTTTTTGGCTTTCCTGTCTTTCTCTGCTCTGGCATACATTTTGATCTGTGCCACGAGCTCTTCTATGTTTTCGGGAGGGTTTTTGCAAGGGATTGCCAAAGTGGACAATCATCATCCAAGCTGTTCTTGAAAGAAATGACTGCAAGTTCCTGGTTACAAGTTGGAATCCGGTTGTAAACCTCGTAGTATCTCTTGGCGTAAGCCCTGAGGCCTTCGTCATCGCTAATCTTTAGAGCCAGTAGGGAGTCTACCCTCAATAGCTGTAACTTGTTGGTAACAAACCTGGTCACAAACATCTCAGCCAGGCCTTTCTAAGTCTTTACACATCCTTTTGGTAACTTATGGAACCAATCTGACATTATCTCCCCAAACGTTGATGGGAACACTTTGCATAATAACTACTCGTTCCTACTCCACATAGCCATTGCATTTAAGTATAATCCAACATGAAAATTTAGGTCAGACTTACCATCATAGATTTGAAATTTCGACATACTGAACTTCTTTGGTGCCTCAAACGCATCCAGCTCCACCGAGAACGAGGACATCAGCTGTGCGTTGGATGTGATCTCGACCTCGTGCTTCTTTCTCTAGAGGTAATCTCTCAGGCCCTCCTTTGTCTATTCAAGAGCTCGGCTGTCAGTCGATTTCAGCCTCTTTGGTGCGTTGCTTCCTATGTTAGAGTGGGTTCTTTTGGACTTCTCTATGTCCACTGCATCATCAAAGTAGAGATTCTGTCCGTGGATCTGCGGAGATCCCCTGATATAGGTTCCTTTTGTCCGTGGTGTCCTTTGAGATTCTCCTTGCCTTGACTTTGTCCATCCGGCATCTCGTGATTGCCGATGTGAATTCCCCTGTCACTTACCATGTTGTGGGACAATTGGCATTGCCTTCTGTCCTTCTTTTCAGACATCGGCGTTGGTCGCTGGTGCCGGTGTGTCTAGCAAGGGAAACGCCGACTGCATCACATTGTTTGGCATCAAGAAGTTGACTATCGTCTATAGGTTTGTCAACTTGTTCGCCATGCCCTTCAATTCCTTGTCTCTTTTTAGGCATCTATGCTTCCATACCTAAAGATTGCTTTCATGGTAGTACTCATCTCGATTTTCTCTTTTCGGGCCATTTCAGCCCTTGGCGACATCGTTTGCCTCGGGATTCACTTCTTATACTTCTTTATCGCTGCTTCTTTCTCCGGCATTAGGACCTACATGTTCCTCTTCCTCACTGTGTATGTCGTCCCCAACTTTCACCTCTTGTCCGTTATTGGCAATCTGTTCTTACTTACTAAGTTCTCACAGATGACGCCAAATTGTGAGTGTTGATTTCCGACCTCACAACCAAACAGGGAACTTAGCTGGAGAGCATGCGGTAGAATAGATTAGGCTAACCACTTGCCAACAAGAAAATGAGAATACCACAGTAGCTCGTCCACTTAAGGACACTCCGACAATCAAGTCAGTCAATCTTATCTCTCAAAATATCAAACAAGTACTAAACTCACAAAATAAAACATTCTTTCGACCCATGGGGATGCCTATCTTTTATAGCCTCTAGTGCCCTTGTCCCCTAGAAGTCTCACTTCATAGGACTCAAGCACAATGCTTATCTCAGACTCTTAATTAGATATGGATAAACCACCCATGTGCCTTATCCTTATCTGAACTAAGTGCCTCTTCTCATTTAGGATTCTCATCCTCTATCCAGATATCTCGGATTTCAGTATTGCCGTACCATATCTTAGCAACACCATAACCACCTCGGCAAGCTCGCCCACGTGACTCCTCGGCCAACATCTCAACAACACCTTGGCCACGTGGCGCTATTCCCGAAATACCTCCCCATAGGTCTAACCCTAATTACTTTTCTGTTTGTATAGTTTGCTGGGCATTAATTTCAAAAAAATTGAGAAAGTGCCACCTTTTCTTAGTCAAGAGTTTGTTTTAAAGATTTTTTCTTTCTTATATATTTTTTGGCGTTGAATGTCCCTGATTTTTTTTATTATTTATTAAAATGAAAAATGTTTTACACTTTCAAAAAACTAAAACTCATCTTTCAAAATTTCACAAAAGTGATCAATGCATTACCATTGCCACTGTCCAACCACCAACATTATTGTTATTGTCGCCGCCACTTCAACACAATATCTTACCACCAATGTCACCCCGCCTCTACCATCTCACCATCCCACTGTTTTACTTGTACATTACAGTCTTAACGGAAGCTCTATCACCATTACTAATACAATTATTTGTACATTACTCTCCTAACTGAAGCTCTTAAGCCATAAGACTCAAAGTAAAGATGATATACTTATTCAAGGGTAAAATACATTGATTTCTTGTTAGGCTTATGAATTAAAAAACTAATTACTAATGTTTGTCTATTAACAAAAGGGAAATTCTACTATACACACTCCTTAAAAATGGTACACCATATTCTAGATACTTCATCCGTTTCAAAATATTAGTCCCTTGTTCCATTTTTTATTGTCCCAAAATATTAGTCCCTCTTCAAAAATCAAGTACAAAAATAATATAAATTTTTTATTTTGCCCTTCTTTCAAATTCATAAACAATATAAAAAGTACAATTATGACATTGATATTCCTCAAAAAATATACCATCAAAGGGTAATTTTGAAAAATCAACTTTTTTAAAGTGCAGTAATTGTACTATAAAAAAAATTGGATTTCCCAAAATGGACCATTATTTTGGAACAGAGGGAGTACATCATTTTCTTATTTAGCTATGATTAATTTTCTTCTTTAATTGTGACATTATTTTAATTATGATTCATGAAATCTTTAGCTATGTCTCATGTGATGTTTAGATATAATCTTTTTTTAGTTGTGACTCAAAACGTATGAAATTATATCATTTTATTCTTTACTTATAAAATGCTAGTTTTTCCATTAACAAAATAATTATTTTGTGTTTCTAATTTTAATACTACAAGAAATGTAGTAAGTAAATTACACCCCCAAAAGAGGGTAATTATTTAGTAATCGGAGAATATAGACACGTGGTATTCTATAGCATTGTGATTGGTGGAGAAGGTAGGTAGGTGAGGTATTGTGTTGGTGATTGGAAAACATGATGTAATATATTGAATGATGATTAGTTAATGAGCATATACACGCGGCACTCCAGGAACATTGAATAATTTCTCCCCCAAAAGATTGGCATACAAGTGATTTTATTTGCATACCAAATTTTGTTTGAGTACACATCATTTATATCGTTCAGATATTAACTTTCAAACAAAATACAAATCTTTAAATATTTACTTCCGAACAAAATATAAATATTCAGACATCAATTGTCGAGTGAGATTTTTGTTTGATCAAATTATTAATTTTTATTTTAAAATTAATATTCAAACATTCTATTTTTATTCCAGAATTGATATTCAAAATGTAACAATTGAAGCGTAAATGAATTAGCCGGTACAAGCACTGTCAAATGATGAAATCACGATATTACCCCTCATGCTAATTCTTGAAACAACGACATTGTGCCTGTTTGGTGCAGCTTAAAAGCTGCTTATTTTAATTTTTAGCTTAATTTAAGCTATTTTGATGTGTTTGGTTTAGTTTATAGCTTATAACTTATAGCTTTTTGGAAGTCAGAAATCAGCTTATTCTTTGAGTGATGCAAGAGATGCTTAATTTATAAGTCAGAAATCAACTTATGTTCATAATTATAAGTTATAAGGAATAAGTTATAAGCACTTTCCCACAACTCTACCGAAGAGGCCATTATTCCACTCCCTCCACCGCCACAACCACCACCGCCAACGTCTCTTCTGTCTTTTATTTCTTTTCTAGGCCGAAGCCCTTTTCTCTCCTGCCTCAAATCTGTCGCTCTCTCATCTCCACCATTTTGCGGGACTAATAGGTCTTCGGCAATTTCTCCTCTCTTCTTTCCTTTTATGTATGTGTGTATATATATATATGTCATATTTGATTATGCTTGTTTTAATTTCAAATCTGGGTTTTGGTTGGTTGGTTGGTTGGTTGGTGATGTTGAGGGTTGCATGAAATCTGAATTTTTAGATTCCATTGATTATGTATGCGAATCGAAGCATATGAGGCAACATTCGAAGTTGAGAAAGTGTGTGGGTGAACTGTTTGATGAAAATCCCAAGTGGGTTTTGTGCTTGTAGTCATCAACTCAAATCATGTAAGTGTTGATTTATAAAGAGAGAAGGGGTGACAATTGTACATAGGAGGCTGCTCTTTGCTTGGTTTGTCTGGAATGGTGGTGTTTTTGTCTTGGTTGAGTGAGATACAAGGTTAAAACTGGCATTTAAAAAAAATTAATTGCTGACATAAACAAAATTCCTTGATTTAAGTGTTGACTAATGGAGGGTGTAATTTGCAATGCATCTATAAACTTCGAGCTGATGTAATTTTCAGAATGATAAGAGTATTCCTATATTAAATGTAAAGTTTAAGAAATATTATTATAATTTATCTTTACATTAGGAGATCCAATTAACCCAACGGTAAAAATTACTGAGGAGTGATTTGCTCGCTGAGAGGAAAAAGAATGAGGTGTGTGAAATAGAAATTTTATTATTTTTCATTTTTTTCTTTTATTTATCCCTAACAAATTTCTTCACAAATTCATAATACAAACACTGTAAGAAGGTGTGTACTTCAAAGGCAAACTATAAAAAGGTTTTCCATGATTTCATCCTTATTGCCATATTGCAAGTAGTATGAGTAAACTAATTTTTGTTTTGAAGTGCAGAGTTCTCAAATCACAAAATCTTGGTGGCATTCTCCCTCCAGAATTGGTCAAACTCCCTCATCTCCAAGAATTGTAAGTATTTACTTCCCCTTACAAGGTATCAGAAACAATGGATCAGTAATTACAATGAGAATCAAATTCAACATAAAATACAATTACATGTAAATTCCTAAAGTGGGAGAGAAATATCCTAACTAATACGAGGAAAGTAAGAATGAAATGCAACCTTCTAGTGAGGTGCTAGTGTTCTAGCCAATCTGGTCCATCGATGAAAAACTGTAATTGCTTTTTCATTCTACACCGGCGTATACAGTAGAATTGGCCATTATTTGCTGATTACTCTCTCTTTTGTGCAGTGACATCAGCCGCAACTACGTTAATGGTACTATCCCTCCAGAATGGGGTTCCTTGCCACTAGTAGACATGTATGTAAATACACAAATTTAATGAGACATGTACATATATGTCATTTTGTGCTGTGTTTTTTATTATTTTTATTATTATTTTATTTTATTTATGAATGGATTTGCAGATTAAAAAGAAAAGCAAAAAGAAATTTTTTATTTATCCTCTATAAATCCATTCACAATTTTAAGATTTAAATGCAACCTTGAAGTTTTTCTATTCATGTTTCTAATACTAAAAATGGTGTTATTGCAGATCCCTCCTTGGAAACCGAATAACTGGTTCAATCCCATCACAAATTGGAAACATCACCACACTTAACAGCCTGTGAAATTCTAATCACTCATATCTTTTTATTTTTAATTATTTTTTATTCTTATGCATATGAAAAATTTCACTCACGCTCTTGTTAAGATTGGGAGTTTTGATGATTGTAGAATCCTCGAGTTCAATGAACTGTCCGGAGACCTTCCTCAGGAGCTTGGTAACCTTTCCAGCATTACGAGACTGTAATACCTTTTTACTTGCTTTTATTTTCCTTCCTTTCTAAATACGTTACGTCATAAAGTTGTTAAATAAATGCTAGTCCTAATAGTGTTGAAATATATGTTACAACTTATGCCCTACTCTAATAGATCACCAAGGATCCTCTAGAGTTTTTTTTTCTTAAAGTTTCCTAAAGTGGTGTGTTGTATGGTTGAGATTTAATGCTAAAAAATTGATGTGATTTGTCATTAAATCTCAACCATACAACACACCACTTTAGGAAACTTTAGGGAAAAAAAACTCTAGAGGATCCTTACTCCTGCATATACACTCAGTAATTACTGGGCCTAGGCCCTGGGGTGGCCTCAAAGGAGTGGGAAATGAACTTTTAACGTCCATCATTGAGGATTGAACCCATGACATTGTATATGAGAGTCATAGACCCTGAAAACTAGGACTACCCAATTGGTTTTTTGATCCTTCGGATGAACTTTATTTTGTTTTTATTTTTTGAAGGTATTTAACCTCAAATAATTTTTCTGGGGATTTGCCGGGAACACTAGCAAAGCTGACCACTTTGAAGGACTTGTGAGTTTTTATAAGTTATTGTTTTTTTTTTCATTTTTTGTGGGATTTTAATATTCCTAAACTAGTTACCAATGTTTATATTTTGAAATCTGTTGTTCAATTATTGTTCACCACAATGCAGTCGGATTGGGGACAACTTCTTTACAGGAAGCATACCCAATTTCATCCAAAACTGGATACATCTTGAAACTTTGTGAGTCCTTGACGTGTTTTGATGTCACTTGTTTTTCATTCAACAACTTATTTAAATAAACATATGGTAATGGCAGATTGATTCAGGCTAGTGGTTTGGATGGTCCAATTCCTTCTGGCATTGCCTTTCTGACTAATATGACCGACTTGTCAGTGAGAAACCTTTCACTCTTTCAGATTTTATCCATATTGTATGCATTGGTGGTGTTTGAATAATAATTTTCTTGGTAACCGATGTTTCATTTATTTTGTTCTTTGTTGAAATACAATATGTAGGAGAATTAGCGACTTGAATGGAAGCAAAGTGTCTGATTTTCCATCCGTTGGTAACATGACAAAACTGAAGAGGCTGTAAGTTGGATGCTTCTATATCATAGCCTTAGAAAGAGTATGAAAATGTCTTCTTGGTGACTTGAACTCATGTATTCTTGATCGCATTGCAGGTTGTTGAAAAGTTGCAACATTAATGGAAGCTTACCATTGTATCTTGGGACGACTCAATGGACTGAATTAAAATTTTTGTTAGTATATTGTTATTCCTTTCTTCCATTATCTATTAGCATGTGCAGTAGTAATAGTTAGTTCTCTTGTAAGAGCTTTTTGGTCCTTGCTTGTCCGAGGATAATTTAATGTCATGTCTTGTAAATTAGCTATCTTGTCTTGGTATGTAATGTATCAAACTTTTTATAGCAGTGAAACAAACCAAGTTTTTAACCCTGTAGATTAGATATCTGATAAATGAAGGAACCTCGAGTAGCATGTGTGTATGTACAACTACTAGTAGCAGTGATGATAAATTCAAATGTGGAAGCATAATATAGAATTTAGATTTATAACAAACCAACTAATGAAGAAATGAAACCTGTATTGGCAATTTTTATACTACTCCACTTGGGAGAAATGTCTTATAATTTAATTCAAAGATAAAGGTAGCAAATGATCAGTTGAGAATTTGTTGTTCTGCCAAATACTCCATCATGTTGCAAAGATGTACAATTACTTCTATGGGGTTGAAAATTTCAATTCATTGTATTGACTATCTGCTTTAGAGTCAATTTTACTGAAATGAAATTGTTGTGAAATAAAAATTATTCTGAATAGTCATTCTAAACTTTTTTCTTTATGATTTCTCTTGCAGAGACCTTAGCTTTAACAAACTAAGTGGAGGAATTCCAAGCAACTTTCAGAATCTGAGCACTTTAACTTCCATGTAAGCCCTCTTTTCTTGTTTGGTTTCAGTTAAATTTTGTAATTAGGCAATAAGGTTGAATATAGAGAGATAATGTAGACAGAAAAGAGGAAAGTAAGAACACAAAGGTTTAACATAGTTCAACCAAATATTGGCTTATGTCCACACACACAAAGCCCTAAAGGGCTACACTATATCTTTCATTCATTCAACTTGATACTCTTTGTTTACATGATACACCATATATATAGAGTAGGAGATACAATCAGATCTTTTCAGTTAGGAATTGAAATATATTAAAGATACAGAAAGTGATAATAAGCTTAAATCATGGGATCTCCATATATTCTAATATCTTCTGATATCTTTGACAACAATCTTATCTCCAACACTCCCCCTCAAGTTGGAACACGGAATGACTGAAGTGAAGTATCCAACTTGAACTTAAAAATAGTATGATCATTATAAACAACTACAATGAATTGCCAAAAGATAACAACAATTGTAATAACTCCCTTCAATGACGACTTCATTGAACATAGTAAGGATTCAACATCTTGGAACGGAGAAACATGCATTGAATCAATCATGATGGCAGTTAGAGTAACCAACGGGGAGAAAGAAAGCAATGAGGCCAAAGCAATGACAAATCACCACGAACAAAAAGGCCGAAAAACGGCATCCCACAAAGAATGTTATTGAACACACCAGTAGCCCAAAAATAAAAAAGAACTAAATATGTACTTATCACATCAGCACAGGGACCCTAAAAGGGTAGAGAAGTAGTTGGAAAACTCAGCGTATCACTAAATAATGCTACTAAACCCATTGGCAACCCCGAAATAAGTAAAAATCATATAGTTTGCTTACCACATCAGCAAACTAGTGATCAACTCAAGGAAGAGGGAAAAACACCTTGATAACAAAAAATGTAGAGTGAGAGAGTTCTCTATAGAGAAACATGCCTAGGATTCAGTAGGCTCTGATACCAAGTTGAATTTTGTAATAAGACAATAAGGTTGAATATAGAGAGATAATTTTTTTTTTTTGATAAATTGAATATAGAGAGATAATAGAGACAGAAAAGATAAAAGTAAGAACATAAAGGTTTAATGTGGTTCGGCTAATATTGGCTTACATCCACACACACAAAGCAGTAAAAGGATACATCTTTCATTCACTCAACTTGTTGTTTACATGATACACCATATATAGAGTGGGAGATACAATCAAATCTCTTCAATTAAGAAATTGAAATAAATCAAAGATACAAAAAATCGTAATAAGTATAAATCATGGGATCTTCATATATTCTAATATCTTTCATCTCTTCTGATATCTTTGACAATATAATTTTTTCTCCATCAGTTTCCTTATGCCAAGTCTTGGATGCTGATTATCAGAAGGCACCAAAAATCAAATTCATTAAGCGATGAACCTGAACAGATTAGCTTGAAATTTATTGACTTAAATGAATGTTAGATTAACTCTTAGAGTCTTGGATATGAAACCAAGGAAGTTATTTGGGTATAAAGCAGGACAATCCTTTGGCCCAAAGAGTCTTCTCATGTGGTACTATTAGAAAGCAAGCAAGAAGCAGACAAACAGGCACCTTGAAACCCTCTGGACTACTTGAAAAAGTATGTAACACAAGAATCCTGCTTTGCTTTGCAAAGAAGAAAAAGAAAAAGCTACTTTTTATCTCTAATATTTGACTATAGTTGTCAAATCGGGATTTGAATCGTAAATTGAAATGGAATTGTACTGAATCACGAATCGAATCGAATCAAATTGTGAATCATAAAGATTCGGTCACATTTATTAAATTACATAGAAAAATATATTTACATACTTAGATATTAAATATTAGTGGAAAACCCGTGCTATGCACGGGGAGAAATATTTGAAGTCATTAAAAATACATCAATAAAAAGAAAGAAGAAGTTTTGCTTTACACTCATAATATTTGTTAATTATTATTTTAAATTTTAAAAATTGTAACTTTCCATTTTAAATTTTTTTCATTAGGATTATGATATTTACCAGTTGAGTGGGTTTGTTAGGGTATTGGCTTTTTTAGTAGTGTTTTGGCTAAAATGCAAGATGAAAAAAATTCAAGGTTGCGTTTGGTAGAGTTTTGTAACTATGATTTGAGAGTATGAGTTGTATTTTGAGTTTGTTAAGTTTGGAATTATGATTTGAGTGTGGAAAATTTGTTTGGTGAAAGAGTTTTGAAAATAGTTTTAAATTGAGTGGGGAATTTTTGATGTGACATTTGATGTTTGATACAAAAATTTATAACTCATAACTAAACATATAACTCAAAATTATTTTAAAGCACATAAAATTTTTTAAAAATTTTAGAAAATATATTTTTAGAATATATAAAAATTATCATATCAATTGTAAAAAAAAAAAGAGTTCACTGTTCCGGTCAACTGGCTGTACGACCGGTTAGGCCAAATTTTGAAAAAAAAAATTTGAAAATCGCACTCTGTTTGACAGAGTTTTCTGCAAAGTTGTGAAAAATTAATTCCACAACTCTATCCAAACATCATATGCAAACTCAATCGTAGAAAACGATTTTCAGAATCGTTCCAAACAGAGCCCAAGTGTTTGCTAGTTTTTAAGTGTATCTACATTAAAAAAATTCAAATTCCAATTATGCTTATAGTTATTAGTAAACTTTTATACTTAGGCCCCATTTGGGGACTTACTTTTTTAGCCAATTAGCTAAAAAGTTACTAAATTAGCCAAAAAGCCAACCACTCATACCAAAAAGTCAAAGATTCTCTTTTCTCTCTACTTTTTGCACATCTTTTCGTAATTAGCCAAAAAGTCAACCCAAACATACAAGTTTTTTTTACCTACCTTTTTAGCCAAATAGCCAAAAAGTTACTAAATTAGCTTGTTTCCAAACGAGGCCTTAGCCTAAGTTTAGTTATTGATAAATTGTCTTGTTTAGTGCTCAAATCTCATGAGTTGCTTGCCATGTGTATTATTTATTTTTAATCAATACATATATTTTTCAATATTTTTGAAATCAAAATAAAAAAAAAAAATTGTATATATTTTTTATATATTTATTAATTTGTTAAACTTTAAATAAAAATTTCAGCAAAATCTATTTTACTTTCCTGTGGTATGGCTTGATAGCACTTTACCTCCTGTCTTTTAAAAATAGCCATATGCCTTCCATGTGAGTTTAGACTAAAATGCAGCTATTAACACCATTAACTATAGATATGAAATGACTTTAATACCCTCAAACCTTATATTTTTATTATCTTCTTACTCTCTCATCTCCCATACATATAGTCTATAATGTATAGTATTTATTCAATTAAATCACAATTAATTATAAATTCTTAATTATTTATTGTAATTCTTAAATTTTTATTCTAATTTTAATTTAATTATATTTTAGATCACAACTAAGCAATGACCAATTAGTACACATTAATGTTTGTTTGGGAGGGGAAAGATTGGGTACACACCTAACCTCTGACATAGTATACAAAGTGGTTGCCCTGTGACTTGAACCCATAACCTCAAGGCTATTAGGCCAAAGTTTTACAATTGAACCAATGGTGACCCCTAATCATTGTAATTACTAACTTTTTAATCTAATTTTAATTTAATTACATTTTATATCAATTCTTAATTATTGTTTTTCTTTTATATTTTATATTTTAGATCAATTCTTAATTATATTATATTTTATGTATTTTGATTAACATATTAATCAAAATTTAGGTTTGGACAAAATGAGGCTAAAATTATCTTTTTGTTGTATTCATTTCATTCTATTTTTTCGGAAAACAAAGCCCACTATAAAAAATAGTGTGTTACCTTCCGTTAGTTTGGATGGAAAAACTAATGGTAATACTTTAGTCTAAAATTACATGGGGATTTTCTGGTTATATTTGAATTATCAAGGGTAAAGTGCTCCAGTCCTAAACCATAAGGGGGTCAAACGAATTTAACCCTAAAATTTTTATAGATTTATTCTTCAAATATGATTAATATCGATTATATGAAATTTGTAAACTTTAATTAATATATAATTACATTTGAAAAACCTATTATGGATGAAATCAACACTCATGTGTAGGACCTCAGCGCTACCCATCTCACCAAAACCCGTAGGTAGTGGTGAAGGCGCAACTTTATTCCCTTAAAGGGTACAGCGCCAAGCATCACAAGTCAATTGTGACTCAGCCTTATCCCGAGCCTCCGCCACGGCAGGATGCTGGCCCAAACCCAGGCCAACACCATGGACTATGTTTTATCTAAGAATTTAGTCAAGAGTAGTGATATGGTACTTTGTAAAAATATTTGTTAATTATTATTTTAAACTTAATTTAAAAATTTCCAGTTAATTTTTTTTTTCAATGGGATTATGATATTTACTAATTTGATTGGGTTCGTTAGGGAAATGGCTTTTTTAGTGGCATTTTGGGTAAAATATGACATGAAAACAAACGAAGTATTTATTATTTTTTAAGTGTATATAAATTAAATATACCTAAAAAATAAAAATATTAATTAAAATATTTAAAAAACTCATTAAAATAAAAAAATACGGATTTTGAAATTTTCAAACCAAACAAAGTGATTGAATTGGTAAACCTAAAATTCATAAAACAAATTAAACAAATTAATGAACTCAAGCGTACTTAAAAATGCTTGCTTTTAAAATTTAGTGATATGTAGATAGATTCAAAAATTGATTTACTTTCCAAATTAAAGTGATTTAATGATTATTACCATATGAACCAAATAATTAATTATTAATTACATTTGAAATACGATAACTGATGATTGAATGACATGTGTATTTATGTATTTTATAAATTAAAAAAATTGTGTTGAGAGTTTCAAGCTCAATGAGGGTTGAACGTTTTTGCTTATATTATATAATATCTAATAAATATGAAATATTTAGACTTAAATCAATGAAAATATTGTTTTAAATGATGGTCATGTGATCTAAGTAAGAAGTCAACACGGGTTTACATGTTTACCACTTCCCTTTTTCCCTTTTAGGTACTATTTGTTATCAACCATTCTTAATAAAGAAAGTAAACAAAGACAAACTTTCAATTTCCAACTTCTAAGTAACAATAACTCAACAACAGTGTTTTTAACTTTTTACAAAGTTAAAAAATCAAAATCTTCGAACTTTTTAAAAAATTTCACTTCCAAATATTCATTTTGTAAATGCAAGTATTTAGATAAAATTGAATATGTAGGCCTAGAATATTGTAGAGAGAGAGAGTTCCATTTTTTCGGCTAAGGTTTGAGTATTTGAGAGTAAATAGGGAGGGAGAAAGTCAAAAGATGGCATATAGTAATCCTAAAGACCTTAAAAATGTTGTGTGAACCCTTTTCCAACAATAAAAAACCAAAAAAGAAAGCCAAACATCGATGTTAGCGAATCGAATCGATTCATGATTCACCGATTCACCTACGATTCATAGCTATTTGCGATTCACACAACCTGTTTGTATCGATTACCCGCTGAATCGAATCAAATTGTACGATTCGAATTGCGAATCGTACGATTCTAATAACAAAGTATTTGGCTGTGTGAGACTAAAATTAGGTTTTATTTGTACTTTGATGAAAATATGGATTGTTCTTTTGTGTGAGTTATGTAAGAGGAGGAATGCATTCTTTCTTTGAAAATTAAACTTGAAAAGGTCACATTAAAATGTGTTAGCTGCTAACCATAGACCTTTTCTTCATTCTCTTCTAATTAATTGAAGAATGTCTTCCTCTCTAGAGGACAGGAAATATTAGTAATAGTTTGATTTCTACGGGCCAAAAATTGGATTTTCACTTCAAAATATCAAATCTGGATTTAAATTCATTTTTGTAATGTTCGAGGGTGCAAATGTCATGTGATCCATTTTGAAAAGCTCAAATTTTGTATGGCCCCCAATACTTTGTGTGAGATTCTTGGCTGTATTTCTTGTCACAATACTAATGGTCCAGTTGTGCAGAAATCTAAGTGCCCGGACTAATTGATGATATCTCTTTTGTTTAGTTATTTAACTAGTAACTTGCTCAGTGGATCTGTGCCTACTTGGATGCTGGATAGTAAACTGAAGGTGTCAATGTAAGTTTCTCTTCCAAACCCTTAATCAAGGTGTCAATGTCATGTAAAATTGTCTAATCTCATTCCACATGAAATCAATCATTAATCTACTTTGATTATTAGTTCTTTCCATCTTGGTACTTGTCTGCTTTTGTTTACATGATGTGTGAAACACTTGGGCTGAATGCGATTTGTGCCGGGCATGCCAGGACCGAATGCAATCCAATTGGAATAAAGCGTGACTTCTAATCAAGATTGATTGTGTGTAATTAAGAGAATGGACCACTTGGTTTGGGTTTTGTCTCAATGAAGAGGACTGCTATAATTTTGTAACTGTGTGAAAATAAATGGAATTGAAATGAGTGCTGGAAAATGAAGAAAATGGAACTTGCATTAACTGGTAATGAAATACAATTGAAATTGAACATGAATTGAAATTGAAAGATAAGTATGGGAATTAAAAATAAATAAATTGGATAATTGAAATGATACGAGTTGATCTTGAGTTGTGTTGGTGCTTGACCTTTTGCGTATTGCCATTTGACGTCTTTATATAGTGTTCCATCCTACTAATAGCTAGAAACTTCTTTCTCACATTCTGCTCAATTGTAGGTCGATCAAACCATTCTAATTGCACCAAGTGGACAACCCTTGTCTCCCACTAACCTAACAATGCTATGGTCCCTATTGCAAATCAAGATTGCTCATTGGATGGTGATACCACCGCGTGGTATCACCGTTATGTGAGTGTCACTGATCATGGGTACACCATGTCACCCAACAACTGGACCTATCGGCCTAGCCGGCCACCGACGCCAACGGTACACACCGTCACCCCATGGGTGGAGAGTCTTGCTTCCGTGACACAGTCACAAGCGAGAGTTCCCATGTAGGAATGGCAACGGGCCGGGGCGGGCCGGGGCTGGGGACTGCCCCCCCCGTCCCCGATCCCCGAAGATTACAAAATTCCCGCCCCCACCCCCGATCCCCGACGGGGGAGCCCATCACCCTCCCGTCCCCGAAATATCCCCGAGCTTTTGTTTTTTTTGTTTTGTTTTTTTTCGAATTTTGTTCAAAAAACCACCGACTAATCAATATATATCACAAATCAACAAACCAATTTTGTTCAATATATAACAGATCTAACAGATCAATATATATCAGATCCAATTAACACAGATTAAATATAATTAACACATTAAAAAAAAATTAATCTGAACAATACAGATCAATATATAACAGATCTAACAGATCAATTTTGTTCAATATATAACAGATCAATATATAATTAACACAAATTAAAAAAAATTTATTCTGAACAACACAAATCTAAGTACAGATCAACAACAACAACATCGGATCAGAGAGAGAGAGAGAGAAAACAGATCTAACAGATCTGAGTACAGATCTAGCACACCTTCATCGACGCCAATGACCAGGCTCTTATGGCGAGATCGACGGTGATGGTGGCTGTGGCTGTGGCTGTGGCGGTGGGTTCGGTGGTGGTGAGAGACGGACCTTCTGCTCAAGAATAGAGAGAGACGAAGTGGAGAGAGAGAAAGAGAAACCGAGTCGAGGAGAAGAGAGAGAGAGGGGGGTTGGGACCAGCGATGGTGGTGGTGATGTTGCCATGACAGACACTGTGAGAGAGAGAAAAGAACGAGAGTGTTGAGAGAGAGTTGAGAGAGAAGATAGAGTGAGAGAGTAGAGTCAGTGAGAGAGTTGAGAGAGAGAAGATAAGATGAAAACAGATATTTATATAATACAACTAAAGAGGCATAGAGGCGGGGCTGCATCGGGGAAATTTCGGGACGGGGCGGGGCCGGGGCCGGGGCCGTGGGCCGACGAGCCTATCCCTGTCCCTGGCCCGAAAATTATTGGGGATGTATTTTTCAATCCTAGCCCCGGCCTTATGGGGAATAATTTTCAGGGAAAACCCTATTTATCGGGACGGGGCGGTCCGGGTCCCCGTCGGGCCGGGTTGATATTGCCATCCCTATTCCCATGTGTGATATGCCTGCACTCAAGTGACAGGTCAACTAGCTCTGATACCAAGACACCATACCTTTTTTGGTGATAACCTAACTTCAACGAACTATCTCCATCGCGTAATGCATAATGCACTCCAAGGCCAAAACAACTATTACTACTCCGAGACCTTAACAAAATGAAACAATACCTCTTCAAAAGCACTAACCACCAACTCAAAAAGTGACCGCCAACCGTCACAAGACGAACAACACTTAACCAACACTAGGGTGATGCCACAACCCATAACCCAAACAAAATAAAATCAATTCGGACAACGAGCTAGGATTTCCTTCAACAAGACTACAAATCAACATTAACGGTTCCACTCCGATGTGAGGTTTACAAAATGGTCTCAACAACATACCTTAAGTCTAAACAAGACTCAACACAACTAGGCAAACACCCAAGCCATACATGGCCCTTAAGCTAAAAGCTAATTCAACTCAACTTCTAAGACATTTACTCCAAGTTACAATACAAACCCTGGTGACTCACAAGGTCCACTCTAAATGCAACCATGATTCAACTAACACAAACTCACGGGATACTTAAAACAAAAGTGCCATTCCCTTGGCCAACCAACAAGAGATCTTACTTCTCTTCTAGGACATACCCATAATTCATCCTTGAAGCACCCTCCAAGGTTTAGCAAACAAACCAATAATCCATTCCAACTCACCAAATTGCAAGGAAAAGGGAACCTAGTTCTCAAGGCTACCCAAATTGCACAAAGATGAAATCAACTACATTCTAAACTGCCCACGGGGCCAAAACAATTTAAAATCTAGATACCCCATCAAACCATCACACTTGTAGAGTCATTCCAAAACTCCATTTGGAAACCGCTAGACTAGCCAACCGGGCATAAGATGATCCCAAAAGAAAACCTAGCCATGGATCAAAATACTACTCATTCCCTCTAAGATAATTCTTTTACCATCGAGTGTTGGACACTCCCTCATGACACCCAAGGAAAAAACAAATAAATAAATAAGGATAACAACAATTATGAATACTGTCTGTTTCAAATCTCATCTTAAAACCTTTCATAGTTTGCACTTTATAGATTTTACAACCAAATCTCAAAACAGTCAATCTCTTTTGGGAAATACACCCTTTACCACCATTCACAATCTTTACCATGTTGAGGACACACCTCTTCCCAAATACACACAAGGGTATACAACCCAAGCTTTAGGAACAACTCCACACATACCCAAGTAAATAGAACAATTTCACAATCATGTAAGGCCATACATATAACCATGCATAACATTTAGCATCAACACCTCCCACTAAGGTACATTCTCATGTTCCAACACGAAACTCAACATATGCCCATCAAGTCGCATAAAATCACATAACCACATGACAAATAACGGGTTGCCACTACGAAAATGGTTAGTCGTTCTAGAAATCCTTTTAGACCTCTAATTAGAAATCACGTTGATCAAGTGCATTTCCAATGAGATTTCTAAGAAAATTTCTGGAACCGACACAACATCCTCGAGACTCAACCCCATGCCCACATAAACACATAACATCTTAGCACATAAGCATGTTATCACATAGAATGCAAACGTCGCTTACAATCATGAGGTAAACCCAACTGTGGTCAAAAACACTTACCACGAACCAAGGTATTTAAACCCGGTTCACTCTGATACCAAGTTGTCACGCCCCGTATTTTATTACTCGGATAACATTATCAATATTCATTAATTAAGTCCATTTACAAATAACATTTCATCCTTGGATGAAATGATGAATAATTAAATATACATGTTCCCTCTCGTTATACAACAATGACATTTACATACAAATAAAAGACATGCCTTGAGGCTTACAATAAAAGAGAGGACACTACTCTTTACAAAAAAATAGCACTCAGCCAAACAACAAATGAAGTAGTACAATCCATCACTACATTACACTTGTGAAATGGTAAAACCCATTGTTTGATCCTCAAATCCGAAAGGCATTCCATGTACACATGTACAGGCAGGGGGTGAGCAACCACTAGCTCATCAAGCAATCTTATATTAAAACATTAGAAGATATGCGTGTACAAAAATACTCATACATATACGTGAAATCATATCATGTCAAAACCATATGATTTTATTACATAATCTCTTAAATCTAATTTATTTAATTAACCATAACAAGTTAAATAAATAAATATGTTTCAATAGCAATAGCACATCCTTTTCAATTCATTCAATTATCTCATTATCAATTGAATCAAATAATTAAAAATTCGTCAAATCCATTTATATGGTCTTATGAGATGAATGCATATGCTATGTCATGCTCAAAATATTTTTCTCATATTTTGAAAATCTTATACACCATGCCATTTTAAAAACATATTAATTCAACAATTTCAATAAAATTCCAAGATGGTAAATACGACTCAGGTAATCTCTAGGCTGGTGTCTACAAGTAGACTATACAAGTACTACCAATTTGTCATTTTTACTAGTATTAACTGGAAGACTCGACACCTGTAATATGTCATTTTTACCAGTATTAACTGGAAGGCTCGACACCTATCATCTACACCACATTTCAAGACTTACCACCGTATTTACCCTAAAATCATTTCATGAAAACTTGTTTCCCAACATTCATTTCTCAATGCAAAGTTTTCAAATCAAATTTTAAAGCTTATCATTATCAAATGATATGCCAATGCAATGATTAATAATACAATGCAATATTTCTTCCACTTTCAATACTTTCACACAATATTTCCATTGTGATCAAAATTTTCAATTCTCATTTCTCATTTCAATATAATTTCTCAAGATAAATATAAATACTTTTATTCGAATTCATCCATGGGACAACAAAATTCCCACACTTAAGAGTAATCTCAACCATTTAGTCACTTCAAGACTATATCAACATTTTGAACAATTTCCAAAACTTCAACAATTCACATATTCCATGAAAACCATCATTTATATGTAAACAAATAAATACTTTTTCAAACATCATTTATTTTGGCACACAAAATAAATATAACATCCTCAAAAATTGTCAACATCTTTATTAAAAATTCTCAATTTCTAGATTTTCTCACCAAAACCACTCATCTTCATTTATTGAAAGAAAGTCACCAAAAACATCTCTCTTTAATCGTCACAGTTCAAAACCCTCAATTTCTATTTTAAAAGGAACAAGAAAGTAAACTCACTTTCAAAAAAAATCTCTCATCTTCTTGAATCAACAATCAATTTTCAAAATGAATCAAAGGATGATTTCGAAAGTCATCTAGATCTCGCAAAAATATATATATAACTTAAAGAAAATCTCTACTTATTAAATATTACCATTTTCATCCTACTATGTCAAAAGTTATGGTATAATCTTAATAACACACTTTTAACCATAACGGATATAACCTTTTAACCAAAACTAATTTAATCCACTAAATTAGTAAGTTTATTATATTCAAAAAATTTCAAATTAATAATACCAAACCTAACTTCACATGCCTCATTCCTCAAACATAACTATATTTCAACATAATTATTTTTCCTACCAAGCTATTTAAAGAGGTAATATTTTTCCAAAATTCTCTACCAATAACAATTTCACAACTTTTTCTAAAATTACTTAACCAACATGATATTTACATCAAAAATTATGAAATATGCCCAATAGTAACATTTTCAAGGTTATGAGTTTGAAAGCCCACATTTCACATTTTTATTTCCATAAAAATGAACACAACTTAATCATCAACCTACCATCTTTTATAAAATATCGTGAATATAACACTTTTAGAGTTTTTAATCCCAAAATAACTCTATAATTCCTAATTAAGTATTTACTCCATATTCCTCAACATTAATTTATTTTCTCAAAAATAAATTCCAAATTAAAGATATAAAAAAATCAACTTTATATTTTTCAAAATAAATCATCTAATTATAATATGATGTAATTACAATCATACAATTATTAAATTTTATTTTCGGATTTTTTTGCAAAATTATGAACACAATGATTTTTCCAAATCAATTTCAAAATGCCAACATTCTTAACATTTCAACATAATTTTTCTTCCAAAAATTATCAAACAAAAATCTGAAAATATATATATATGCAATACCTCTTATAATGATATATTTTCTCAAAATAACCCTAACATAGCCTTAATGTAAATATGAAGAAAGTTCCTACCTCAAATAATGAAGAGTGCAGATCTGGAAGGTAAATCTAGCTCTCTCATGAATCCGAGACTACCATTGCGAAGATCACGACGTGCTCTCCAACTTTCATTTACAATACTCTTGCAAAATCTCACTCTAAAAACTCCTATTTCAAACTCAAAGGTTGAGCCAACAATGGAGGAATAGGGAAAAGAGAGAGAGATGGACAGAGAAGAAAGAGAGCAAAAGCTATCTACTCAAGAAAGAAAAAAAAAAACAAAAGCAAAATGAAGTAGAAGGAAAGAAGAGATAGGGAGAAAGGAAGTGGGGGACAACCCCATGTGGGCTAGTTTCCCTAGATAGTCACCAAACCTAACATCACCCAATTCAATACAAAATATACGACAATAATATCTTCAAAATTTTGTACATAAATTATATAATGATATAATTTTATTTCACCACAAAATATAACATTTTGTACATCATAAAATATAATCTTTTGTTCACTATGAAATGTACACCCATTTTTATTCACTACAAAAATATATAATTTTTCACCGTATGGTACATCCCATAAATTTAACTTTCAAATATCTATTATAATCTTATATAATAAATAATAACAACTCCCGATGTGATCACTACCAATCACATAATTAAAATAGACCAAGTAGTTAAATATGAATCATTAAACAAACTCAAATTAAATTGAATCTAAGTCATGGGTCTTGAATTAAATTCTCACCCATAAGCCAGATATAGCCCAATTATATATCAAAATATACCCAACAAACTCTATCTCAAGTCATGGTCTAAACATTCAAAATTTAATAACAAAATTCTGGTATGAATTAAACTGAATACCAATCAGTCCGCGAATTTTCATAAAATAAATACTCATCAATAAATTTTGAAATTTTTATCCAACGTGCTAGACTCATATGGGAACAACATATAAAAATTTCATAATTTTCTGAGATCGGGAACTATTTTTAAAAAATACAAAACCGAACTGTTTTTGCACAGAATTTACACAGCAATCAAATTCGAAAATGTGCTCGATTAAATTATGCACTGGCTATTTAAAAAAAAAATTTGAATCATTACAGTGAGTGTAAATTCTTAATTTGTCATTACGATGTTAGTTGCAAGCTAGAGCACTTTCAACATGGAGAAAAAGAAAACCTCATTAACAATTTGACTTCCAATGCCCTTGAACTTGGATGATTATTCATTCATGCCACCATCCGCCGGGGGGGGGGGGGCGGAACGAGAACGAGATGGAAGTTTTCTTGCTAGAGTTCATTCCTTGATCCTCAGACAAACAGTTTTCTATTTTGCCCAAAAACCTATTTCCAAATTCCAATAGCATAGTGTACCACAAAAATGGTAATTTATCAAAAATAAATTAAAATTTTGGACCACATAAATAGTTAAATGCATAGATGGTTAAAATATTCTTCTAATTTAGGTGTGTTGTGCTAATTTGTATGTTTAAATTGAAGAAGAAAATATCTCAAAATCTTGTGTACTTTATTGAAACATCTAATGTGTAATAAGTTTAAAGCCCTAACATATCTTCTTATTTAGTATTTAGACTTTTCATTGAAGTTTATTTCCTTAATCTTCAAAATGCAAATAAAAATTGTGAGTTGGCGCACCTGCCAGCATGGGGTGAAAAAAATTCTACCTTCCATTTTCTGCTGCACAATTACCTAAAACAAAAGAAAAATTGGCCATCTCAATGTTAGAAGGCATCGATGCATCATAGAATTTTCCTTGATTGGAGTTGAAGATGTAGACATTATGGCACAATCAGATGAACAAATTAGCTACTAGATGCATCCCTTAAGACTCTTAACAGCTGAGTGGAAATAAAACTCCCATTTTTTGGATTGTCAGATAGTTACACGGCTTTTACCCACACACACCGGGGGAAAAAAAAAAAAAAGAAAAAAAAAAAGGGCCAAGATAAGTATATTGTTTTTAATATTTTTTTTAATAGTTTAATTTCACTTCCAACTAGCATGCATGAAACATAGTTGTTACTTTTATATTGCATTCAAGATAAGATGAATCCTAATGTGCATTCTGTGTGCAGCGATCTATCCTATAACAACTTAAGCTCATCAGTTGATTCAGATTCATTTTGCCAACGCCAACAAAGTAAATTGTAACAATACTTTTGTCCTACTTAATAACTACTACTATAATCTCTCAAAAAATTTCGGTGTATCCAGCTCAACTTTTCACTCTCTATTTTCTACAGGAACTTGTTTGGAAGCTCTTCAGAGGACAATGCTTCGTAAATTTCTAAAACTTTGGAAGTTCTTTCATTCATAATATTTTTTTATTGTTTCCATAAATTATTTGGGCAGTATTTCAGTTTATTTCTTTCTTATCTAACCTAAATTCTAATGTAATATGTTGCTGACTGGTTCATGATCTCATGTTGATCTGTCAATGGAATTCTTACCTGCGCTGTTTGTCAACGAAGTAAGTAGAAATATTATTTATTTCCTTGTGTTGATAGTTTGACCAGTTAACTCTCAGTCATACTATTCTTCTTTTTATTTTTCCCCGTCTCCATCAACTTATCATTGCCGTGTAAAGCATTTACCTGTTTTTAAGGCTTACACACTGAAAATATGATGTTGGGATTCCATTGGTCTTCTTTCCAGGTGTAGCAAGTGAATAAAAAATGGTGGCTTAAAGAAGATTTTTTTTAGAAAAAAATGTTTAGTGTCTTTTAGATTAAAATCACAAATAAGGACAAAAATGTAATTGATTGTTTATTTTTTTGGGGGGTTAGGGGGAGGGTGTTATCGAGTAATTCTTTCCTAGATCTCTTTGTTTGCTATCTTTCTTTTTATTTCAAAGGTAAATAATCAGGTTATGTTTTTGTCTCAGATGTCTCTTCTTTCCATATAAATTGTGGTGGAAGTGAAGTAGCTGTTGATGGAAAAACATATGAAAAAGATACAGATTCAGTTGGGTCTTCAAGGCTTTTCATAAGCCGAACTAATTGGGCATTTAGCAGCACTGGTGACTTTGTGGAAGATACTAGCCCTACATACATTTGGACAAATACTTCGAGGCTCTCTATGAAGAATTCCGAGTTATACATGAATGCACGACTTTCTCCGCTATCCCTGACTTACTATGGTTTCTGTCTACAAAATGGAAACTACACGGTAAACCTTCACTTTGCAGAGATCATGTTTACTGATGATGAAACATATTCCAGCGTTGGAAGACGCATATTTAATGTTTACATTCAGGTAACACTATACTTTCACACCCATAAAATTTGATGTAGAAAGGTTTCTTTTTCTCATATTATATTTTTGTTGGTTACTCATTTTGAAGTGGTACTCTTAAAGGAGATGTTGTCCGTGTTAATGGCCAAGTATTTAGCATTCGATTTTTCATCAATTACTATAAGAAATGAATTATTATTAATTTTCTTTGGCAAGCTTAACATAACAGATCCCTGCCAAAGTGAAATTTAAACAGTTGCCTTGCATATGGAGTTCATTTGTGATTGGATTAAGTTGCTGCAGGGAAAGCTGGTGCTGAAGGATTTTAATATTGAGCATGAAGCAGGTGGGGTTGGTAAGGAAACCATACAAAATTTTACAGCAGAAGTGACTAAAAGCACATTAGATATACGGTTCTATTGGGCAGGAAGAGGGACAACTGCTATCCCTTTTAAAGGAGCATATGGTCCTCTCATTTCAGCCATTTCTGTGAATCCTAGTATGTTCTACAACTTCTACTACCTTGTTTTTTCTTGTGTTAATGATTCGGGATTGACCTCATCTGAACTTAACAAATTTCACATTATTTCTACATCATGCATCGATTGTAGTAAACCACAGAAAATGGAATTACCTATTTATTATAATGAGTCTTCCCCTTTCACTAAATGTTTAGTAAAGAAATGACCTCATTTTAAAGTATCAACCATAGTTACTGTTTATTTTGAGAAGAGAAAAGTTAGAGGTATGAGTGGTATCTCATCCCTTTTTATATTAGATCATTAGCATAATTACAGGAGCATCTTAAGGCATAAATAAAGATACTAAATATACATCAGGATGAAATAGGAAATATTTCTAACATTCTAACACTTCCTCTCAAGCTGGTGCGAAGATATCTCTCATGCCTAGCTTGTTGAGAATGCCACGAAATGGTTTATTCCCTAATCCTTTGGTGAGAACATTAACTAGTTGGTCCCTAGACCTCACGAATGGCGTACATATAGTGCCCACTAGTGAGCTTTTCCTTGATAAAATACTTCTCAATGTCCACATGCTTGGTCCTGTCATGTTGAACTGGATTGTGAGCTATATTGATGGCTATCTTGTTGTCACAGTATAGCCTCATCGAATCTGTTTGATGAATCCCCAAATCCCTAAAAAAAAATCTAATCCATAATAGATCACACACACCCTGAGCCATAGCTCTGAATTCAGCCTCTGCACTGGACCGCGCAACTACATTTTGTTTTTTGCTTCTCCAAGTAACTAGATTTCCTCCAACAAAGGTACAATAGCCAGAGGTTGATTGTCTATTAGTGACTGATCCAGCGCAATCAGCATCTATATATGCCTCCACACTAAGATGACCATGTTTTGAGAAATAGAGACTCTTTCTCGGAGAAGACTTCAAGTACCTCAAAATCCGCATAACGGCCTCTAAGTGAATTGCACGTGGAGCATGCATAAACTGACTAACAATACTCACTGCAATAGCAATGTCAGGTCGCGAATGAGATAAGTAAATTAGCTTACCCACTAGCTTCTGGTGCCTCCCCCTGTCTACAAGCTCGCCTCCTTGATCCTCACTAAGCTTTGGTCCAGGCTCTAGTGGTGTATCACAAGCTTTACTGCCAAGCATCATTCTAGTTTCCTTTAGCAAATCAAGCACATACTTTCTTTGATATATGAAGATGCCATCTATGGACCGAGCAATCTCAATCCCTATAAAGTACTTCAAGCTGCCTAGGTCTTTGATTTTAAACTCATTGGTCAAACACTTCTTTAACCGAGGAACCTCATCAACATTTTCCCTTGTGAGTACAATGTCATCTACATAGACAATAAGAGCTGTCGTCTTACCATGTGAGGAGTGTTTCACGAACAAAGTATGATTAGCTTGATTCTGTTTGAAACCATATCGCAGCATAGCCTAAGTAAATCTCTCAAATCAAGCCCTAGGAGACTGTTTAAGTCCATAAAGTGACTTGCGTAGTCGGCACACTTTTCCTTTGGTTTTAACATCCTCAAAGCCTAGGGAAATGTCCATGTACACTTCTTCTTCCAAATCACCATGGAGGAAAGCATGCTTCACATCAAATTGATGGAAAGGCCAGTCAAGATTAGAGGCAAGGGAGAGGACTCTGACAGAGTTCATCTTAGCAACAGATGCAAATGTCTCCTGGTAATCTATTCCATAAGTTTACGTAAAGCCCTTGGCCACCAATCTTGCCTTATTACGTTCAATTGAACCATCGACTTTGTGCTTCATAGTGTACACCCACTTACATCCAACAGGTCGTTTGTCCTTAGGTAACTCAGCCAATTCCCAAGTGCCATTTTTTGCAAGAGCTCGCATCTCCTCCATCATGGCATGCTTTCACTTAGGAGTAGAAAGAGCATCCTGAAAATTAGAAGGAAGACTCACAAAAGAAACTTTAGACAAGAAAGTTTTATAGGAAGAAGACAGATTAGTGTAGGAGACAAAATGAGAAATAGGATGTTGAGTGCAAAACCTAACCCCCTTCCTATTAGCAATGGGAACATCTAGATCAAAAAGAATCGAGTTACCTGGAGGTTCATCAGCAAAAGAGGATTCTGGACACTCATTAGAAGGAGAAGATAGCAGTGGAGAATCTAAATTGGTCTCTTGTACCTAAGTAACTTGTTTTCTATCTTTGTCCCTGACATAAACTTTGCCATCTTTCACTGTGGATTCAGATTCAGACTCAACAGTCGCAATAGCTGAGACACCCTTAACATCCTGCTCAATCACTGATGGTAGTGATATAGGAATCGCTTTACACCAAGGCTCCCCTTGAAAGGATGACTGAGACACCGGTGAGGACAGGAAGTAGGACAGAGACTCAAAGAAAGACACATCCATAGAGACAAACCATTTATGAGAGGGTGGATGATAACATTTGTAACCTTTTTGGGTGGTAGAGTAACCCAGGAAGACATACCGAAAGGACCTAGGATCCAACTTACCATAGGTAGGAGAATGGTTATGAAAAAAGCACACACACCCAAAGGTTTTGGGAGGAATGAAGAAACTAGAAGAGTGTGTTTGTTGAGAACTTGGGTAGGCAGACAATTGATGAGGAAGGCTGCAGTGAGAATAGCTTTCCCTCAATATGATCGAGGAACACGCATTTCAAAGGACAGACGACGTGCAATATCAAGAAGATGGCGGTTTTTACGCTCGGCAACACCATTCTGTTGAGGGGTTTTGGTACAAGAAGTTTGGTGAATAATACCATGAGTGGCAAAATAGCTGGCAAGGCCAGAGTCAATGTATTCTCCCCCATTATCAGAATGTAGAATTTTGACAACCGCCCCAAACTGAGTGCAAATCATTTTATGAAAATTTGAAACACAGAAAAAACTTCACATTTGTCCTTCATAAGATATACCCAGATGGTCCTAGAACAATCATCAATAAAGGTAACAAACCATCTTTGACCCTTCAAAGACTAAAACGAGAGGGACCCCATACATCAGAGTAAATCAATGAAAAATGGAATAAACTTTTATTAATAGAAGGAGCAAAAAAAGTTCGGTGTTGTTTTCCAAGTTGACACGACTCAGTGAAACTCAGAAACATTGGCTGTGTTTGGTACAGCTTTTGAATCATGATTCTACCTTTTAGTTTGAGTGCGGCATTTGTTTACAATTTTCAAAAATCATTTCCACACCTGCTTTTGAAAATTTGTGTACTCGGATGTCCCTCTGGACGTCCGGCCGGTTCACCGGAATAGTGTTCATGAATTTTTTTTTTTTTTTTTTTGCACTTGTTATTTTTATATTTTAAATAAAAAATATTTTCAATTTTTTTTTAAAATTTTTAATGAGTTTTGAATAGAATTTTGGGTTGTGTTTGGTTATGAGTTGTAAGTTTTTGTATAAAAAATTATGTCACATCACTCAATTCAAAAACTCTTTTCAAAACTCATTCACCAAACAAATTTTCTACTCTCAAATCATAATTCCAAAACTCATAAACTCAAAATACAACTCATATTCTCAAATCATATTTAGAAAACTCTACCAAATGCAACCATTATTTTTCAAAACAACTGAAGGAAAAAGATGCTGAAGTAACAAAAAAGATGGATGCTCAAGACGACGGTGCCACAACCATAGGTCTTTCTTAGTAGATGGTAACTGAATAGAGGAATGAGCCAACTTGTCTGCATGATCCAGGATATACAGACCATTTGCTTTTCTACTACTGCCAATCATCTTCCTCGTGCTAAGGTTCTGAAATAGACAATGATCAAGAAAAAAGGTCACACTATAATTCAAGTCCCGAGTAATACGACTCAAAGATAAAAGATTAACCCTAAAATTGGGAACATGTAGTACAGAAGACAAAGGAAGGGAAGCAGTGGCATGAATTAAACCTTTCCCAGACACAAAAGAAATGGTACTGTTAGCAATTTGAACTTTATCCTGTCTTGAAGAAGGGGTATATGCTGAGAACAAATCAAAAGACTCAGACATATGGTCGGAAGCACCAGAATCAATATTCCAAGGCAATGTTTGATGAGATAGGAAAGCACTTGTAGAAGAAGCTAAATTACCTGAATGGACAAAGTTACCTGAAGATGAACTAGATGTCCGACGGTCGAGCAAGTGGCGAAGAACAACCTCTAGCTCAGAAGTAGAAAAACCAAAGATATCAGTGGAAGAAACAACCGGAGCTGGGGGATGTGGCTTAACTATATCAGAATGATGGGCTCAGGCATTGGGCCCGCGGCCTCTAAGACTGATCGGAGTGACCCTCACGAAAACCAGAGAGATCTCCACGACTCCCAGATGGCGGTCCATGCAACTTCCAACAAGTCTCACGGGTGTGGCGAGGGTGACAACAATAGTCACAGAAGAGGGTATCCTTCTCGGAAGGAGGACGGGAACCATGATGCCCATCTCTAGAGGGTGCAGAAACTAGGGCAGAGTGGTCAGAAGAGGTAGATGGAAGCATGGCAGAACGACGACTCTCCTCATTCTGCACATAAGCAAATGCTTCTTGGAGAGAAGGAAGTATATCCATACCAAGCACACGACTCCGAACAGGATCAGATTCCACATTCAGACCTTCCAAAAACTTGAAAACCCGCACTTGTTCAACAAATTTCCAGTAACCAGCAGAATCAGTGGGACAGACCACCTTGTAGTCCTGAAGATGATTAAGTCTCTTCCACCCAGTGCTAAGAAAAGTGAAATATTGGAGGATAGCCATCTCACCCTGGACAGACCGGTTAATGGAGTGTCGCAACTCAAAAGTCTCTGAAAAATGCTTTTGTGAGAACACGTAGTGGCCATAGCCTTCCAAATATCGTGGGCTGTGTCCATAGACAAGTATCCCTCACCAATCTCTGAAATCATGGAATGTATCAACCAACCAATGATAAGAGAATTAGTAATCTCCCACTAATCATAACTCGGATCTGTGGTACTGGGGGGCTGAACACGCCCCATCAACATATCCCATCTTCCTTTTCCTCTTCAAAAAAAATAGTCAAACGCTGCGACTATGCTAGATAATTCTGACCATTAAAGAGAGGTGGTGATTTTCTGGCTAGAGTGGAGAGAATCTGTTATAGTAGGAGGCAAAACAGGACTCGCACCTTGAGAAGCAGGTTGCGAAGTAGTAGGCTCACTAGTCAATTCTGCCATGAATACTCTACTAAGGAACCCTCACAAACAAACACTAGTTTAATCACAAACCTAGAAGAGGGAAGAATACAATAACCAGACCAAAAAAATAATAATTTAATAGTACATTTTTTTTGCCCTTTTTTTAGAACACAAAAAAGAAAAACAAAGAGACAGAAAAACAAAAAACAAATTGCATAAAGAGAGAGAGATTAAAAGTTCACATCACCCCAGACCCACGAAAGAGAGAGCAGCAGCAACCCAGACCCACAAGAGATGGAGGCTTGATTGAACCAAGGCTTCTTAGAGTTTGTCGTCTGCCTGAGAAGGAACGACACCCACGACTGGCCCTCCAAACCTGCCGACAGACTTGGGTTGGGAAAAGAAGGCTCCGACGAGCCCTAGGGTCCTGTCGAAGCCCTAGGGAGCTGTGATTAGGACTGCCGACAGCCTAGCTGACGACGACTGGTGATGTCAGAGCCCTAGGGGGCTGCAATTGGTGCTGTGGTGGTGAGACGGGGTTGCGGTGGTCCTGTGGTTGTGCGACTGGTGGCTGTGGCTGGTGTGATGGTTCTGTGGTTTCTAGGGTTTCAGAGAGGCTCTGATACCAGTTTATTTTGAGAAGAGAAAAGTTAGAGGTATGAGTGGTATCTCATCCCCTTTTATATTAAATCATTAGCATAATTACAGGAGCATCTTAAGGTATAAATAAAGATAATATACATCAGGATGAAATAGGAAATATTTCTAACATTAAATCTCTTTGATGGAGGAACTAGTTCTGTGAAAACTTGATTTTGGAAAGGAGACAAACCCAACATGAATTTTAAAGAACTTGTCATAAGCTCTTAGGAAATGTTGAAAAAACTTCGTAGAAACACTTTTATCATAACTTTTTCTATTTTTATTGCATGCAAAGCTTATTTTTTAACAACAATTAGTTTTTTCATATATTGTTTAACATTTGTATTTTAATCGAGTATGAAAGTAGTCAAAGGCTTTATATTGTTATTTCAAGGCTTCTAAAATATTTGCTTTTACATATTCTACTCAATCCTATATGACCTATCATTTCTAGTTTTCTATAATATTTTTTTGACCATTTTTCACATTTCTGTTTCCCGTATCTATTTCCCATAATGACAACTGTGATTTCAACTATCAGCATTAGGTGATTACTCCTTTACCTTTATAAGTCTGATGATTCACAAAATCGGATGCATTCGTATCAATGCTGTTTCTGAAGAGCCTTCTAAAATAGTTAGGCAAACCATAATACTAATAAATGGATTTTGATGATACTGAAAGGTTGAAAAAGAAGACAGTGCAATTGCTTTTATCACTTCTTTATGTTTGTTTTGATTACATTGCCAATGGAACAAATTTTCTTACAGGCAGCAAGATATCATTCTTCTAGAAATAGAAATTGACATCTCAATAATTTTATTCATGTCAAAATGTGGTCATTTTTTGTCGGCCTTCTCATCTTTGCTGGGGTTATTGTTGGGATAGTTCCACATTCCAACTAAGCAAAATGATTTTACATTTATGTTCATTTACAATTGCTAGTTAATAAAAGTGATTCAAATTGTGGGATTCCTTCTGAGTATTGACTTTTGAACAAGAATAACCATGTGACTACGTGGTAATGGAATTATTTTAGTTGTATCTTAGCCTTTACTGCAATGTCAGGCAAACCAGGAAACCAATAAATGTAAGCATGAGGTTTTTCTGTACATTTAAAATGTGAAGTTTAAAGACAGAAAAGGGATAATAAATTATTGTCCTTTTTCCCTTTTGATTGTTTTTTATTCACTTGGATCCCATTCATTAATCACCTTAACAATTTCATCTCATTGGTGTATCTGTTTTCGGTTCATGCAGATTTTGATCCATCAGAGAATGGGAGTAATGCATCTGTATCAGGAAAGGGAAATACTATATCTGCAGGCAGTATAGTTGGAATTGTGGCTGGAGTAGTATTTGCTATCTTCCTAATGCTGGGTATTCTTTGGTGGAAAGGATGTCTACAACACAATAATACGATGGAACATGGTAATTTAAAATCAACTATAGATAATTATGATAGTAATGATTATCATACTCACCATCAATGGTGTTTCTTTTTTTTTTTTTTTGGGTGGGGAGTGGATAAAAATTCAATGTCTATTATGTTATTTACCCCAATAAGCACATTATGTAAACATGTCATGGTTCAATAATTTTTATCGTCCAGATCTTTTTTAGAATCCAAACGAGTGTTTGGTTCATTGGAATAAAGGTTGGAATGGAATTGTCATGTGATTAGAACATTCATTCCCATATTTGGTTCGGTAAAAAGGAAAGAAATGTACATTCCAAATTGACTCATCATTCACCAATTTAGGAGAATGGTCATTCCATTGGGAGGTCGATGAATAGCCATTCCATTCCTGCCCAAAATCATCAAGTCTACCAAACACTACCTTAGGAATTAGGATTAATGCAATACAAGTTTGGTTTGCTCATTGTGGGAGTGCTTTATTTAGACAAAATTACGATGTCCAGGTCAAGTGGGACTTGTTGATTTCTCTGAGCATAGAAGATGAGGATGATTTTTTTTTTTAATGCAAATTATTAGGAATGAGCCTCTTGACTTTATTGAATGTGCTTACTTATCTAGTTGAGCTTCTTCCACAGATCTGAAGGGTCTAGACCTACATACTGGTTCATTTACCTTAAGGCAAATTAAAGCTGCCACAAAGAATTTTGATGTTGCTAATAAGATTGGAGAGGGTGGTTTTGGTTCTGTGTACAAGGTATCTTGTGGTAGATTTACTTTTTCCTTGGTGTTAATAGTAATTCAACTCTTCATAATTGACATTGTTTTGAAATGAAGGGCCTTTTATTGGATGGCACTGTGATTGCTGTGAAGCAGCTTTCTTCCAAATCAAAGCAAGGAAATCGCGAGTTTGTGAATGAGATAGGCATGATTTCTGCCTTACAACACCCTAATTTGGTAAAGCTCTATGGATGTTGCATTGAAGGAAATCAACTGTTGCTAGTATATGAGTACATGGAAAATAACAGCCTTGCTCGTGCTTTGTTTGGTAAATTTCAACCTCATGCTTCACTCTATTGCATGCTTTTGGTATTAGAAAACAAACACATATTTTAGCGTATTAAGATTTTTGAGTTTTTAATCATTTGGTGATCTGAAGGACCTGAAGAACACCGGTTAACACTAGACTGGCCAACTAGGAACAGGATCTGTATTGGTATTGCAAAAGGTTTGGCTTATCTACATGAAGAATCAAGACTGAAGATTGTCCACAGAGACATCAAGGCCACTAATGTGTTGCTTGATAAAAATCTTAATCCTAAGATATCTGACTTTGGTCTTGCAAAGCTTGATGAAGAAGAGAATACCCACATAAGCACTCGGATTGCGGGAACTTAGTAAGCTGTCAAATTCTTATTTTTGGGTGATAATGTTCTTATTATCATTATTATGATTATTGTTGTTGCAACCAATGAATTCACTGCCTAAAGTTCCCAAAACAAAAAAACAAAATTAGTATCATAATTTGTTTCCCCAGAAATCCTCAGAGGTAATGACCTAATTTTAGATATGCCCTTGTGGAAATAAAGCAATGCATATTATTGACTACATTGATAGAGGTATATACATGACAACATGTCACAAAAACAATGGTGATGTTTTATTTTGTATTTTGCAGTGGGTATATGGCACCTGAATACGCAATGTGGGGTTACTTAACTGACAAGGCGGATGTTTATAGTTTCGGAGTTGTGGCCTTAGAAATTGTCTGCGGGAGGAGTGCCACTAGTAAGAGAAAGGAGGATTCCATTAATCTTCTTGAGTTGGTAACTTATAAATCTTGCTTTCTTTTGTATATTGTTTCTTGTTTTAATTATTTGCATTGGTAGAAGTATATCAAGGAAAATTTTCTTTGAAAAGCTTGTGTTTGCATAAAAAAGGAGGTCAATCCTTTATCAATTAAGAAATATATTTATTCTTAAAGATGGGAAAAATTGACTTATTTGGTTGATTAATTCTTATTTGGATGTCCTTTGTATTTGAATGGTCCTGTTCATAATTATAAAACATTTTAATATAGTAATTAGCTTTAATAAATAATTCCTTTAGTATAAAATGTGAGACTTCCTCATGTTTCTTCATGTGTGGAAATTTTTAGGTTTTCTTGAAATAATAAAATAGAATGTGTTTTTAGATATTGAATTTCTATATCAAAAGCTTGCAACTTTTCATTTTCCATTAAAACAAACTGTCCTCTGTGTGTGTAGGCACTGGACTTAAAGGAGAAAGGGAATTTGATGGAGCTTGTGGATCCGAGGTTGGAATCAGATTTCAACAAAGAACAAGTGATGGTGATGCTTAATGTAGCTCTGCTATGCACTAATGCCACAGCAGCAATCAGGCCTACAATGTCTTCAGTGGTAAGCATGCTCGAAGGCAAAGCTGAGGTTCAAAGTTTTTCAATTGATGGTATAGAGCCTGAGAAGACAGATAACCGGTTCCAATACAGCCCTGAAATGAGCACGAGTGACAGCCATAGCCACGGTATCTCAACTGATGGGCCATGGACTGACACCACATCTGCCTCTGATCTTTACCCACTCAATTTGAGTTCTCAATGGCAAAAGAGAGATTGAAGTGTTTGTTACACATCCTCTCAATTGTTTTTGCATATGTATAGACATTGCTGTTGTATGTCCATTTGGTTATGTTCTTTTGACTATTTTTTTTCTCTTTACTTTCTTAGTGCATGAATCCATATGAATGCATGTCAGACTCTGTAATGCAAGAGTCGGTTATTTTAGATTCTTTGTTTTTGGTCCGATGATCTATTTATTAGTATATGTTGTGTAGTTTTTTCTTTTTTTTGGTTGTTGTTTTTGTGTCGTAGGTTGTTTGCTTTTGTTTTAGTCGAGGCTTATTTGGAAGATGGTCTTGTGTTTGTGATGAATCTTGATTTGTATGGTTATATTATCAAAAACTATTGTATCATCTTTATGGTTATTGAAGTTCTTTTCTTGGCAAATGGCAATAATAATAATACTGAAGTGCATGTAAATTTACAAAAAATAAAAATTTGAACAATCTACAGTATGTGTTGAAAAACACAAAAGCTGCTTGTTTTTCAATAAATATATTTTTAATAATAAATCATTCATTTTTTTAGAGACAAACATAATAAAAAGTAAAAAATATTATGATTATTGGATTGATTTAATTTTTTTTATGAATGATATATATGGATGGTCTTATAAAATGAACAATTTGGACTCTCAAAACATGACTCGTGGTTGGTCTTGTAGGCTACTCAACTTCTATCAAATTCATATTTGAACTTGAGAGAAATTTAACCGTAAGGCAATATGACTTTATTTGATTTTGATTGATTTTTTGAAAATTGAGTATTTTATTTTGTGTTTTTAGTAAACTTTTTAAATATTTTAAGTAATTTTGTTTATGTTCTAAATGCACCTAACTTAGATATATTTATAAAGTAAAATATTTGTGAAAAATATTTTAAAAAACTAATAAATACACAAGAATATGAAAATATATTATTTTTTGTATTTTTTTTTATATTTTTGGTATTTAGTGATTTTTTAAAGTTCTTTGTTCATAAATACTTTTTAATTGTATTTATATTATGTGTATCTAAAAACTATTTTTTTGAAATATTAAAAAAATTCATGAAAACAAAATAAAAATACGAAAAATAAAAAAATTTAATTTTCAAAAATGAAGAATAAACCAATGGTGAAATATGTTTAGAAATGATTTTTTTAATTTTTAACGAAAAGATATATAAAAAGTAGAATGAATAAGAAGGAATTTTTGAATTTTTTATATACGGTTGTTTTATATGTACCAATTAATGTACACACTAATCTACCAACTAGTGTTATGCCATTATTACTGACCTCACCTATTATACAAAATACAAATATCTAAAACCTTTAAAATTATACCATACCATCTATTAGTATACTAGTTAATACATTAATTAATATATATATAGCATTCTTCTTTTATGGGGCTTTTTTTTTTTGAGATCCCTAATATTAAGATTTTATGGAAAATTACTCTAAGGTCCCTCCTCCATTTTTAGTAATGGAAGAGATTCACAATATTATTTTATGATGTCTAAGGTCTCTCAACCCCACACCTATATATCACAGAGAAATTTGATTCTCTCAAATCAAACCTCATTTCTCTCTCTAAATCCAAACTTCACTTCACTCCCTTTAATGGCCACTGCCACCACCACCACCACCACCGCAAATACCATTAGTGTCGGAGTCGATTTCATCACCGTCGGAATTGCCGCCGATGTAGATCGGCTCACATCTCTGTCTCCCAATGCCAAGGAGAATGTTCAAGCTCAGTTGGGTCATGTAGAAGAAGAAACCAAGCAATTTGTTGAGATTCGCAAGGTACGTCACCACATGATCATGCTTGTGTCAAAATAAAGAAACGAATGAAGGCTGATTCAGATATCTCAAGGCCTACTCCATCAGTACGAAACCACCTGGATGCTCTTGCTGGTCTGAAGGGCGAACAAGTACTAATCAAGTTCTGAAGTGATTCATTTTTTTACATTTGATGTTCTTTATCATGCATCCAATTCTCTTCTTGCTCTTGGTGTGAACATATATCTATTTTTTTTTTCTTCACTTTTATTCTTTATGCAGTCCCAGTGTAATCTTTTACGTTGGAGGAACATTACGAACAAAAGCTTATTTTTATATTTTCCATTCAGTATACTTGCTCAGATCTATAGATCCAATGACGCAAGAACACGCAATGATGGCCTTGTTGAATCTCTCACTTGTTGGAATAAATTCAAATTTCTCTGGATTTATTTTGACCAATTTTCTCTGAGTTCAAATTCAAATTTAAATTTTTCTGAGTTTATTTTGACCAATTTTCTCTGAGTTTAAATTCAAATTCAAATTCAAATTTCTCTTATAACTTGTGTTTGTAATATTCACCAATCAACTAGTCTTTGACATTAACTGTCACTAACGAATTGCGTAAGTTTGTAATTGCGGGAGTAATGACTCTGATATCAAAGGTAACTTTAAATCATTTCCAGTATTGTATGCTCAATATCACAAATATGATCAACATAATCCACCTAGAAAAAAAATATTATTGTTATGAAATTATGAAATTCGATCCTTTCCTGGCAAACGGAAGATGAAATACCTTGATGTAGCGACAAGGAAGTGGCGGACCAACACGCCCAACAGAAGTGTCATCCCACTTAGTAAAAGCAGCTCCAGCACACGTTTCTGTGAGGCCATATCCTTGATCTTGGAGCCCTGAGTAAACCAGAGAAAATTTCTCTAGGTTCATTTATAAACCAGAGAAAATTTAAAAATTTCTCTGGGTTCATTTTAATTTTCTCTGGATTGTAAAGACACATTATTTTATGAAATCCAGAGAAATTCTTGAATACATCTTCAAAAACCAATCATCACATAAATTTATTCCAACAACTGTTAATAAGTTGAAACAAACCAAAAATCAAATCTGAATGAGACTGGAATTACAAACTACAATATTCACCATTGATCTAATAACCCACAAATTTATGAACTAAAAAGTTCTACAAAAATCTAGAGAAATTTTCTCTGGAGTTTTTGTGAATTTCTCTGGATTGAGAGAATTTCTCTAAGTTGAAGTGAGTCTAGAGAAATTCTGGTAAGATTTTCTCTATGAAGTCGAATTTTCTCTGGTGTGGTTAAATTTTTCATTGAATTTCTCTAGTTTGGACCAGAGAAATTCTTTGATTTGGAAATCTATAGTTTGTTTGTATATATTTCTTGGTTTCAATGCTCACCAACCATGATGTGCAATGTTTTGGTTTTGAGTAAATTTTAAGCTCATCATGAGATTATAGATGTTTGGGGTTTGAAGGATTTTGACTTGTTTGCAATATATGTTAAAAGAGTTTGAATCCAGTGAAATTTCAATTTTCTCTGCCCTGTTTGGAATTTTCTTTGTGATGTATCCAGAAAAATTTGGAATTTTCTCTATGATGTGTCCAGAGAAATTCTCTGGATTGAATTTTCTCTGGATCGATGTTGAGAGACCTTAGACATTATGAAAATATTGAGTGTCCTTTATACTATAAAATCTTGGGGATTTTTTTTTAAGGTCCCTGGTATTAAGATTTTATAGTATAAAGGACACTCAATACTTTCATAATGTCTAAGGTCTCTCAACATCAATCCAGAGAAAATTCAGGTCAGAGAAAATTCGATCTAGAGAATTTCTCTGGACACATCACACAGAAAATTTCAAATTTTTCTAGACACATCATAGAGAAAATTTTACATATCACTGACACTAAATTTCTCTGGACACATCACAGAGAAAATTTCAAATTTTTCTAGACACATCATAGAGAAAATTTTACATATCACTGACACTAAATTTCTCTGGACACATCATAGAGAAAATTTTACACATCACTCACACCAAATTTCTCTGGAGGCATCACAGAGAATTTTTACACATCTCCAACACCAAATTTCCCTAGGTTCAAATCAGAGAAAATTGAAATTTCTCTGAGTTCAAACTAGAAATTTTTTTTTTCCTTTTCCTTTTCCTATTTCAACTTTTGTTTATTAACAATACTATTGTTGTTGACCATTACTCCGTATTCAGTTTATGCAATTATTTATGTATAAACTAATATTTCTACAAAACCCATTACAATTGACATTAGAATTAAACATTTAAAAAATACAAGGACCAACCAACATTCCAATCCTTAGTGAGCATTTTGTGTTGTATGATTTTCTTACCTGGCTAGATCTAGATAATCTTGGCCTCCTTGATCTCGCACGTCTCTAAATATCGAAAGAAATGAATTGAACCCTTCAGATGAAGCTCCGTCCAAGATCCACAGTAGCAAGTTACTAAACGAATTCATGGTCCCAGCTTAGTTCACAAATTTTTCTGACTTTCTTCACATAGAATTGAAATTTCTTTGGCTCTATTCACAAAGAATTCCTCTGACTTTGTTCACAAATTTCTCTGTATTTGTTTGCAATTTTAAACCAAAGAAAATTATTTTAACTAAACTAAAGAAATTTTAGCACAATGATTTTAAACCAAAGAAATTGTTTTAACCAAACTAGAAAAATTTTAATCAAACTAGAGAAATTGTGTTTGTTCACAATTTTAAACCAAGAAAATAGAGTATAACAAAAAAATCAAATACATTCTTCATTGAATAACAAAAATTCTCTCCTTCGCATTTTATCAAACACCTTGTGTACTGAATCCATGTCCCCAGCTCCCGAATACATCTTTTTATGTGGATTTCTTCATTAAATTATGTATGAAGATTTTAAGATTTAGTTTATTGAGATCAACAATAAAGACAATGAAGAAGAAACAAGAAAAAAGTAAGAGAAGCAATAATGAATATTTTCCAGTTGTGCTTGTGGATATGTAACTGATGCCTTTGGTTTCTGCTTTCGTATTTGCTATAATGCTTTATAAATCTTACTAGTGCTCTGCTTCTTGATATTTGTCTTCCGAGGGTAGTGATATTTGTCGATGGAGGAATTTTTATCGGAAGACTAGTGATCAGGGGAACAACAATGAGGACTAATGCTCTGCTTCATATAAATCTTGTTGCATAAAGCACTATCAGGAATCTTTATATAAATCGACGATCTCCGTCGGCAAAGCTTTATAAATCTTGCTAGTGCGAATTCCTCCGTTGTAGTCAATGCCAATGAAGCTTTGAACAATGCTGCGGACGAAGAGAAGAGAGAGAAAGGAGTTGGTTGGTGCAAGAAGAGAGATGAGAGAGAATAAGAGAGTGGGTGTTATATATAGGTGTGGGTGAGGGACCTTAGACTACAGAATAATTTATTGTGGACCTCTCTCATTACTAAAAGTTGGAGAGAGATATTAGACCAATTTTTCTAGATTTTTTATGAGATTTTTTTATCACTAAACAAAACACAATGATGTATTTGTTAATATAAACTTCACTATCTTTCTATTTAGTTAAGAAAGGTCAAATAAAAAATCAATTTGTATATAATATTATTTTTACTTTTAAAATTTAATTTCTATGTTTGTAAGAGAACTCCACAAGCTGGACAACCTAACAATTTACTCTTTTAAGACATAGGGATGCAAAATTTTGATACAAGACTCACATACGTGTGGGTTAGGGGTGCAATTCGGTTGGGTTTAGTAGGATTGGAAGGTTGTTCAAACTCAGTTTAAGTTGTGCTGAGACTTACTCAGGTCCGAATTGTAATCCAAGGTTGCCTGTTCAAGCCCGACCCGAGTTAAACCAAAATTGTAAATGAATTTCAATTATTTTTTTTTATTATTTTTTTTGCAGCTACATTATTAAATTATTAAAATTCAACTCTATTTACATTTTTTATTTATTTATAGAAAATCATTAATACTATCAAAAGAAATAATTTATATGATGTAAGAGAGATGCTACTATAGTAGTCTTTATAATTTATGAGTGAAAATAAAAAAAAGTAAGATTTTATATTATTTGTATATATAATATATATTTTAATTCAGGCTTTTGAATTTTTGCCCAAACCTGTACCGAATTTTCAAATATCTTGTTCAAGCCCTAAAAAAATTTGGGTTGGGTTCGGGTTGCTCGGGTTGAGTCCGCCAAAGTTGCACCCCTAGTGTGGGTTGGGTTTTTGTCTTTTTAATTTTTTGACTATTTTAGTCTGGAGCTAAAAGGCCTCGTTTGGAATATGTTTTTTGACTTTTTAAATTTTTGTGAGAGAAAAAATGGAATAATTATGAGTTAGATGTGATATTTTACTTATTTAATTAAAATAATCTATTTATTTTATATGATTATTTTAACCCAAATAACCATTCCAAATACGGCTTAAGTCTAAGTCTAACACTCATGTAAACGTATGATAAAAATTTTGATAAAAAGTCAGAGTTCACTAACATCACCAAATCACATGGACCAATAGTCTCTCTCCAAACAGGAAAATTATTTAATAATTCCGGAATTTCAAGTCAATTATCAATTATTGAGTCCTATGTTGTTCTTCTATCCCAACATAAATTGTGGGCTCCTATCTCTTTCTATCAATCAAAATCTTATAGAGTACTACATGTTGAATATTGAATAATCACCCCTCCAAACATGTATGTATCTATAATTGTTAATATATATATATGCATGTGTAAGGTAAGGATAAAAAAGAAAGCAGAGAGCAACACGTTTCTGGCTGTCCCTCATTGCTCCATTTTCTCTCTCTTTAAATGGTTTTGTGGGTTAGTAGCAGTTTTGAACAACTAGCGATTGTGATGATTGTTCTTGTTCTTGTTCATCATCATCATCTAGCAAATGGAAATGCAAATGAAAATATAGAGAACAGGATAAGTAGGTGTGACTTGTTCCAGTCCAGGAGAGTTGGGTGAAAGACATATCGAACCCTCCTCAATACAGCGCAACCACATGTCCTTTCATCGAGAAAGAGTTCAACTGCCAGAACAATGGCCGCCCTGATCACAACTATCTCTATTATAGCTGGCACCCCACTTCCTGCGATTTACCAAGGTACCCATCCCCATCCATCCCCATTTCTTCTATCATCCGTCTTTCTTAGTGGGACTTACGTGTAGTTCTTAATAGGTGTATTTATTATGCAATAAGTCCAATGATAATTAATAACATTTTTCATCAAACACTATTAAAATGAATCACTAATTGTTAATTTTCAGTGATAGTTTGAAAATTGTCACAAAAATGTCACTAATTATAGGTTTCAGCGATAGTTTAAAAAAATCGTCACAAAAAAACATTACTAATTTTTAACTTTCAGCGATAGTTTGAAAAATTCATCACAGAAAAACGTCATTAATTGTACGTTTTAGCCACAATTTATAAAACTGTGACAAAAAAAAGTTACTAATTATTAATTTTTAGCGACATGCAAAAAAGCGTCACAAAAAATTTATTAAGATTTATTTTCAATAGGACTCAATAAGAATTAAATCTAACTATTGGGAGTTATTGGTAGTTTATCCTTTTTCTTTCTTACACATTATTATTATTATTATTTATATATATATATTAGCTATGAGTGCAATTGTTGTATGTTCGTAATTTTACATTTAAATTTTTTGATAGTTTGATGAAGGAGAAATATTAGTTTAGGATTTATTGGATGTGGAAACTATTTTTGAAAAAATAAAAATGTGACACCATTCGCATCAAATAAAATATACGCTTTATATAATATAATGGATGTAAAGATTAAGTACACCGTTAATCTATAAAATATGAGTTTTGTTTCATTTTGATTTTTGATATTTCGATTATGTTAAATTTGTATTAAAATTGTTTCAACATGGCTTTTGTCCAATTTTTTTATTTTTTTGTTAAAAATTTAGGGAGAGTTTGGGAATTGGAATTTTCAGTGATTTTTTTTTTTTTTTTACAAAAAAAAAGTAAGTATTTTAGCCACTCTCCAAACACCACCTTAGACAAAACAATGCTTATAAGCACCATTTAAACACAAATTAAATAATTTAAAAATCAAATTGACACAATTAAAATATAAAGAATCAAAATGAAAAGGACACAAAATTTGAGGTTTGACGCTAACATTGTGTTTACTTGTACATATTGTAAATTTTTTTTTTTACTCCACAGATGCATCATACAAGTGGGTGAGAAGTATCTATTATTATAGATTCAGCAATGCTAGGTATTATGAAAAAAATTTCATGAAAATAATCATGAAAACTTTGTGACTCTTGGATTACACTTAGAATAAAGTACCACACACTAATCAAGGTAATCCAAGGATCATAAATTTTTCATGATCATTTTCATGAAAAAAATTTCATGATCCCTAACTTTTCCCTTATAGATTTACTTTATGTATTTTTATTTTTATAGTGTTTACAATGATGGTGCTTACTACTACTAGTTTCAAGATATATAAAAATACTGGCTTTTAGTAAAAGAAACCATCACTATGCAGCTATGCTCAACGGTCGATTATTGTTGAGCGCTGGTGATAGATTGGTTATAGTTGACTTTTATTCCCTTGGTTGTAGAGGTTGGTGATCTTGCGAGCTTATCTTCATATATTTTGCATTTGAAATTTAATTATTTTTGGGCTAATTTCCTAATAACTTAATCTATCTAATCTTTTGAGAAAATTGGTGATCTTTGATGTATCGTAGTTATGATTTCAAGAGGTATTGGGCTCTATATTGTTTATTTTATTGCTTTTGCATTTCAAATTCAATTGTTTTCAATTCTTAGCTTGATATACATTATTGGGCAAATTATTTAATAACTTCATATACATTCTTTAGCTCATTTACTAATATTTTCAGCTTTTTACGTAACTGGTGATTAATATGTTGATAGTCTCTCTCCTATTAGATGTGTCAACTGGTTGAATCGAACCCGAATGCTATTTTTTTCAAAGTTAACTATGAGGCGGGGCTGCTAGATTCAAGTTTTGTCTAGATTCAGTAAACTTGCTGGATGTGGATTTTGGAAAAATGAAACTATCTTTTCAGCTATGAAAATTTCATAACTTGAGAATTATTCAGCATGTTTGTTTTTAGAAAACACTTTTTAGAAAATTTTACTTTTTTGTTCTTCGTATTTTTTTTTTGTTTTTACTGAATTTTTAAAATATTTTAATCAATTTTTTTAAAAAAAATTTTAGACATACCTAACATAAATATACTTAGAAAGTATACTTTTTGTGAAAAAAAATCTTTACAAAATTCACTAAATACCAAAAATACAAAAAAAAAAAAAATGAAAATTCAATATATTTTCATATTTTTGTGTATTTATTAATTTTTAAAAATAGTTTTTTATAAATATTTTACTTTTTAGATATATCTAAGTAAGGTGTATCTAAAAAAGTAAAAAAAAAAATGTTTACAATTTTAAAAATATTCACCAAAAATATAAAAATACGCAAAAATAAAAAACTCAATTTAAAAAAAAATGAATTTAGAAAATTGAAACTAAACACACTTTATCTTTGTTTTAGTGAGGTTAGAAATTGGATGTGTATGGGTTTAATATACTTTTCAAAACCCAGCTCAAGTTAGAACCCAATTTTTTCATTTTTTTTTTCTCTCAAACAAATACAAACAAATATATGGCCTAGTGTTGCTCAAATTAAAACATATAAATAATAAGTCTCATATAAGTAGCTCTTACAATGCAACGATTTCACAAATATCCTGATACAATCAAAACTAACACATCTATTAACCAAAACAAAAAATAAAGCAGAAAAAGCATAGAGCCATCAAAAAGTGAAATTCTGATGAATTTCACATTCGAGCATATAATTGAACACGTGATGGACAAAAATTTCAAGAAAACAAGGAGGAACATACACTAGAACAAGAACGAAAAAAACATACGTGTTGTTTCAGAAGGTAGAACATACACAGATGTAATATATATGTGCATATATTTAAGATTACTGTTGGCTGTATAATTTGTATAAGACAATTGCAAATTGACACGTGGCATGAAAAGGGCAACTTGGGGAGGTAATATAAGTTGCCGACCATAGTCAGACACGTGTCAACCCATGGTAATAATGGGTTTGCGTAGCACTGGAATAATCAAAGGATATAAGGTGATGTGCCCTAACGGTTATTCACAAGGTTCAAATTCAAAATCAGGAGGGAAGCTTAACTGCAAACATGGCGTAGTGGGGCTGACTGTGAGAAAGCATGGTCAGCGATCATGGAGGGATATTTCGACGGTTAGAAGTCCACTTCGACAGCTATCATTGAGAAGTATAAATAGTAGAGAAGGCTTTAGAAAAGAGGATCCAGACTCAAATTAAAAAACCAGTTTTATCTACTTTATTTTCCTTCCAGTTTTTATAGTCCTTTACATTTCTGTACTTTAAATTTCTATATTGCACTTCATTCATAAGAGTAGTTTCAAATAGCTTGTTGCTGTAAGGTCAGATCATTGTAAGTTTTTCATTTTTACTTAATGAAATACTGCAATTATTCTTCACTTAATTGTTGTTTACTAAATTCTCCTAAACAAACCACCAGTAAAAGTTCTTTTCATTGAGGCTGAAAGAACTAAAACACAATCGTCTGATAATTGGTTGGCAATTAATCTTCTATAAGGATTGATTGATCCTTACTAGCACGCTTAAAATTACAATACTAACTTTCGAAAGCTAAAAAGCCAACAATTACACCTGAATCTTCTACAAACATCAGACACCGCCATCACCGTTTTACCCATCAAATTCTTGGAATCCCCCAAGTCAACCAACACACCTATCTAAAAAGCTTTCACTGCTTGAGTTGTAGATTTTTGTCTTCTCCACAAATGGTGGAACTATGTAGCTCGGTTACTGTTGGGAAATTTTCAAAATGATTTTCAAAAATTTATTGTTTAGGTTTTGGGTATTTTCAAAATCTTCCTTATTTTTATTTGGAAAGCTTGAAATAAGCTTGGGACTTTGACTCACATCGGAAAGAGAGGAAAGACCCAAATACCACAAACTAAAGAATTCAAGATAAATTGTTCCAACATTTACAACAACAGTGGAACTATAGCTTCCTTTCAACTAGGGACAGAATTAGGAGGAGACTATGAGGGGCCATGGCCCCCTATTTCTGTGAAAATTATTATTTGCCAGAAAACTTTAATATATTATATATATCATTTTATATATAAAATGGACTCCTAGTATTAAAAAAAATATATATATATCATTCTTCTTCCATCTTAAATTCTCTTTCTATTTTACACCAAAAAAATTTCTTCATCTTATTAGAAATTGCTTCTATGGTATTTAAATTTATATATATATATAATTTATATATCATATTATATATACATGTATATTTTATATATATGATAAAAAAAATTATTTTTCTTTTGACCCCTCTAATAATAAAATCCTAGTTCTGTCCCGACTTTCAACTCCATGGACAAGTCAGGCAATAAACAGACAGACCATGGGCAAAGAAGAAACTTTAGTGTTAGATTCACCTAAGGGTTTCACCATAGGCTTTTTTTTTTTTGTTTTAGTTGAGGCTTATTTGGAAGATGTGTTTCAAAAAATTCTACTGGCATTTTTTTTTTGTTTTTACTGATTTTTTTTAATATTTTAAGCAAAATTTTTTTTTAATTTTTAGACACACCTATCATAAATACACTTAAAAATATAATTTTTGTAAATTTTTTTTAAAAAATTCACTAAATACCAAAACTACAAAAAAAAAAAAACGAAAATTCATTATATTTTTCGTATTTTTGTGTATTTATTAATTTTTTAAAATATTTTTTTACAAATATTTAACTTTTTAGATACATCTAAATAAGATCTAAATAAGATGCATCTAAAAAAGGCAAAAAAATGTTTAAAATTTTAAAAATATTCACTAAAAATAAAAAATACGAAAAACAAAATACTCAATTTTCAAAAAACTGAATTTAGAAAACTGAAACCAAACATACTGATTGTATCATTTTTGTTTTTAAACATGAAAAAAAATTATTTTAATAAACAATCTACACAAACAATACCCCAAAAGGTCATCCCAACTAAACAACAAAAAGGGGAAAAAAAAAAAAAATCCATAAAAAAATAGCTACGGTTCAGACTGTATCATCTTTATGCTTATTGAAGTTCTTTTCTTAGCAAATGGCAATAATAATAATGAAGGGCGTCTAATTTGCAAAAAATATAAAATAAAAAATCTTCAATATGTGTTGAAAAACACAAATCACATTCTGCTCCTTGTTTTTCACCGAGTATATTTTTAAAAATAAATTATTCATTACTTTTAGAGACAAATACCATAAAATGAAAAAAAATATATATATTATGATTATCGAACATATTTAATTTTTTTTTATAAATGATATGCATGAAGAGCCTTATAAAATGAACAGTTCGAATTATCAAAATATAACTGGTGATGAGTCTCATAAGCTCCTCAAGTTCTCAACTTCATATTTGAAACTTAAGAGAAATTCAACCTTTAGGGGTTGTTTGGGGTGTCCTAAATAAGTGCATTTTTTGTTTTTTTGGACTAAAAAATTGAGGAAAAAAATATGGATGTTTGGGTTAACTTTTTGACTTTTTATGAAAAAATGTGTATTAAAAAATTGTATAAATTAGTGTGTAAGGAAAAATTAGGATTGTGAGTTGTGCAGCCGTAATTTTTGACTTTTGGTGAATAGTAATAATTTTTTAACTTTTTGAATAATTTTTTGACTTTTTAACTTTTTGACAATTTACCAAACTTGACCTTAGTATAGTAACTCTACATATATCCCACTTAAACCATCCCATTCTTCACTCTCGGGATGCTTTTTTATGTATAGTAAATCTACCTATCCTACCTAAACCATTCCATTTTTCACTCTCGGGATTCTGTGTTGGTACTGCTATATATCTTTTCTTCTCTTTTTACGGTTTTATATCATTAAATACATGAGATAATATCATTTGTTATTATTATTTTTTTAATAATTATTTCTAAACAAAAACCAAACATAAATATCGACTCAAGTAATCATACAAAAATGATGATTTTATGAGGCCAAGGATCAGTGAGGTAACAAACTTAGCATATCATTATCCTTTTAAATAGAAGTATGCCTTTTTTTATTTGTTTTTTTGTACATTGGAGTTCATAATCCGCAAAAGAGGAAGACTGACTGGCATGTGGCAGACTTTTTAATCCTTGAACTCGAAGTGAGGCACAAGAGTTTGAATTTGAAGTGAGGTATAAGAGTTATGTCCAACTCAACTAAGCTTATGCTAGTTAAAATATGCATTTGGTTTGGTTGAATCAAGTGCTTGGTAAAAAAAAATAAAGAATATTTAAATAGGTTATATTGTTTAAATGTGCGTGGAGAATGAAGTCTCACTGCAGGAAATTACTCTTTTGGTGATTAAAAAAAAAATAGTTGTCGAAAGTTGTGGAATTGATGACTAAAAATTATATTAATCGGCAAATGTACAAGATTTAGTTACTAATTTTTTTTAATCGGGGTATATTGATTATTGGCAACTAAAAAAAATGTAGTCGCTAAAAATGTCACAGTTGGCAACTAAAAAAATTTTTTGTTGCTAAATATGCCACAATTGGTGACAAAAAAATTTTTTAGCTGCTGTATAGTTAGTTTTGGCTACTAAAATTATTTAATTGCCGAATGAAAAATAAAAATTTATTTTTTCTCTTTGGTGACCAAACGCCAAAAATGTATTTTTAGCGACTAAAAAATTTTTTAGTTGCTATATAGTTAGTTTTGGCTACTAAAATTATTTAGTTGCCGAATGAAAAACAAAAATTTAATTTTTATTTTGGTCGCCAAAAATGTATTTTCAGTGACTAAAATATTTTTTAGTCACTATATAATTAGTTTTGGCTACAAAATTATTTTATCATCGAATGAAAAACAAAAATTTAATTTTTATCTTGGCAACCAAAAGTTTGGTCGCCAAACATTTTTTTTCAGCAACTAAAAATATTTTGAGTCGCTAAAAAATTAAAAAATTTTGTGGGAGACAATTTAAATTTTAAAGGGATTTATAAAATTAATTAGCGACTAAAATGTTTAGTCGTGAATTGGAGGGATTTATATATTTTGTTTACAAACCAAACCCTAAACAAACTAGCGCCTCTCTATCTCTCATCAACGTCTCTTTCCCTCTCCCTCTCCCTCTCCCTCTCCGCTGCTCCTCTCCCATCATTCTCTTACCATTGCTCCACCAGCCACGAAACAGCTCTCCTCTGCCGCTCCTCCTCGAGTTCGTCGACAACCGGAGCACCAAGTCACTGTGGCTCACTGCTTCTCCATCTCTCTCACGCCTCTGTTCCCCTTTGTTTCTCTCGCTTTGTGTCCATCGACTTTGGGTGCAGGAGCATCACCTCTATCGTACACACCACCACAGGTTGCCAAGGTAATAGACCTAGGGGGCAGTTGTGGGGAGATATTTCGTGAATGACAGCATGTGACTAAGGTGACGTTGGAATGTCAGCCGAGGTGCCACATGGCTTGGTCTTGATACCGAGGTGATCTCGGCTAGACCGAGGTTATTTGCAGAGATATCTGAATCCGAAATAAGCGGATAAGGGACAAGAGTTATAGAACAAGGGAGGATCTCAGTCTGGATAAAGATAAAGCTCTTATCCCTATCTACCTGAGAGTCCAGGATGAGTATTGAGCCAGAGTCCACCAAAGTGAGGCTTCTACAATGATCAAGTCAGAGCTGGCTATAAAAGTAGTGCACCCCCGTGGGTCTGAGGTATCCTATAAAAGTAGTGCACCCTCGTGTGTCTGAGGTATGTGTGATATATGGTGAGCAGCAATCTATTTCTTGTGAGTTAAACACGATTTTCTATCTTTGAGAGATACTTGATTACTGACTTGATCGTCGGAGTGTCTCCGAGTGGACGAACCACTGCCGGATTCTTATCTTTTTGTGACAGGTTGTTCGGGCTTAATCTATTCTGCCGGTACTCTCCAGCTGAGTTCCCCTTTCTAGTTGTGTAGTCAGAAATCAACACCTACAATTTGGCGCCGTCTGTGGGAACGTAAGGAGAATAGATGACCAACGAAGGGCAGAAAGAGAAGATTGAGGACGACATCCCTAGTGGGAGTGGTAAACATGCCGATCCTAACATAGAGGAGGAAAACCGTAATGAAGGACCACGGGATCAGAATCCCGGGAAGAAAGACTTCAGCCAAGAGGGAGACGTTCTGAAGAAAGTAGGTCGAGACAAGTATTACAACGAAAGCGACCTCCAGGTATGGAAAGATAGATGCTTGAGGAGGGACGGTGAGATGAAGGGAATGGAAAACAAGTTAGTAGACCTACAATCGGTTGTCCACTTCATGATACAGAACAACGTCATACAACCACCGTTTCCATTGAAGGACACGCTGATTCTAGCGGCCAAGAACGACGCCCAGAAAGGGGGGCAGAAAGCAATCCCAACAGTCCCTCAACATGACAGGGTAAAACAACACTCACATCGACCTTCACAGGATGCCGGGCGAGTAGAGTTGGTGAGAGGAGAGTCTCAGAGAACGCCACATAACATGGGAACTTATTTCAAAGAACATTGGCACGTTCAGGGGAAGGAACTTTGCCTTGATATGATAAATGAAGAGAAGTCCAAGAGGACATATAACGACACCGAGAGCAGCGCACCAAAAAAGTTGAAATCTATTGACAGCCGAGCTCCTAGTCATACTAAGGAGGATTTAAGGGACTACCTCCAAAGGAAGCGGAAGACTACGGAGGTCACATCCCCCATCAAGCCGAGAACGCCGTTCTCAGTAGAGTTTGATAGGTTTGAGACCCTAAAAAGGTTCCATATGCCGAGATTCCAAATATATGACGGTAAGTCTGATCCAAACTTTCACGTCGGCTTATACCTGAATTCAATGGCTTTGTATACTGGGAACAAACCGTTGCTATGCAAGGTGTTCCCCTCATCCTTTGGGGAAATCACATCAGATTGGTTTCACAAGTTGTCGAAAGGAATTGTGAAGAGTTGGGAAGGCCTGGCCGAGATGTTTGTGGCCAGGTTTGTTACAAACAAGTTACAGCTATTGAGGGTAGACTCCTTGATGGCTCTGAAAATTGGCGAGGGTGAAAGCCTCAGGGCTTATGCCAAAAGGTATTATGAGGTGTTCAACTGAATACCGGGATGTAACTAGGAGCTGGCGGTCTTGTTTTTTAACAATAGCCTGGAGGATGATTGCACGCTACGGAAGTCGCTCGTAAAAACTCTACCAAAAAGTATGGAGGAGCCCATGACAAGGATCAAGAAATATGTCAGAGCAGAAGAGGATACACCGGGAATGAAGGCACCGAAGCAGGAGAAGAAAAATGGCTTGTTGAAGCAAAGCCGAGATAATACTGGGTTTAACAGACAAGAAACAGGGTTGAGGGTTGCACAGGCAATCACCACTATGTTCTGGATCCTGGTTTATAAAGTTCTAGAAAGGATCAGGAACCAGCTATATTATAGAGCGTCGGAAAAGATTCCTGGCGAATTTTTAGGGAGAAGCCTTAGAAAGCATTGTGCCTACCACAATGAGGATGGGCATTTGACTCAGGGGTGCAGAGCCTTGAAGACATATTTGGAAGACCTAGTCAGATAGGGTCACTTGAGGGACTTGGTAGATGAGGCCAGAACAAGGGAAGAACAGACGAGGCTGCCCCAAGCACCGATAGCACCACTTCCACCGCCACCACAACAGCAAGCAGATGGACCTTGAGGGATCAATGTGATTCACTCAAGGGTTAATGAGAACGAGGTGCGTAGAGAGACTCAGAGGGTGAGGCATCTACAACATGTGTGTCAGATCTAGCAAAAGAGGCCCCGAACAAACAAGTACTAGAGACCAATGGTGTCCTTTACAGAGGTAGACCTAGACATGATGCAGTATCCACACAACGATGCTCTGGTAGTGACCCTCATGGTTGGAGAATACCAGGTAAGGTGCATTCTAGTCGACTAAGGCAGGTCTTGTGACATCATGTATGTTAGATGCCACAAGGAGTTTGGCCTTCACCAAGATGATTTGGAGCAGTCCAACTGCCCAATGGTCGGGTTTAATAGAACGCCGACATGGCCCCTGGGAGCAATAAATTTAGAGGTGCAGGCAGGCACCAGGAAGGTAAGTACAGAGTTTACTGTGATTGACACCCTCTCCCCTTGTAATGTTATCTTGGGAAGGCCATTGTTGTACGCAATGAGGGCTGTTCCCTCAACACTGCACCAATTGTTGCGGTTTCCAACGGAGCAAGGAATTGAGGAGGTTATAAGGGATCAGGTGCAGGCAAAAAATTGCTCCATGGCAGCAATTAAATCCACTTACAACGTGTGAGAGACAGAAATAGTAGAAATTAAAGACGAGGACATCGAAGTCTTGGAGGACGTCAGCAAAGAACCGGCCGACAAGAGTGAGGAAACCTTGAAGAAGATTTTGGTGAAAGAAGATGAAGAAGAACGCTTCTTCCTTCTCGGCTTAGGCTTAGCTAAGGAGGAGGAGAGGGAGTTAGAGACTTTCTTGTGAGCAAACATAGAAGTGTTTGCCTGGATGCCATATGAGATGCCTGTCATTGACCCTGAGGTCACCTGCCATAGACTCAATGTAGACAGGTCAGCTAAACCTGTCGTTCAGCAGGCAAGAAGGCTGACGTTGATTCATATAGAAGTAGTAGAGGAGGAAATTGACAAACTGCTGGAAGCCAAGGCTATTTGGGAGGTGAACTACCCAACTTGGTTGTCCAACACAGTAGTTGTGAAAAAGAAGAATGTGAAGTGGATGGTCTGCATGGACTTCATTAGCCTGAATAAGATTTGTCCCAAAGACGGCTTCCATTTGCCTAAAATCGATCAGTTGGTGGATGCTGCTTCAGGGCATGAGAGGATGAGCTTTCTGGATGCTTACAGGGGATACCACCAGATAGCAATGTACCCCCTGATGAGGAGAATACTGCATTTATCATCCCAAAAGGGGTGTATTGCTACCGAATAATGCTTTTCGGGTTGAAAAATGCATGAGCAACCTACCAGATGTTAGTGACCAAGATGTTCAGGCATTTGATTGGCAAGACAATAGAAATGTACATTGATGACATGGTCGTGAAGGCCAAAGAACTTGGGAATCATCTGGCCGACTTGAAGACAGTTTTTGATATCCTGAGAACATATCGGCTTCGACTCAATGCTTTGAAATGCACATTTGGAGTCGGGTTTGATAAGTTCCTAGAATACTTGGTTACCAGAAGGGGCATTGAAGCAAGTCTGAATCAAATCAAGGTCATCCTTGACTTGAAAAGCCTGACATTGGCAAAACAAGTGCAGATGTTGACTGGAAGGGCTACAACCTTGAACAGGTTTATAAGCAGAAGTTCAGATAAGTGTAAATCATTTTTTAGTTTGTTAAAGAAGGCCACATATTTTTTGTGGACAGAAGAGTGCAAAGTCGCCTTGGCCGACTTGAAAAATTACCTGACAACAGCTCCAGTTCTGTCAAATCTAATACCTGGAGAGGAATTGTTCTTATACTTGACAGTGATAATCAAAGAAGAGAATGGAAAACAAAGGGCAGTATACTATGTGAGTAAAACCCTAGCAAGCGCAAAGACTAGGTACTTACCCCTGGAAAAATTGACACTAGCCCTAGTAATGACTTCGAAGAAACTGAATCATTACTTCCAAGCCCACATATTTTGATACTGACTGAGCATCATTTGAAGTCTTTATTGCAGCAAGGAGATCTGACAGGCAGGGTAGCTAGATGGGCAGTAGTATTGGGCCAATATGACCTGGAATTTAGGCCCAAAACAGCAATTAAGGGCCAGGTTTTGGCCAACTTTGTGGCCGAGTTCACACCTGCTGCCATCCCATGTCGGACTTTGGTGAGCCGCGGCTTGGGGTGCCCAAGAGAGCATGGAGAAGCCCAGTTGGGGCCAAAGAACCCCACTCAAGCAAAACAAAAGAAATAAGAGAAACCAAAGCCCTGAGACATCTACATCGGCAACTCCTTCCGCCTGTTTGTTGACGGAAGTTCAAACCGTCAAGGAGCAGGGGTAGGAGTAGTGTTAGTATCGCCAGATGGGCGAATGTTAGAGTAGTCTATTCATTTGGTGTTCAAGGCCTCAAATAATGAAGCAGAGTATGAGGCACTGATCGCAAGGTTAAAGTTAGCAACAGCAATAGAAGCCGATGAGGCGGTAGTCTTCTGTGACTCCTAACTTATTGTGAATAAGGCAACATACAAGTATGCAGCCTGAGATGAAGGAATGATAGCCTATGTCAAAGAAGTTGTTAGACTACTAGCATTGTTCCAGGATTACCGGCTACAGTAGGTTAGCCGAGATGATAATAGTCATACTGATGCCTTGGCTAACCTGGCTAGTGCAATAAAATCAGGGAAGGCAAGGACAATAATGGTTGATTATTTGTCAGGCCCAAGTGTGGAACCACTAATCACAGAGTACGAAGCAATATGTGTGGAGATGGGTCCAAGTTGGATGTATGCAATAGTGATGTTCCTTAGGGATGACAAGCTACCAGACGACCGAAAAGAGGCACATAAGACCAGATTGAAGTCGGCCAGGTTCAGCCTAACAACAGATGGCCATCTCTACAGGAGATCCTTCACTGGTCCCTTTTTGAGATGTGTGCATCCCTCTTAGGCTGAAGACTTCTTGTATGAAATACACGAAAGAGTATGTGGAAGCCATGTTGGGAGCAGATCATTTGCTCATAGGGCCATTACTCAAGGGTACTGGTGGACCTACATGCAGAAGGATGCCGAAGCATGCTGAAGTCTACGTCAGAAAGTGCGAGAAGTGTCCAAGGTTTGCACCTTTGATACATCAACCAGTAACAGATTGGAACCCAGTATCCAGCGCTTGGTCATTTGCCCAGTGGGCCATGGATCTTGTTAGACAACTGCCCCAAGCAACTGGGCAAATGAAGTTTCTACTAGTAGCAACTAATTACTTCACGAAGTAGGAAGAAGCTGAACCCCTTGCAAAAATTCAAGATATCGATGTGAGGAACTTCATATGGAAGAACATCATCACCAGGTGTGGCATCTCAAGGGTAATAATAGTAGATAATGGTACACAGTTTGACAGTAAGCTAATCAAAAGCTTCTGTGCAAAGTACAAAATCAAGAACTACTACTTCACTCCAAGTTTCCCTCAGAGCAATGGTCAAGCGGAAGTATCCAATAAGACTATTTTGGATGGGATCAAGAAGAGGCTAGAAGCAGTAAAAGGGAAATAGGTCGAAGAGTTGCCCAATGTGTTTTGGGCATATCAGACTACGCCGAAAAGATTAATTGGGGAGTCTCCTTTTGCCATGGCTTATGGCACTGAAGCAGTTATCCCACTAGAAGTCAGCATCCTTGGGATAAGAACCTAGGGAGTAGAGAATGGGATTAATGAGGCATTCCTGGCCCGAGACCTGGACCTACTGGAGGAGAAAAGAGAGAGAGCAGCAATTCGGCTAGGGGTATACCAGCAACAACTTGCTAGGGCTTACAACAACAAGGTTAACCTAAGAGAGTTCAAGGTTGGAGACCTTGTCCTGAGAATAGTCATCGGCAACAAGAAAGATTCCAGGGAGGGGAAACTTAGCCCAAACTGGGAGGGGTTTTATAGAATCATCTCGGTTACTGGTAATGGGGCATATCGGCTTGAAGACACTGATGGCAAAGAGTTGCCAAGACCTTGGAATACTTGCAACTTGAAGTTTTTTTTATTAAAGTTTATGTCATGCTTTCATTAGACGAAGTAATAATAAAACTCTAGTTTGATTTCTATGAATTCGAAATTTGTGTGATAGGACTGACCAGTCCTATGGCGATATTTCTGAATAAAACATGACGAATAACTTAGACTTATTATATGACAAAGTTGAATTATACTTGTATATAATAGAGTTGAACTAAGTTAGCGATGTTTTCGACTGAAACATGACGAATAACTTAGACTTATTATGTGGCAGAGTTGAATTATATTTGCATATAATAGAGTTAAACTAATTTGGCGATGTTTCCGAATGAGACATAACGAATAAATTAAACTTGTTATATGGAAGAGTTGAATTATACTTGCATATAATAGAGTTGAACTACGTTGAATTAACCATGACTTGCCATGGAGCCAAGCTCACTTCAGTTAGATTAATAAAGAAACCATGGTTGAACACCTCGGCTAGTCTTTGTTTGAATTTGACCTTGGCGAAAGACCTTAAATGGATAATGTGAACCTAAGTGAAACTTACGCTCACATTAGGGGGCAGGGAGCAGGAATGATAAATAGACATAAGAGCTTGGGACTTGTTGAAATTTTTAGAATTAGAAAAATTTACAAGTAAGAATGGACTTGACACTTGTTGAAATTTCAGAATAATTTACAAGTTAAAGTTAGTCGAGATATGCCAATTATTGGCCGAAACAAGCAGTCAAGGTTTATATCCGAGGTACCTTACCCCGAAGTGATTGCACAAGTTAAGGTGTATTTTGAAGAAATGCAAAAAATATTCTAAGTATGAAAGCATGAAAGGCATAGAAGGAAAGCAGTAAGCATACATGAAGCAAAGCATTCAACACTTAGGAAGGAAGAAAGAAGGCAAGCATGCATTCAAGAAAAACTTGTTCAGAAACAAAAAGGCATTTCGGCCTGGCAAAAGAGATTACTTGTCCAAAAGTTACAAAAAATTACAAACTGTTCAAAAAGTAAAGTTCAAAGTAAAAATTCCTAAGTGTTGGAATTGTGGGCATCTGTCCCAGATTGCTCAACCTCGGCTGTTGGCGTTGTGTCGGCCTCCGTTGGCAATGTGGCTTCCTTCTCCGTTGCTATCTCAGCGTCAATTTCTAGAAGGGTCTGGTCTAAGCTTTTCTCGGCTAAATGGACCTCGGCATCAGAAGTTGTTTGTTTGGGAGAGGCACCCTTGGAAACCAAATCTTCTTTCTCATCATGAGTCAAGTCCAGGACTTGATCATTCAATGTCGGGGACTTGGTCCCCTTAGCAACCTCCTCCTCTTTTTCAGCGTTATCAGACTCAACCTCTGCTTCATCGGCCTTGCTGCCCGATCCTTTGGAAGGCAGAGGGAAAGACACTTGGAGTTTGCTGATATCTCGGAGGTCGGAGTCCATAGGGACAGATAATTTGTTGAGAGCTGCAGTCCAACTGAGGTAGAAGCCTCGGTTACAGGCTTGGTTGACTTGTTCTTTGTACGTGTCACGGACGACAGCCCGCTCCTCTGAGAATGCTTTCTCATCGGTCACCTTGATCTTGGCCTCCTTCGTAGCTAGTGCTTCTTGGAAATCTGCCTTGACCTCGGCAGTTTTGGCCCCGGCGTCCTTGATCTCAGATTTTAGTACTTCAGCTACAGCCTCGACCACCTCAGCTTTTTCCTCGGCCTGGTTTTGGGCTCATTTGGCTGCCTTGTCCTGATCTAACAGAACTTTGATCTTGGCCTCGATGTTGTTTAGAAAGGAGAAGAAGCTAGCAGCTTCCTTGGTTTTGTGCACCAACTTTTCTTTGAAAGCCTCGGCTTTCGTGGCGAAAGAATGGGCATACTGGATGGCCTAGAAACAAGTTAGTATGAAGAACTTAAAATATAAGCCAAAAAGTACCAAGTGTTGGGAACTTACCAAGACGGAATCCTGCATCATCAATGTAATGCCTTCAAAATAAACCCATAATATCATACATTCACGATAAAGAAAAGAGATTTCATATTACAATCATCAGAGTATTCTTACAAAAGGTATTACATGTTGACAACAAAAGTAAATGTCCTATAGGCTTACAACTTTCCAAGTCAACACTTGGTTATAGAAGGAGAGTACTAACTCTACACAAAATAAGCCCTTGGCTTGATGTACATGTAATACAACAAAAACAACAAAAATGTCTACAGTCTCAAGCCTCCCAAGCTACGTCCTTGGAGGTGGCATGACACCTGTACTTGAAAAGGATGTCCCATATAGGGTGAGCCAACGCCCAGTAGAGATATGCTAAACATAATATGAGCAAGAACTAAAACATTAGCATTTGATAAATGTTTAACTCACATAAATCAATTCATAACCCAATTCAATTACATGACAAATATGTCCATGTTTCATTCCTCTTTACTTTACTTAACCAATTTTCAATTCATAAATGTGGCTCTGAACCTGGTCAAACAATTCCCATGAGACCACAGCTCATATCAATAATATTTCCATACTTCACAATAGATACACATATTCGCTATATCAATATTACATAAAACACTTCCATACTTCACAATAGATACACATATTCGCTATATCAACACTTCAATAGATACACATATTTGTTGTATCAATGGAGTCCATCCACTATCTCCTCCCAAACAATATCTAGTTTAGGAGTCTATCCCCTATCTCCTCCTAAACCGTGGAGTACATCCCCTATCTCCTCCCACACAACACAATGCATATAAACACATATCATATACATAATCAATCAATACATAAATTTGATGTATTATTCCAATCGTCATATTCAATGACATATTCAATGGATTAGTTTTAATTTACCTAATCATTATGCAAGGTCTACAACATTCAAGACTATCCTCCACCGATAGCCCAAAGCAATTTATTTCTAAACAGATAATAAATGCATCAATAGATAATTTGACAACAATTTCATAAGTGAGCGATTAATAAATCCAACTCCACCGTTCTCTCTTATAATGAGCCAATTACATTATTTCCAACTCAATTCCATATTTCCATAACATTCCCGAATTAAATATGTAGATTAATTCATACAACAACTTAGGGCTTCTCCTCCTTTTTCTCTACAATGACCCAAAGGTCCCATATATCATTAACAACATCAATACCATCATTTAAGACCCAAGATACACATATATGAGTCAAAATAACAAAACCCCTCCTTATTCATTTTGAAACCCTAACACCTAAAATTACCCAACTTCAACATTACATCAAAATGACGAATAGTTTATGTCAAAGACCATAAAAATGAGTAGTTATCCCTACGTCAAATTCGGAGCTCAAAGGAGAAGACGAAGAAATTTGAAAGTGCTCCAAACCTCAATATTTTCGGATCAAAATGTAGCCCTCAACAAGCTCCACACTTTTTACAAAGGCCCAAGGATAGAAGATCACTCCTACTAGATCAAACCCTAGAGAGAAGTTAGAGTTTTAGAGTGAGATGCTCTCCAATGGAGGTTTTGAAAAAGTAGGAGAGAGAAAGAAAGTCAAAAAGTGATCCAAAATGTCACTTTTCGGACTGATATAAAAGTCGCCCCGCTCAAGCGTGGAAATCCCCGCTCGAGTGTCAGACACAGACTCACGCTCGAGCGTCAAAAGCGCCGCTCGAGCGCTGGGTGCACACTTCCAGAAGTTTTACAGACCAAGGTCCCCGCTCGAGCGTCAGACTCCCCGCTCGAGCGAAGGAACAAAACCAAAAGGGCCCGCTCGAGCATCAAAACTCACGCTCGAGCGTCTGATGACCTACAGAGAAAAAATACTGGGAGATGGATATTCACGCTCGAGCGTCCAAACTCCCGCTCGAGCGAAGAAACAACAACAAAGGGCCTGCTCGAGCGTCAAAAGCCTTGCTCGAGCGTGAAGGCCAAAAACTGGGCATCAACCTTTGGTTTCTAAACACAACCAACCTGTTTCAAACCTGCCCAACACAACCCAAGACTCAAATACAAGAGTAAAGGATGGAAATGAGAATGCGACATCAACACACTCACGGAACCAAGTCCGGAATACAATAAACAAAGGAAAGGAAAACCGGGATCGCTATAATCAAAGCAAAATTTTTGTATTCATTGATCTCAACCATACGATTGAGATCAGTTGGAAGGAGCATGACCGTGGAGACAGCAGTGCCGACCTCGATACTGTCAATGGTGCTGTCATCGGCCTTCAGTGGCTTATCACCAATCATAATTGCAGGGGCCCAAGGCTCATCGGCTTTGAAAGCACTTAGGCTTGCGGCGGTTTTTGACCTCGGCTTCTTCGACCGACTGGCATTGGATGGTTCGGCCTTGGCAGGCCTTTTCTTGGCGTTGGAGGCACTTTTCTCAACCTCTGCCAATCTTGAGATCGGCATGGTGTCTTCGGTGTCAATTTGAGTCACAGTAATTTTTGCCTTAGCATACTTTACGCTTTTTGCCTTAGGCTTGGGCTGGGACTCTGATGGAGAAGAGGTGACAGCAACCACTCCTGGCAAATCGGCTAGGAGGTCTTCCACAATAGCTTTTTCGGCCCATATCGTCGGCGGTTGCAGCAAGGGTAACTTTGGTGCCAAAGTGAATTGTTGGAAGTGCAATGGGTGGGTTTGCTAGATTATAAGCCGACGCCTCAGAGTCTTGACGTTTGCGGCTACGGGTTCTGCCTGTTGGTATGTTTACTAGGGCACGACGACGACGTTAGCGTTGGGATATTGGTATAAGTTGGGGGACAGAGGTTGACGGCAACTCAACTGGATCAGAAAAGGAAGCCTGATCAGCTCTTAGTGAATAAGTGACTGGAGGGGTTGAGGCAAACGGTGAAGTTTGACTTCTTCGAGGGACGTCCGGCAAAGCTGATTTGTATGTTGGTCTGTAATTTAACAGAAGAGAGGCCTTGCGTCTCTACATAGGGAGATCTAAGAACTTCTTTAGATCTTGGCTGGGGACGTATGATTACCGAAATCCCTTGGCTAGCTGAGGAAGAACTGTAAAAAACAAAGACCTAACATTAGTAGAGATGAATGAGTTGGCAAGCCTTAACCAAAATGGAATTACAGCAGGATGACTAAGTCTTACCATCACCTTCTTTAAAAATTACTCGGCGTATAGGATAGAGATGAAGATCGTCATTAAGAGTAAACTCCCAGTTGCCCGAGACGATGAAGTAATCATCTCCAGTACCCTTGTTGGAGTCTGGGAGGTCGGCTATTAGTTTGAAGGCGGTGGATCTGGGCTTAAGGTAGTATATGTAGCCTTTTTCAGACTTAAGGCCACACATAGTATAGCAAAATTGGATATCGGCTAATGTGATCCTACCCTTTTCTTGGTGTGCTAGTTCGATTATGCCATTGATAACCCTATATGAGTTTATGGCAAGTTACATAAGGTTGAGTTTGTAATAGTGAAGGATTTCTCGGAAGAGAGTATCTAGGGGAAACTGAAGTCTGCATTCAATGAATGCAACAACAGGGAAGGGCATGGGGTCTTTATCGGGCATGATAGAGTCGTCCTCCCCAGCTAACCTCAAATGGACATCGGCTGGGTAGAGAACTCCCACCTAAAATGCTCTAGTTTTTCTGGGGTGTCTACCATCCACCTAAACATACCCATTATCTCGGCAAGAAGGGGTTGGGCAACAGAATGATTGATATAGGTTTAAAGACCTCGGCTAAAACCTAAACAGGCATTGGTGTCAAGGTTTTTGAAGATCTAAGGGGAATTCGTTTTGATTTTCCTAAAGAACAAGGTTCTAAAGCAAATCCCAAACCTGGAAACTACAGAAACAAGAATTTTAGACAAAAATCTAGAAATACAACAAGACAAATAGAAAAAAGAACATGATTCAGAAATCAAGAACGTAATCGAGATTCAAGAATTAAGAAAATCATAAATTCGCAGAACAATGGGTGAGTGTGTACAAGGCAGTGTGCAAGAACTAAAAGTAATACGCACACTCTTGAATTCAGGAATAAATTGTGATACAGACTCAAGAAACAAGAAATGATGACCAAAGCATGAAACAGAGTGCAATTACAAATATAAAGACAAATTCCACAAAAACAGGTGTGAAGAGCAACATATAGCAAAATTCTGATGGAAGTTGCATGGGAAAGCATGGGCAAGAATAGTAAAAAAAAGTGGAGAATCGAAGTTAAAATAAAAATCAGAGGATTTATCGATTGAAGCTGGAGTGAGATGTGCCGGAGTCAGATGAGTTGAACGGTCATAGTCGAATGATGAATGGTGAGCTGGCGGTGACGGAAAAGGTAGTTGTAGAGCTTGAGAGCTTGAAAAATGACAGTTTGGAAGGGAAATGTTAGAGAGAGAAAGTCAGGGAAACAAAGAAAAATTGTGAATTGCAAAAGTGAAAAGACGGAGAGAGAAGGAAGAGTTTTGTCAAAAACGCGAAAAGACAGCAAATCATAATGAAATGCTTTGGACGACGTGTTTTTCAGGCGACGTGTGTAGAAACAACACAATCTGATAGCGCGTGTTAGGTATGAACCAATGAGAAAGGGATGCGTGGTGGAAATGGTTGAGAAAACCGTGCATGACAACTCATGCGTAGATAAAACTCTTGGAGTTCTTGATTTAATGAATCGAAAACCTTGGCTAGGGAAATGATCTCGGTTAAGGAACTCAAGGAACTTGGTTCTTGGTCATTGATAGAGATGGACAGTTGAGTCATGAGTACTTGAAACCGATGAGTCATGATCTCGGTCAAAGGAAAGAATGAAATTTAACTAACGTTCTATAGGAAGAAACGATGTAGGTTCCATCATCTTAGGTTGCCGAGGTAATAGAATCTAGGGGGCAGTTGTGGAGATATATTTCATAAATGACAGCACGTGGCCAAGGTGACACCGGAGTGTCAGTCAAAGTGCCACATGGCCTGGTCCTGATGCCGAGGTGATATCGGCTAGGCCGAGGTTATTTGCGGAGATATCGGAATTCCAGATGAAAGGATAAGGGACAAGAGTCCTAGAACAAGGGAGGATCTCAGTCTAGATAAAAATAAAGATAAAAATAAAGTTCTTATGGAGTTTATCCCTATTTAGCTAAGAGTCCAGATGAGCATTGAGCCAAAGTCCACTAAAGTGAGGCTTCTATAAGGATGAGGTCAGAGCTGGCTATAAAATAAGTGCACCCCCTTGGATCTGAGGTATGTGTGATATATGGTAAGCAGTAAGCTATTTCTTGTGAACACGATTTGCTATCTCTGAGAGATACTTGATTACTAACTTTATCGTCGGAGTGTCCTCGGGTGGATGAATCATCATCGGATTCTTATCTTTCTATGACAAGTTGTTCAGGCTTAATATATTCTGCCGGTACTCTCCAACTGAGTTCCCCTTCTGGTTGTGTGGTCGGAAATCAACACCCATAGTAGCTAAAAAGGAGTGCCACGTTTTTAGCAACTAAATATTTTAGTTGCTAAAACAAAAAGCACGTTTATTGAAAACCTTGGACGACTAAATTTTTAGTCGCTAATTGCCGACTTTCGGCGACTAAAAAAAATTAGTCGCCAATACCTTTCCTTTTGGCGACTAATTGTTTAGTCACCAATTTAGGACTTTCGATAACTAAATATTTTTTAGTTGCTAATACCTTCCTCGACAGTCTTCCTGTGACCAAGCCGGCGACCAAACTTTTTAGTCGGGAAAACTTTTCGACGACTAAAATCTGACTTTTGGCGACTAAAAATTTGGTCGCCAAAAGTGCAATTTCTTGTAGTGTCTTAAAAAAAAAAAACAAAAAAATTATGACATAAAGTAAGGGGCAAATTATGTTGGTGATACTTACATTTTATTTTTTATTTTATTGTGATTCGTACAATTTTAATTGGTTCAATTTGAACTCTTAAATTTAAATTTTATGTCAATTTGATCCAATTGATAATATTATTAGTATTTTATATGAAAAAATTATTATTAAATTGGTTGTGGTTAACTCATTGAATTTAGTAAGTTTATAATTTTACTTTTAAAAATATGACATATGACACTTATATGCATATTTTTTATAAAAAAAATGCTAAAACTTATAATCAATTAAATTAAATTAAAATAAAATATAAATTCATAATTAAAATCAAAATAATTAAAATTGCAAAAGAGATCATAATATGGCCTAAAGCAAGTGACATATCTTTTCTCAAAAATAAATGTTGTGGGCCTCAATGCATGGACCAAGTCAATGTAAAAAATAATCAAACAGCGCAATACTTTTCATGTCTCATTAATATGGACCGAAAAAGCCAAGAGTTTTGATATACACCCCCCACAAAATTCAATCCTCGCGATTCCACGTACCTATGAGAGAAAGAGAAAAAAAAAAATACATTCGTTGTCCACCTCAGTTGAGAGCTTTTACATTGATTTTTAATTAATGCTTAGTCCCACTGAAGGTCTCGAGCCTTAATAAAAAAATCAATGTAAAAAATAATAAAACACGGCAATACTTCTCATGCCCCATCAATGTGGACTAAAAAAGTGGATTGGGTGGTTTCGGTTTGGATTAGGATTAAAAAAAAATATAAAAATATAAAATAAGTTAAATAAATTAATAAGATAAAATTTTACATCTAAATCATAATTATTTTATTTTTCTTTTACAAAAAAAAAGTTAAAAAGTTAAAAAATTCTTCTCATTATTGATCAAAAAGTAAAAAAATCAGACTAATAACTTCTTTTGAAACGAATCTTAGAAGACAAACCCAAGTTATAGAATTACAAATGTAAAAATTATTAACATACAAATTTTTAATATATTAAAAAAAAAATCATAATATGACAATAACATTATACAATTATGGTTCATAGTAGTGGTTTTTTTATTTTATTTTATTTTATTTTATTATAGTGAATAGTTATAAATGAGTTATATCATTTTGTATAAAAAAAAATTAGGTTAAATTATATAAATGGTGCTATACTTTAGTTGTTGTGTAATTTTAATCCCTATAATTTTAATTAGTTGAATTTTAACATTAAATTTAGAATTTTATCTCAATTTAATTAAATTAATTACATTTATTAACATTTTTTTTTAATGAAAAATGAGCGCGCATAACCAACAATTGTCATTCATACTTTTAAGGGGTAAAAATTGTAAACTTAGTTAATTTAATAAGTTAACTTCAATCAAATCAGTGATCATTTTTGATCAATAACCTTAATAGGTATTGTCAATTGGACCAAATTAATACAAAATTTAAAAATAAAAATAAAAATTGTAGAAAAGCTTGAAAATGATTATTTCATAATCCCTCTTTTTCCATAACCTTCAAGTGCATGACTCACATCTTTATATATACGAATGGGAGTCTAACTAACTACTCTAACCGTCTAACAAACTGATAACCACCCAACCACCTAACCGATTGGAGAAATATTCTCATATGACAGCAGCACAGGTGAGGTGCAATGAGGCCGCGACTCAGCTCCTTGAACTCCTTGAATTGATGTAGTCTTCTAAACTGGAGCTGGAGCTGTCATATCAACAAAAATCAAATCAATTAAAAATATAAAAACCAAAATACACAAGAATCAAATTACAGAAAATAATCATGTAATTTGCCTAACTTTTTAAATGTTTATGTAGAGTAATATCATATGCAAGTTATGCCATTTATGAGTTTGATTATCGTAAATGGCATAACTCAATATTATAGGAGTTATAACTTTAAAAAAAAATAAATTATAATCAAACATCAAATAAAATATAACAAAGAACTCTAATATCAAAACTAAAATAATTTTATAATCAATATTACAGTAAATCATAACTAATAACTAATTAAATACCGCAACTAAAAGTATATATAGTGCATTTGCTGGTTATATAACATTACCCTTACTAATAAGTTGTGTGTTCTCTCAAGCACTTTAAAAAATGTCGTCTCGACTTCTTGCTTCACTCACTGTAATCATTTTGTTGGCTGCTTTTGCCTCCGAAGCCACTCGCCTTCCCTTGTCTGAAGGTATATATAGTAACGTGCTGGTTTTTTTTTTTAAGAATGTTAGTAACGTGCTGTTACATTTATGAAAATTAAAATTTAAAATTTAAAATTTAGTTACATGAGGGAGATATATATTTTGTAAAGAGTCTCGGATTCTTTATATATAAGTATAAAAATATTAATATGTGCTTTTCTCTTTTTGCAGTGGAAGCTCTAAAGGAAATAGGAAAGTCGTTGGGAAAGAATGATTGGAATTTCAGTATAGATCCATGCAATGGAGAATCAGGTTGGGCCAAACACCCTGATCTTGACTCGTTTCAGAATGCTGTCAAATGTGGTAACTGCACCTCCAATAACACCACATGCCATGTTGTCACTATGTAATAATTTCTCTCTCTCTCTCCCCCCCTCTCTTTCTCTCTAGGATAATTATATGAAAGAAAAATATTATTTATTTATTAATGAGTTAAATTAGCACAAACGGATTTCTAAACATGAGAATACATATGGTTTCAAGATTAAATTTTCATATGAAAATTAAAACCAATTTCTATTCAGTCCTTAGGATTGCAAGAGATTCAAAAATCTCTTGAAAGATCTGATAGTGTCAATTTTATAAAATAAAAATCACTGTGTTTATTTCTAATTTTTTGAAAACACTTTTCAAAAAATTTACTTTCTTCTTTTTCGTATTTTTTTGTTTTTACTGAGTTTTTTTTTAATATTTTAAACATTTTATTTAATTTTTGGACGCACCTAACATAAATACACTTAAAAATTATAATTTTCGTGAAAAAAATCTTTAAAAAATTCACTAAATACCAAAAATACAAAAAATATAAAAATTCAATATATTTTTTTGTATTTATAAATTTTTTAAAATATTTTTCACAAATATTTTACTATTTAGATACATCCAAGTAAGGTGCATCTAAAAAGAAAAGAAAATGTTTAAAATTTTAAAAATATTCACTAAAAACAAAAAAACAAGAAAAACAAAAATCTCAATTTTTAGAAAACTGAAAACAAACACACTGAATTATTTTCATGAGTGCTTTATTTTAAATTAAAAAATCCTCAATATTCTTTTTCAAAACTTATTTATATAGTAAGTTCTTGTTTGGGATGAGCTAATTTAACTTGATATTTTTCCTTTTTTTGCAATTTTAGTCTGGCTAAAAAAATTATATTTGAGATAAATTTTGACTTTTTTTGTAGTTGATTTGATGGTTGTGAAATAAAGAATGAAATTATTATGGTTTGAGATATATTAGATCAATCTTTTAATCATTATTTATTTTATATTTTAATTTAATGAGAAATTTATTAGAAAATCTTTTATTGAGTACTTGTATCCCAATTAGTTCATAAAATATTTTTGTATTCCAATAAGTACTATTATTTTAGACATTTGATCCATCAAATCTTAATTATTATATTTAAGGTATTTTATAAACAATTTTATTCTTATTAATATTTTTTGAACTCTTAACAACTTAGTGATATGAACATTCACATTAAATAAATTTGACAGTGTGAATGTTCACATCATGAAACATTCATATTATCAATGTGAACATTAACGTTTCACCCTATTATTATTAGAGATATTTTGATAACTATGTCTCCATAAGACTTATTGAAACATAAGAAAATAATTTTGACTAAGTAGAATATAAGTAGGTGAAGAGAGATTTTAAATCAATGTCCCAAATAATTCTTAATTGTATTATATATTTTAGATCAAATATTTTATTTTTATTAACATCTTAATCTAATTTTAAATTTGGAGAAGATGAGATAAAATTATCTTTTCATTGTGTTAATTTCAATTAAGTTTTAAAAAAAATTAAATTCACTCTAAAATATAGCATATGTATACCCTTTCCATTAATTTGAATGAAAAAAATTAATAGTGATATTTTAGTTTAAAATTACATAGAAATTATCTGATTATATTTAAATCATAATAAATAAAGTGACCACAAATCACAAAGAATAAAATAAATTTTATGTTTTATTTTAATATTTTTAGTTGAGACATACAAATCATTTTATAAATTTAGAAAACCCAACATAATCAAATAATATAATTGATTACAAATGATTAGGTAAACAAATGTGTATATTGAATGGTTCAAATTAATCTACTAAATCTAAAGGTTAGAAATTTTTTTCATGTATACCCAAAAACCACTTTTGGTACCACAGTCGTACCCCAATGGGCATAGGATGATGGTCAGTGTCGAGCCAAAGGAACAGACGATGGTCAGTGTTAACCCCAATTACTTTTCCATTTGTATGGTTTGTTGGCCATTAATTTCGTCACGGCGAAAGTTCATTTTCGTAGTAAAGAGTTGAATTTCTCTCATATTTTGAGATAATTAAGTATCTTGTAAGATTTATTATAGATTTTGTTTTGATGATTTGAATTATTTATTTTATAGGTTTCTTAATATATATTATTCATGAAAAAATTTAGACTGATTCGATAATTGTAACCCTTTCATTTTATCTCATTTGTCTCTAAAAAAATAGATGGTCAATTTCAAAAATATATTTGCTGTCCATTTTTTTTGGAGACAAAAGCGATAAAATGAAAAAACTATGATTATTAGATTGAACTAGATTTTTTCATGAATATTTTACGTTGATGACCTTACAAAAAAAACAGTTTAGATTATCGAAATCAAACCCGAGGTGAGCCTTATAAGTCCCTCAAGTTCTCTCATATTGAAATCTTAATCAAATTAGATTTTGTTTATTCTGACAAAAACATAAAATGCTTTTATTTTTTTAAAGATGCTCTTTATATGTTTTGATGTAGTGTCACGCAAAAAAGTTTATTAAAATGAAAAATGTTTTGCACTTAAAAAGTAAAAATCATTGTTGAAAAAAGTTATCGTTACATTACCATCATCACCATTGTCTCCATCACCACTCCATAACCACTATCAACACCAAAGTCATTCCTATCGCCACCATCACCTCAACATAATATCTTGCCCACCACCACTATCAACAGTAAGATCATTCCTATTGCCACCATTACCGTAACACTATTGTCACTATTAAAAAAAACACTTTTTGCGACCGCTACAAACCATCACAAATAATAAAAATACAATCGCTAAACGGTAAATAAGAGTCGTGAATGTTGGGGTGGCAAATACTTTTTGCGATGGCAAAGCAATGGTCGCAAATTATTCGCGACTGCCTAAACTATTTATGGCGACCGCTATTTTGCGTCGCAAAAAATAAAGAAAAATGCTAACATATTTTTTGACGACCATCTTGTTATCATTACAAAAAAACAAAAAAAAAAGAAAAAAAAGAAACATAATAGTGTAACGTTAAGCATTTTAGGAATAGCAATGATAAGAATTCAAACAGTATAACATTATAGTTTAATCAGACATTCCATTTGAGTCTCAAAATTGGAGCCATATGTAAAAATTATTACAACTAAAAACCTGAAAAAAATTCTTTTACGACATTTTAGACTTTAAAACACGTTTGGGACTACACAATTTCATATTAAAACAAAGGATCCGTCTTCATATTAAAATCCCAAAACCCAAAGAACATGGAATTAACAATTTGCTGAAGAGAATTTCCCCTTCTTGATCGCCAACATGGTTCTTCGCTCGCAAATTTTGATTTGGAAGTCACTAAACTTGTCCGAGTTCATAAACATAAGGTCATTCTTCTTCGAGTCTAAACAACAACCCAACAAAGCATATCAAAAAATTACAGAGTCAAAAGAGCATATCAATGCTATGAAAATTGTGAGGATCTTTTGAACTGATTTTCTTTGCCCACAAACAGATATTCCAAATCCACTTGCAATTACAAGAACCTTCAATTATTCAAGATACTACTGACTTTGCGTCAAGGATAATTATTTAGGATTGAAGTCCTATTAATTTAGAATCTAAACAACCCATGTCTAGACAAATGAGAACTCTAAGGCCAGGACTAGAGGATAAACAATTTTTTTTCAAACTCAACATGCCACAAGGACAACCCCTTTTAGCCATTTAAAGACTATGACCCTTTTATCAAAATTTCACTGGTACAACAACATTATCCTCAATTTACAGGGATGAAAATTATGCATTATCTGTGTGTTATTTTTAACACTCATCATCAGAATAGAAAGATGCCCAATGCTGAATTCCTATTCCTCATTCTTGACCTGTCACAGACAGTTTCAAACAAATTTTATATCATAAAAGGAGCATGGAGGCAGAAACTACAGCAAATAAAAAATGTAAACAATCACTTAAAAAGTCTATTTTAGCAGGAAGATGAAAAATGATGGGTAGGTCAAATATATATATAGTCCTCCACGTGCAAAAATATATTACAGTAATTAAAACAAAATGCTTCCTGCAAATAAAAAATTTAATCAGAAAACACATTCAATACAAACTTCACAATAAAACATACATTGACACCCCATCCCCCCTTTTCATTATTTTTAAACAAATCAAGCATTATTTAGTCAATAATTCATCAAATCAAAGGCAATATAAACCATATACTTTGGCAAAATCATGCTGCAGGCCTAGTTAAAATTGACCTTCAACTCAAACCTAGTTGAGCACACATTGGGTTCCCTAAAAAAGTGAAAAACAGAAAGTACAAAGAAGGGGATGACAAAAACATCTTCCTCAAAAACGCAAACACAACATATATCCAAATATCAAGCTTTGTGAACCAATGAGATGGAGTTGGGGGAGCAAGTGCTTGCAAAAATGACTATTCTCAATTGGAAAAAAAAAGGAGTATTGATACATTGCAAGCATAAGGAAAGATGAAAATATTACTACTACTAGGCAAATAACTATAAATAAGACGAGTAATCATCTAAGGAATGAAATTGCAAATAATAATAATAAGCAGGACAACTTACAGTGACATCCTCATCCATTGGACGATTGCAAAAAACCAAAATGCAATTAGTCACTTGCACCCAAGTTAATCATAGAAAAATGATACAGTAACAAAGGTAACACAATTCTCATTCAAAACATAATAGAGCATCCCAAATACAATAATATATCCTTGTTATGGTCATACATTCTACCTTTATTTGAAAACAACTTCTTCTTTCTTTCTTTCTTTCTTTCTTCTTTTTTTTTTTTTTTTTTTTTTTTTTTTTTTTTAACTGTAGTTAGCCTCTAAATGAACAATAATATATCCCAACTTTTTTTTTAGGTAAGTCCTATTTTTATCTTTATCATAATTTAGCCTCTAAATAATGTACAAACATTTAACCCACCCACCCCTCCCTCCCCCCCACCAAAAAAAAAAAAAAAAGAGAAAAAAAAGAAAAAAAAAAGGAAAAGAAAGAGAGAGAGAGAGAGAGAGAGAGAGAGAGAGAGAGAGAGAGAGAGAGAGATATCAAAATGAAGTTCCGACACAAATTGTGCACCTTGATTTAAATTTGCCACTGACAAAAACCCAAGATTGCATAAGCTGATGCCAGGACATCCATGAATTTACCTTCTTGAACCTTTCTAGTTTTTACTGAATTCTATTTAGGATGATCGTTACTTATATTATTTCATTGGACATTTGATACACAATAGCCCCTCTAACTTCAAGACTTCTTGGATCATCATAAAGTCACTGACTTGCCCATATGTGAGACATGTAGATGATATAAATAATAGAGCTTTTTGGGGGATAGGTATAAATAATAGAGTTACCCTCTTTGTAACAACTTTTAGATAATATGACAGTTAACAATTTAACACTTGAATCAAGTGACAATTTGAACATGACCAATGTAAAACAAATAGTATTGCTACTGAATGGTTTCCTTTCTAATGTATGCTTTAACATTTTCCTTTCCTTTACTTAACCATTTCAAATATAACAAAACCCAAAATTTTCTAAAAGACAGAGAATGATTGGGAATGAGTTTGGCTTTAGTACATGATAGGCACACAATCAATTGATGGTTGTAGTAAATTCAACAAAATTTAAAATAAATAAATAAAAAAAAGTATATATATATGAACAATGAGGAATGCAATCAAAATATGTAACTTCCAACTCACTTGCTAATGGAAACCATAGGGCTAGTGTATATGTATTCGCTGGGGGAAAATGTAATCGGCTCTATTTGGTGCAAGGAAACATTGGAATAAAATGAAGAGAATTAAAAACACCTAAAGGTTTTTTTAAAAAAAATCTTCTGTCATTTCCATCATGTATTTTCTTTTCCTCCCTATTTTGCATTGTAACCAAACAAGGAAAATAAGTTTTTTTACATTTTATTTTCTTCTTCCCTTGCTAAATCTAAATACCAAACAAAACATAGTGATGTCAAGAGCAATGCAAAATCCTGACCAAGGAAGCAGAACAAAGAAGGAAGTAAAAACAAACAGGAAAGAAAGAAAGACAACATAGGCAAACATAGAAAATCCTGGCTACTGCTAAAACCCATAATGATTTAATCAAATATCAGTGCAACTTGTGACATCGTTGTCCTCTTCTCCTTCAATTTAATCAAACACAAACCCCTTCTTCAGCTGGCATGGGTGATAACAATGCAAATAATATAACAGATATCAGTGCATTCCTTATGTCTTCAGCTGTAACCTGGATTCAAACTTTTAAACTGTAGGAATATCTAGACTTCAGTTGATTCCGTATTCACAATCCTAATCCAGAGAATCACTTTCTTGACAACCTTACGCCTCCCAACCTTTGGTATTTCTTAATTGTTGTCCATGAAAGTCTACACTGCAAAACCTTAAAAACTATAATGCAATTATATTCAGAGATGGTCAAATCTTTCTAGAGTTTTGACATTAATTTTTTATCATTTCCCCTGTAAAATTTTGAGCTCAAACTAAAATAAATATAATAAAGGGGATAGGAGGGACGTGGGAGAGAAATGACATGTAAAGCAAGGAAATAGAGGAAGAGGAAGCCATTCTTGCACCTTGAAAACTTTCATGTCAACAAAGTATGGGGTGGAGGAATCAATGTGTGGGAGAGCGAGGCTGTCCACCACATTTTTTTTTCCTACTTCTTTGATTCTTTTCTACTTCTCTATCTTTTTCTTATTCTCATTGAGTAGTTTCTTTTTTCTTCTTCTTGTTCAGTTTTTCAGGAGTTTGGCAGGTTCTTAACCTTTCTCCTCTGGAATCAAATTCTACACAAAGCCTAATATAGAAAAGTCCATAGAACCATAACCGAGTGATTCTCTTACTGTAATGAAATGAAAGTTGATCCTCTATCAATCTTAATGCATAACTAAGGGAAAGTGGAATAGAAGTATGTCACACATGATAATAAGACCCTCTTGCTTGGGTGGACAGGATCTCGGTGCATGTTAATCACAAAAAATCATGCATCAAGTCCTGAACTAGAAAAAAATGTTACCCATATCATTTGCAATGAGCTTAGATGTTTCCTTCTGCTCATCCAGCTTCCAATCTAAATTTTCCAGCCTCTTTGTTAAATGCCTCTTTGTTGACTGCATAAATCAATATTAAAGAAAAAAATCAGGTGTATTGCAAACACCATGATTAAAGAACTCCTACAAGAGAAAGCAGTATTTGCACATTGAGACACAAATTTGACATCATACAACACATGATCAAATTAAAAGAAAAACAAACCTGCTGGTAGAGAGCGTAGAGAAGCAATGCACAACAATATAGAGCTTGAAATCAGAATTAAACAGAGCAATATAGAAATCAACTACGACTAATGAAGTAGATAACAAACAGCAATACAAAAACAAACACAACACATCAGAAATTCAAATCAGACTATCAATCATGAAGCCTCTTTAACAGAAAATATAGCAAATTAGAATGTTTGAATCAATTCAGAAAACAAAGTTACACGAGTCACATTGAACTTCATGCAACTCAAAACGAAATTCAAAATGCAATGCACCAGAGCTTCATCAGAAGCAAACTAAATGGTACATATACATATATATATATAGAGAGAGAGAGAGAGTGAGTGAGTGAGTGAGTGAGTGAGCTTCATTAGCATTTGCATCTGCTATTACTAATAATACTATTTGATTCGCCCTTTTTTCACGAGCAATCCGAAATCGTCAATTGAAAACCCTAGAATTCGATCAATGGTTAAACCCAAGCGACAGAGAGATGAGAATAATAAAAATCTCAAGAATTTGAAAATAAATACTCTATTAAACCCTAGAATTGAAAAATTGGAGGTCTCCATAGTCGGCTCTGGCGAGAAAGAGAAAGAGAAAGAGAAGCGTCCGTGACGGAGAGGAGGCACAGCAAAGGGGACAGAGAGAGTTGGATTCATTCATAGAAATTAGGCGTACCGATTATGAATTGATCAAAACCTTCATCAAAAATCAATCAAAATCTTCAAATCTTCATCAACAATTGATCGAAATCTTCAAATGAACAACAAAATTGAGAGTGGAGAATCAAAAGAGAGCCGAGCATGAGAGAGTGGAGAGTGAGATTTTGAGAGAGAGAGAGAGAGAGACATACCGTTGGAGGTCTCTTCTTCAGCCGAAGTGAGCGCAAAATGGAGACAGAATTGGGAAATAACAGTGAAACACGTTTGGAGTTTTAAGTAAAATTAGATTTTGATGTAAAAAAAATGATTTTTTTGCGACGGTTAAACAATCCGTCGCAAAAAAAAAAAAGACGCAAAAAGAAATATTTCTAGTACCCTACTATCTCATCTTTACCCCTATCACCACAACTAATATTACTTGCTCAAAGTAAAGATGATTGATTATATATTTATTTGACTATTTTATGAGATGAAAAAAAAAAAATTTGTTTGGAATAATTTGTGATTTTTTTTAGTTAAATAGATAGTTGTGAGAAAAAAAAAATGATTTATTGATATGTATGATATATAACATTTTATCTTATTAGTTATTTTACTCTTTTTTTTTTAATTAACTATTTTAACAAAAAAAAACTCTTCCCAAATATGGCCTAAATATAATTTACCTAATCTAAAACTTTTCTCATCTTTTTTATTATTTATTTATTTTTTGATCAAAATTGTAAGATATTAATTTACTAATAAAATTATATTATAACTAAAGAGGTTGTTACTGATCCATCAATTTAAATTTTTAACTTTTCCCTCACCGTACTTTAAAATGTGACTACAAAATCACTCAACCAAACTCAATATCTAAAAACTTTACTCATCTTTAACACCCAAATATCCTATCGATAACCACTTGAGCACTTGCTTAGTGTCCACGGCGACCATAATGGGCACCGACAAATTGAGTTGGTGGTTTTGTCGTAGTATTGCACTGACCTAATGGACACCGATTCTGACTATCTAGGGGAAAAAATAATACTAATAATACAATTAAGAGAGATTTTTTGAGAAAAAATTTTAAAATTTATTTAGTTGAAAATTTTTGGAAAAAAAAAAATTCAAAATCACTTTTATCTCTCGTCTTCTCTATCATTTTCTCACATCTTACACATTAATCAATTACTTTTTCTCTTACACTCATTTATTCAACTAAAAAAAATTTAAATAATTCCAAACTCTGAAATTTCAAACTATTTTCAAAAAATACAATCAAACAAATTTTTTAATTTTATAAACTTTTTCCAGAAAATTATTTTTCAAAATACAAATAAAACGTTAAAATACCGATTCTTACTCATCAACAATGAAAGAAACGGGGAACGTGTTTGGGTGTGCAAGGTGCGTACCATATACACTTGTGTAAGTTTTCACAAATATATATAAGTTATCTCACAAAATTGTGTAAGTTCTCACAAATATACATAAGTCCAGTAAAATTTATATTTACTATTTAGGAAATTCTACTATACACACCCTCATCATATGCACTCTTAAGTTTTGTCATTTTCTTCTTTAGTTATGACTAATTTTTTTTTTTAAAATTATGATTCATGAGATTTTTAGTTATGCCTCATATATTGTTTGGTTGTAAATATTATTTTTAGTTATGACTTAAAAAATATGAAATTATGTTTTTTTTTTTTTTTTAAATTATGAAATGCATATGGTGCACACCCTTGTGTAAAAATTTTAAATTATAAACAAAAAATATTTGGATCTATTTTTGTTTTTATAAAATTTCTTAAATTCTTATAACATAATATAATTTTTTTAAAAATAACTTTTCATTTATTCTTTATTTTTTCATCCCCACCAACCATCACTCATCACTCATCACCCCTGTCGTCTACCACATCTAGCCACCGTCACCAACAACCTTTTCTCACAACAATCATCTGTTACCATAAAGAATTACTTTCAGCCATCAACAATTACATTTGGCCACTACCACCACCACCTCATGTTAGAATTACCTTTAATTAGGGGGGTTCGTGGTTCGGTTACAGTCGGGGAGCCTCCAATTCACCATTTGTCCGTTGGATTGGCGGATAGAAAAAATCAATCCGCGTTCGTTTGACGGATTGGCAGATGCGGATTGAGTGGATTGACGGATTGGCGGATGGATGTGAATTAGTTTAGCAGTTTAAACTTTTACAAATTTTGAACATAATACAACAACTTATTAACATTTTTTTTTGAATAACAATCTAACTCAACATAATTAAAAGATTATCAAGTAAATTGTCAAATACTAATAATAAATACATATAAGAAAACTATGCATTATCACAACTATTTCATTATTGTTTTTTTATTCAAAAACTATTTAATTTGATTTTAAAAAAAAATGACAAATTAAGCCTTGTATTTTTCATACAAAAATATCAAATATCAACACTTGTCATTTGACAAAAGGATTTTCAAATTGAAAACAAATTGAAAATACAACAGAATATCTAAATTCTTTTTCAATTGAAAACACAAAATCTTACAAATTATTAAGGGTGCTCGTGATTTGGCGGTTCGGTTGCGGCCAAAGGAATCTCAAATCCGTCATCCGTCCAAAATTAGACGGATTAGAAAAAAATCAATCCGCAACTATCCGCTCATCATCACGCATCCGTACAAAATGCGACGGATCAATTTGATTCGATTGATTTAAACGGATCGAAATATCCGCTGAATACCCCTACCTTAAATGGTTGTTCACTGCCTTCAACGGCTGACAATACAACTACCTTTGATTACTCCTCTCACTTATTTTAATCAATTCTAATTTATCTTTAAAAATGATCAGAGTATTATATCTCATGAGTGATTACTTGTGCTTTTCTAGGTAACTCACAGTAACTATGGTAAATTTTTTGAAATTTAAACTCATTTTAATTTTAATTTAATAATTTATTTTTTTAATTATTATAATATGTTTTCTAGCAGAGAGATCGTTTCAGATATTATAGAACAAGGTATGATAGAGTGGTTTCCAAAGTATATATACTATTTTAGGGGTGGATATTCGTCGGGTTAGGTAGGATTTGGGCCGGACCGACATTATATAATCAGAGATTTTGTATCAGCTTAAGTTTGGCCTAGCCCTAACATCGGATATTTATATCTACCCAAGTCCGTCCCAAAAAATAATTATAAATTTAAACCCACCGGTCGAGCATTATGTTAAAAAAAATTAAAACATTTTATAATTAAATTCAATCATACATTATATTTCTTAAATAAATATACTGATATCATTATAAATTGAAGGATTTTGTACACAAATTGAAATATTTTTTTTAAAAATAAATTCAATCACGTATTACAACAAATATGAGTTTCAAATTAACAAAAATAAAGTCTAAATTCTAACAAAGATACATATATTTTAATATATTATAATTAATTAATTTAATAGGCCTGGTCGATTTGGATTGAAAGTACAAATCTCAAATTCAGCCATTAATATATCGGGCTGAAAATATTATTTTAGCCTGGCCCTATGGGCTAAAACAACATTTCTAAATCCTTAAAAATAGGTCCAGCCAAGTGGGTTGGGTAGGCCAACGAGTCAATGCCCATCCCTATATTATTTCCAATATGCATTTTAAAAGTTCTATAAAAAATTAATTATTAAATTGTATGAACGTTTGGTGGTTACAATAAAGATAAGAAATAGAAAATAATGGATAAAACAAAAATTAAAATCCGAACAGGAGATCCAATTAAAGGGAGGGTAAAAGTCATAGGAAGTATGAATACTTTAGATTTTAAATTTATAAATAGATTTGTAGGAAAAAGGAAAAGAGGGAAAAAAATATTTCATTCACTTTTTACGAATCTAAAATCCAAAATCAATGAAAATTTGGAAAAAGAAAATTATGATTTTCTCTTTATTTCCATATGTATTTGGTATGAGAAAGCTATTTTTTTTTTTTTTTTTGAAATGCAGAGTTCTCAAAGCACTAAATTTGAGTGGCGTTCTACCCCGAGAATTGGTCAAACTCCCTCATCTCCTAGAATTGTAAGTATTTTTCTTTTCATTATAATGTATCATAAACAATGAATAGTAACTATCCGTTAATTTTTTATGATTGTGTACGTTGATAATTTATAAAAAAAAATTAAATTAATATGATAAGGGCAAATACTTGATTTAAACACAATTGTCTTAAAAAATAAATTGTTTGTGTTTAAAATTATACTTGTCTTCAATATTTTTTAACCACAAATGTGATGAAATAATATAACTATAATAATCGAATTAATATATTTTATTTTTTGTGTGAATAATTTATATAGTATAACTTAAAAAAATAAGAGGGTTGCTAAATGCTCATATCCTTCTTCTTAGGACCCCCACTTATTTGAATCCCTACCATCAAAATTGTCCCCTTCCTCTTTTTTCTTTGGACATCTACCTACCATAATCCCAAATATACCCTCACCCAACAAATTTTTTGTCATTTTTTAACCAGAAACCTCACCTTCAACTCCAGCGACTCCTCTTATAGTCCTTATCCTCCATTGGAGACCCTCTTTCAGCTCTCATCCCTCATCGGCAGTCAACCATCACCACCCCCCATCCCTCATCGATCCACCTCCTCTGTCTAATTCTTTTTCTTCTTCTACCCTAGATCTCTCTCCCTTTATCGATCCACCACTGCAACCATCACCACTGCCTCAACCACCCCCTTCTGCACCCATCATCTCCATCAACAATGAAGAACGACGGTACCTCCCTCACTCACACCCTTTCAATCATTGACGGTGAAAAAGATTTGTGGGCTTCGACGCCCTATCTTGCAGTCAATGAATTTGTTTGAATTGGTTTGATGGTTTGTTTGTTTGCTATGTTGGTTTGTTTGTTACAATGACTAATGAATAAATTGGGTTTTTATGTTCAGAACTAAGTAACTGAACAAATCCTTTATGTTCAGCACTGTATTACCAAACCAAAAAGATTCATTCAAAACTGTGTTACTGAACATTCAGGATTTTCTCATCATTGTGTTGCCAAACCTATTCTGCCGTCGTGAACTCTCCATCCATTGCGAGAGCGAGCGAGCGAGAGAGATATGAAAACCTAGGGATTTTAAAAGAAGACGAAGAAGAAGGAGAAGAGGAAGACCGGGGTGACGAAGAAATGTTGTATTGCTACGGTTGGCGAAGAGGGTTGAGTGTTGGTTTTGGAGGCTGTCAGCGAGGGTGGAAATGATGGTGGGTTGGTTGTCGGAGGGTGGGTTGGTCGTCGGAGAGTGTCAGCTGGAGTGGAAGCAGTGGTGGGATTGGGGTTAGGGTTAAACTTGGGAGGATAGAAATGAGGACAAAATTGAAATTTTATATTATGATAAAATTATAATAAACTAAAGTAAAAAATGAAATGTCCAAAATAAAAAGATAGAAATATTTAAAAGTTGATTGGGATGTGCTATATAAGTGTACTTTTTGACTTTTTGGTTAAAAATGTAGAGAAAAAAAAAAGATATATGTTTGGGATAATTTTTTGATTTTTTACAGAAAAATATGTAATAAAATATTATAGATGCAAAGTACACTAATCTGCAGCACTATGCTGGGGTATGCATTTCAATTTTTATTTATTTATTTATTTTTATGAGAATTGTTGGCCTGCATTGTGCCACGTGATATGGACTTGGGAAATGTAGATGCAAAATACACTAAGCTGCACTGTTGGGCTGACTAATTCAAAGGGCAAAATTACGATTTTGCCCTCCAACTTCCCCTACACATTTCTTCCAAATAGTATGAATTTTTTGACTTTTTAAATATTTTTTTAACTTTTTAACTTTTGTAGTGCATACGGAACAAGCACTTAGGGGTTATTTGAGATAATCTAAATAAGTGCACTTTTTAATTTTTTATGAAATATAGGTTAGGTATAGGTTTGGTTTGAAGTGATGTGATGTAACTTAAACAAGATGATATGACTTAAATAGAATAGTGACTTTTTAACTTTTTTAGATTCTGACAAATAAATCCTTAGTAACCCTCTCAAAAATAATGAATCGGATCATCCAAAATATAACACATAGTAGGCCCACGAGCCTCAACTAGATGGGGCCCGTCCACATAGTGTACTTTTTGAGACAGCCATCTCGTCTTGTAGGAGGAAAAAGGAATAGTAGTGTAACATGGTAGAAGCAAATTAATTCTTAAGAGCATCTCCAACCCAATCGTTTTACTAAGAGGATGAAAATAATTTTTTTTTAATTCAAAACGTAAATATAGAGTATGTCACTATTCATTCAAACTCCAACCACAAACTTTCACAACCCTTCATCCTCCCTTTATCAAAAAGTAATTTTTGTTCATTAACAAATATTTAATTTTAAAATTTTTGTAAAATATATTTAATATTATACTCATTTTAAAGGTATGATTTCATACTTTTTAATGATGCCAATTTTATAAAAATTAAATTTGTAATATAATAAAAAATATATAATGAATAGTGTTTTTGAGGGGATCCTCTATTTTTCATCTTTCCTCCAAATATGGAGGATCAATTCATCCTCCTTCCAAATAGAGATGGATTTAAATGATGGGTTGAATGAGCAAATCTTTCATATTTGAAGTTATGAAGGATGCATTGGAGATGCTCTAAAACAAAAAAATCTTTATTATATGTCCCTTGTTTTCTCCGAGCTTTTGTATCATAACTCGGGACAATATATGATTTTTTTTCTTAATAAATTTTGCTTCTAATTATAAGCATACATTAAATAGTGAGAATAAAAAACGAGATTGAACACAAAATAATAAAAAAATAAACATCAAATTTTCCCTGTCCTTAACATTTTGTAGTGTTATTCTCCCTCCCTTATTGTACAGACACTTTTTTTTTTTACTACATTTAAAATTTCTATTGTGTTAAAATTACAACAATTTTTTTGTAAAATTATATTAAAGTATTTTAAATTAAAAAGGTTTATTGTAAGTTTAGTATAATAAGGACAAAAATGAAATGTATTGATATAAAAGTAGAGTGAGTGTCCTATACTACTATCCAGACGGAACACGTGTGCTGATGCTATGACAAATTTTGGAAATGATCGACTTAAAGATCTTCTAGTAGTTAACATCATCCAAAAAAAATTATGTACCAAAAAAAAAAAAAAATCACCAAATTAATAAATCATCAATTATAATTAGGTTGAGTATGGAAAATTGCTAAATAAGTAATTTATTTATTTATTTGTTACAAATTATCACACTACATTTTTATTTTTTTACATAATTTTTATAAATAGTCAAAAAATTATTAAATAAGCAAACCTCAAATGACCAGATACTGATTACTCCATCATTAGTACAGTGACATCTCCAAGAATTATGTTAATGGTACTATCCCTCCAGAATGGAGTTCCTTGCCAAGAATAATGCACATGTATGTATCCAAACACATATAGTTACTAGTAGTATATCATTTTGTATTGTTTTTTAATTTCATAAAAATTTCAAATTTATGATCTGATTTGTGGGGGGGGGGGGGGGGGAGAGAATTCTCACCATAAATCCATTCAAAAATCTAAGTTCGGAACATAACATTCTAAATTTTTTATGTTTATGTTTTTAATACAAAAACAGTGTTATTGCAGATCCCTCTTAGGAAATCGAATAACAGGTTCAATTCCAAAGGAATTAGGAAGCATCACCACACTTGAAAGCATGTAAGCTTCTTATTATTACTCACATGTATTTTTTATTTATATTTTTTATGCTTATGAAGAATTTATATCACTTTGTTGTCAAAATTGTAATTTTTGATGCTTATAATATAGAGTCCTCGAGTTCAATCAGCTGTATGGATCACTTCCTCAGGAGCTTGGTAACCTTACCCGCCTTGAGAAACTGTCATGCTCTTTTACTTTCTCCAATTTTTTTATTTTTTATTTTTTAAATTATACTTGCTCTCCTCTTTATCCTTTCGTTTGGATGAAATGATTTAGTAAGAAATAATGGAAAAAATTAGAATCATGAAAAAGTATAACAATTTAATTATTAAAATTTATAAATTTTATTATTAATTTGTAATTTTTTTTTTCTAAGCCTACACTGTGCTATTATTTCCCCTGTTTGGTTTATAAATTATGTAAGAAATGATAAGATAAGAAACTCTATTATTGAGTATATTTTATTTCTCATCAAAAGTAATAAAAATTGGTGAGAAACAAATTAATTAATTATCAAATATTTATAAAATCAAAATTATATCTTAAAAAGTATATGAAAAATCTAGAAACCTCCTAGATGTTGATTTGTGATTATGTATCAATTTTAAGCAGAATATAAAAATCCCAAACAAACAATCAAAAGAAAGAGACACAAAGATTTTACGTGGAAAAACTACAATTGGACACCTTCTAATTGTGATCAAAAAACCACGGGCCACAGCCACCAGAACAATCCACTAAGAAGATATAAAGGAATTACACAGGTATCACTCTCAATTATCTAGCGAATCCACAACGCCTAATTGAACCAACCTCTATGTGCCTCTTCCAACCCCATCTTCACCACGGAATTGTCTTTCTGATGAGCCACTCCGGATTCCACCACCGAAGCTTCAGACCGAATTCTTCAGAATCCACAACTGAAGAACAACTTTGATGAGCCACTCCAGAATTCACAACTGAAGCTTCAGGCTCGAATTCTTCAGAATCCACAACTGAAGAACAACTCTCTCTTTTGTGTAACAAACACAACCTTTGATGTAGCCTTTTCAGATCATGAGTTGAATACTCAATAAGATATCAAAGAAAAATAAAATATCCCCAGATATAAACCTTTAAGAACCAAAAAGAAAGATCTGGAGGATTCAATGAATGAATCAATGAATAGCCTAGATTTGGGAGAAACCCAACTATTTATAGAAAACCAAAACAATTCTAGTTGGGAAAGAAAACCAACTTCTTGTAGAAAACTAACTTCTTGCAGAATTCCAAAGTAATCCTGTTTTTGAAGGAAACCAACTTCTTAAAGAACTCTTGTTACAACTTTGGTTTTGATCCATGGAATTTGACAACAAAAGGTCCTAACAATCTCCCCCTTTGTCAAATCTTGGATAAAACCAATCTAAAACAAATTTCCTAACAAAAACACTAAAACAAATTTCCAATCAAAACAAGAACAACATCACCAACAAGGAACCAGCACTTATAATCAAATCTCTTTCCAAACTTATTTTTCAAGGTCATGATCTGCAAAACAACAATTAGTGCCACCATCTCCAAAACAACTATTAGTCCCACAAGAATATATGAAAAAGCAATAAACAAATGACACGATTATCTTGAAGTATGAGATGGAAAACATAAATAGATGCAACTAGGAGATTTTAAGAACATGTAGTATGAATAGATGCACCTGACACAAAATAATAAATAAGCAATACAAGGCATCAAGCAAACCAACTAAAGCCAATCTCCCTTACCAAACAAAACAAAGTGTTCATGTTAACAAACTCTTGAATGATAAACCACACTCCCCCTCACTAAACAAGTAAAACAAAATATAATATGGTTGAGCAAGTAAGGAATTTCAGATTTGTACCTTAAAACACACAAGATTATTCAAGAAGCACATTACTTGAAAATACAATGTGCACAGTTTATAGAAGATTCCTCATAAAAAAGAGTGATGCATTATGTGAAAAGCATAGATCTCATGATAAAAGTGTGTGTGTGACTCTTGGAGTTCGACAAACACTAGATTCAAATCCTAGTAGTGATATAAAAGTTGGACCTCTGACAAGAGAATCTAAGCACAACTAAGGAAAGTCAAACCACTAGGAATCAAGGGGTATTTGGTGAGTAAAGACGGAGGCTCCCCCTCAATCAATGAATCCTTTAGTTTCTTTTTTCATTTTTTTTTTCTCTTTTCTTTCTTTTGCACATTTTTTCTTTCTTTTCTTTCTTGTGCACATTTTTTTTCTTTTTTTTTTCTTTTGCACACTCATCGGCGGCTGACACGCTCAAGAGTATGGAAACCGAACCAGAGAAGCAAGGATATATTAAGGATGGCCTGGTTGGTGACTCTGAGGTAGCCTTTTCCTCATGTCTAGAATACAAAAAATAGAGAAGAAAGCCATGGAGATGCAAAAAGATGGAAGATGGTTAAGAGACTCAACATCACCCATGATATGCTAGTATAGGTCAATTCCTCTAGAAAAGCAAAAGATATCATGCCAGAAGTCCATCGAAAAAATAACCACTAAGGCAAAAGACTCCAATATTTGCTAATCCAAGAGTGTGTACAGAATGAGACATACTAATCAAAGAACACACACTTCATAATGAGTAATGACCATAGAAAGCACACACATATTAACATGTAATGTTTATTCTCATCAATTCCAATATGCATCAAGGACATCTCAAAAAATTCAAACTTGCAAAACCATACTAAGAAAATCTTTTTGATTTTTTTTTTACAACAATAAAGTAAGAAAAAAAAAACATGCACACAAATCAAACAAGATCTCGTTCTAAAAGATTTTTTTTTTTAAAAAAATAGAGCTTTCTAAAAGAAATTTTTTTTTTTTTTTTATAAAAAAAATAGAACGACCCGCTCTGATACCAATTGAAAAATCTAGAAACCTCCTAGATGTTGATTTGTGATTATGTATCAATTTTAAGCAGAATATAAAAATCCCAAACAAACAATCAAAAGAAAGAGACACAAAGATTTTACGTGGAAAAACTACAATTGGACACCTTCCAATTGTGATCAAAAAACCACGGGCCACAGCCACCAGAACAATCCACTAAGAAGATATAAAGGAATTACACAGGTATCACTCTCAATTATCTAGCGAATCCACAACGCCTAATTGAACCAACCTCTATGTGCCTCTTCCAACCCCATCTTCACCACGGAATTGTCTTTCTGATGAGCCACTCCGGATTCCACCACCGAAGCTTCAGACCGAATTCTTCAGAATCCACAACTGAAGAACAACTTTGATGAGCCACTCCAGAATTCACAACTGAAGCTTCAGGCTCGAATTCTTCAGAATCCACAACTGAAGAACAACTCTCTCTTTTGTGTAACAAACACAACCTTTGATGTAGCCTTTTCAGATCATGAGTTGAATACTCAATAAGATATCAAAGAAAAATAAAATATCCCCAGATATAAACCTTTAAGAACCAAAAAGAAAGATCTGGAGGATTCAATGAATGAATCAATGAATAGCCTAGATTTGGGAGAAACCCAACTATTTATAGAAAACCAAAACAATTCTAGTTGGGAAAGAAAACCAACTTCTTGTAGAAAACTAACTTCTTGCAGAATTCCAAAGTAATCCTGTTTTTGAAGGAAACCAACTTCTTAAAGAACTCTTGTTACAACTTTGGTTTTGATCCATGGAATTTGACAACAAAAGGTCCTAACAGTATAGAAAGAAAACTAAATGGTAAATTACACTCATCTCCCTTGAGATTTCTGACAAATACAGGAACCTCTCCTATAGTTTCAATAATTACAGTAACCTCTCCTACTTTACCTGACATTCTCCAGATTCCCCCATTCCGTCAAATTAGAACAAACGGTGTTACTTGCATAGAATAAGTAACCTTATTACCCTTATTTTTGAGCACAAAAAGACGATACTACTCTTGTCCTTATTCCTCTGTTCACTTTATTCCTCTGTTGACCTACAAAATGACCTTTTTTGAATTTATTTTTTTAAAATATTAAAAAATGTTTAAGAATTTATTTTTTATTTTAAATATATAATTTTTATTTAATTTTTTTTTATTTTAAATACTTTATTTTATTTTGTAAATATTTTGATTTTTTAAATTTTAATATTTTAAAATCAAAACACAACTCCACACTCAAATCGTAACCAAATATATAACTCAAAACTCAATTCAAAAATTATTTTCAAACCTCATAACCAAACACATGATTCGAAACTCTACAATACTTTCAAAACTCTACACTCAAATCGTAACCGAACAAATAACAAAAAAGTTAAAATATTTAAAAATATATTTATAAAATAAATAAATATTTAAATACTTAAAATAAAACTATATATTTAAAATAACAATTTTTTTAAAAAAAATTAATATTTAAAAAATATAATTAAGAAATTTTAAAAAATACAGCACATAAATGTATAAAATATAGTGCACATTAAAATAAATAAATAAATATTTAAAATATAAAATATTTACCCTAAAAAAGTAAATCCAAAGAATTTCAAAATACAACTCAAAACTCTTTTCGAAACTTATAACCAAACAAATTTTATTTTTTCAAAACTCCATTCATAACTCATAACTCAAAATATGACTCCACACTCAAATCATGATTCTAAAAATAATTTTAAAAAATAAAAAAAAAATTTAAAACTTTTTTCTTTTAAAATAGAGTTTTGAAAAAAGTTTGGTTTTGAGTTTTGAAAAGAGTTTTGAATTGTGTATTTGGTTATGAGTTTTGAAAAAATAATTTTTGAATTGAGTTTTGAGTTGTGTATTTGGTTATGAGTTTTGAGTTGTTTATTTTAAATCTTTTATAAATATATTTTTAAATATTTTAATTTTTTATCATGTGCTTGATTACGATTTGAGTGTAGAGTTTTAAAAGTAGTATGGAGTTTCCAGTTATGTATTTGGTTATGAGGTTTAAAAATAATTTTTCAATTGAGTTTTGAGTTATGTGTTTGGTTACGATTTAAGTGTGAAGTTGTGTTTAAAAAAAATTAAAATATTTGCAAAATAAAATAAAATATTTAAAATAAGAAAATTTAAAAAATGAAATAAAAATTATATATTTCAAATAAAAAAATAAAATTTTCTTAAACACTTTTTAAAAATTTAAAAAATAAATCCAAAAACATTGTTTATTCCAAACACTGCTTCTTCCTATAGTAAGGTCATTTTCTTGCAAAGCCATCCTCCAAACCAAAAACATTTTTTCATATTTTAAAAAGAAGGGCAATAAGGTCATTTATTATAGGAAAGTAACACCGTTTGTTTCAATTTGACAGCATAGGGGAATCTGAAGAATGTCAGATAAAGTAGGAGAGGTTACTGTAATTATTGAAACAACAGGGGAGGTCCCTATATTTATCAGAAACTTCAGAGGAGGTCAATGTAATTTACTCAAAATAAATCTTACACATATCCTTCTCTCATAATTTGTTGTTTTAGTTAGGTCAATTTTGGAGACTTATTATAATAAACAAATGGATTAATTACCTAAAAATCCTAATGAGAGAAGGTATGGTAGCTCAAGTCCCGTGTAACAGTTTTTGGACTCACAAGTCCCATTTTGAAATGCAATTGACATTCCTTCCCTTTTGCTAGATCACGTTAAAAATGTTAAATTCAGGAAAATCAGTGAATAGTACTTTCAAATGATGAACGGTTAATAAACTCAGAAGTAATATGTAACAAAATCAAACTGAATACTAAAAACAAAACATATCAAAATTGAGAATGTTGGATTTGAGATTTGGAGATTTGGTCTGTGGGTAAAAACTGAGATGTTCTCAATTCCAAAATCGAGAATGATTTCAGTTTACAATTATCAAAATTAAGAAATTTTTCAATTTTTTTTAGTACTAACTGAAAACATTATGGGTTTTGACAAATTTATCAATTTTTTTTAGTGTTAAAATTAAAAATATTATCAATTTACTCTCTCTCTCTCTCTCTCTCTCTCTCTCTCTCTCTCTCACACACACACACACACACACACACACACACACACACCTTTTTATTCTCATTCTACACTTTTTAAGATATGGAAATCTCCAAATCTAGTTTGAGATTGGCATGACTGGGTCGTGATAGCAATGGCAAGCAGAGGGCGATTGCGACAACGAGAAATAATGAATGAGCATGGGCAACAACATGGCTGGGTTACGATGTAGCAAGGGGGTGATGCACAAGAGAGGGAAGAGAAGGCGGCAAGGGGCGATTGAGAGAGGTAGCCGTTGGAGGAAGAAGGTTGGGAAGGGGAATCACCGGTAGGGTTTAGCGCCAGAGGTGGCTTGTCGAGATAGGAAGAGGGTCGTCGATGATAGTTCAGTAGTGGTGACTGAAGAGGGCAAAAGAGAGGGTAACGAGAGGGCAATTGTAAATTTCCTTAAAAAATTAGTATAAATTATCCCATCATTCTCTATATTTTACATTTTTTTATAAAAAATAAAAAAAAAATTAAAATAATCAATTCGCAAATACACCTTGATTGAAAACTTTTCCTGCCTACAATCCAAACGGAGCGTTACTTCGACTCCCCACTACCACACCAGATACCCACCATACACCATTGGCATCACTGGAAAATGAGGCTACAAAGTACGCGCGCGGTGGCCGAGATAAATAGTGCTGGCCATCGCCATTGATCTCCTTTTTCCATTATTTCGCCTCTAAGCTCAGCAATATCCACAAACCACAGAACATGAAAACAGTAGAGAGAGAGAGAGATACGGTTTACAAGGCTTTCCCGCCACCCCTCTACCGACCACCGGCACCGTTTCCCTGCCCTCCTTAGCCACCCCCTCACACCTAACCCAATACCCAATCTAAGTAGAGGAGGTGTTTGATTGACTGTGCCAAAGAACTATTTTCACGTGGAATGCCATGATTGGTGTTTATGTTACAAGAGTCGTGCTGGGTAGCTCAAAATGAGCTACCCCGAATCCCCCTAATTTTTTTTTTTTTTTTTTTTTTTTTTTTTAGAAGTAGAGAAGGAGAAGAGGAGGAGGAAGGAGGGAGGGGGAGGAGGAAGAGGAAGGAGGGGACTGGAGGGGGCCTTTCAGAAGCAGAGAAGGAGAAGAGGAGGAGGAACAACGGAGGAGGAGGAGGAGGAGAAGGAAGGAGGGGATTGCGACGGCGGGGCTGGGTTGCGACGACGACCGGCGGCTGGGCATCGGCGATCGACGATCGTCTTCCCCTCTGCTTCTCTCCCTCTCCCTCTCCCTATTTCAGGTCGAAAATGGAAGGAAAAAATAAATAAATAAATAAATCCCCAAAACGGCGTCGTTTTGGGGATTAGGGGGATTAGGGGGGGCCAAATTCGAGCTCTCAAACATTATTCATGTTACAAACGGGGTTCCTTTTGGAGCACTTGAATTGTATATAATAATCATGGTCTAGCAATTAGATTGGGCTTTGTTTGTGACATGTTTGTTGTCAATTCACTCGTGGGTATGCAATGCTTTCAATATGGCGATCCTGTTGTCTGACACAAAATGTGTGAAAGCAAAGATGCTATGCCAGGGAACTCAATAATTTTAGCTTATTTTGCCAAATGGATAGTCCATGGAAGCATTATTGATGACTTTTACGTTGTGTTGGTTGGAGGATTTGGGAAGGGATTTGAAAAAAAAAAGGGAAAAGGCGTGTGAAATTATGTGGAATATAGGTATATTTTATTCACATTTCATCTATCTTTTCCTTTTTTCTTTCCAAATCCCTTTTCAAATCCCCCAACCAAACACAACGTTAGAGAAATGCAAAAAAAATGCTCTCAGCCCAAACACGTATACTTCAATTTCTGCACTTTAAGCCACTTGATGGACATGGAGTGCTATTATCGATGCGTTTGTAGATGTTTGTATTTGTTGCATTTTGTATGGGGCTTGTGGGAGCAGTGGTGGGGGTGAAAGTCACCTCATGGAGAGGGAGAGAAGTATGTGTTTGTTTTGAAGGATTAGGGGGTGCGATTGGACTATTAGTCTTACCGAACTAATAGTCCATTGTTTGTTTTATTTTTTTTTGCTCCAGACTAATAGTCTCCCCGGACTATTAATCCCACAAATATGGGACTATCTTATCCCATGGGGGGAGGTGAGATAGAAACTATGGAATTGGTATCCCATGAGATTATTTTGTGAATTGTCCATTGTACCCTCTATGCTATTACTTAGCAAACAATTAGAAAATGGTAAAATGGTCTTTTGAACATTTATAAATTATTTTTTTAGTGTTGTTAATTTAAAATTATATATTAAATAAAAAATTTAAATTATAAATTATAAATTATAAATTTAATTTAATTAAAAATAATAAATTATAAATTATGGCCTTATAAATTAAATTTTTTTAGTATTGTTAAAAAATTAAATTTACATATTAAATTAAATTATTTTTTTAGTGTTGTTAATTTAAAATTATATATTAAATAAAAAATATAAATTATAAATTAAATTTATTTAAAAATAATAAATTATAAATTATGGCCTTATAAATTAAATTTTTTTAGTGTTGTTGAAAATTTAATTTATATGTTGAATAAAATTATTTTTTATTGTCGTTAATTTAAAATTATATATTAAATAAAAAATATAAATTATAAATTATAAATTTAATTTAATTGAAAATAATAAAGTAAAATAATTAAAAAATTGTGCAAAAAATAAAATAAAATAAATTTTTATTTAACCTAGCTAAAAATAATTAAAACATTAAAGTTATGTTTAAAATTGCTATTACTTAGTAAATAATTGAAAAGGATAAAATTGTCATTTGAGCATTTATCTTTCTCCATAATATCCCAAACAAATATTGGATAACTAAAAATAGTCCAATCCAGACATCTAATCCCATGACTAAACAAACATAGGATATAAATTTAATCCAACCAAATAGTCCTGGGACAATATATCTCAATACTAATAGTCCGATAGATTACAATCTCCCCTTATCAAGTCCGTCTAAACAAACGCACCCTATGAGTAAAGATTCAATATGATATCACTCATTAATGACACGTGGTATTATCAACCAATGATAAACATAAACATGAAAAAGTGAGGTATTATCAGCCAATGATAAACTTAAAGATGGAAAAGTGAATCCAGAATTGAAATGTAGCTACCTACTCTAAATAATTACTTATGTAACTGCCATCATAGTTGGTAGCATATTATTGGATACCACGTGTTGGTGAAGATGTGGTATCATAGTTGTGATTTTTTTAATTTTTTTTTTAATTTTAAATCCTTTTCTTTCTTTGTGTGTGATGGAGAGATGGGTCATTCACTTGTTAAATAAATTTACTACTTCTAATTAACACTGTTGGAATATAGTGTTATAACTTATGCCCCACTCTAATAAATGCTTGTGGAGTATGAATTTGTTGGCAACTAAAGTTAAGATCCTTTCGATATATCTATCTATCTATACTATTATAAACTGAAGACTTTTTATGGTGTTGATACAATGTGACATTTTCATTTCCAAAAATGCCCTTATAGTCTATTTAAAACACAAAATTATATAGGGAGACCAAGACCTTTGGTCTGAGAAACAACATTTTTACCACTTGAGCCACATAAGACATCAAAACCAAACTTTATATTTTATAGATTTAATAGCACACCCATCGGGTGGGCACAAATCCACTAGTATATATCTATATGATTCACTCAGGAGTGTGTTCAAGGCTTCACCCGTCAAAATATATGTACTTTGTAATTGTTGGGCATAACCCTGGCTGGACTTAAAAGGGCAGTAGGAAATGAACTTTAACATTCATCCTTGATGATTGAATCCATTACATTGTATATGAGAGTCATAGTCCTCTTCACTGGAGCAATCCAATTGGTTAATTAAACTCTATTTTTTTTTTTTTTTTTTGAAGGAGTTTAACATCGAATTATTTTTCTGGGAGTTGCCGGGAACACTAGCAAAGCTGACCACTTTGAAGGATTTGTGAGTTTCTATAAGTTCAGTTTGTTCTTTTTTGTGGGGGTTTAATGTTTATATTTTGAAATCTATTGTTTACCACAATGCAGTCGGATCGGGGACAACCTCTTTACAGGAAGCATACCCAATTTCGTCAAAAATTGGATACATATTCGAAATTTGTGAGGCCTTGATGTGTTTTGATGTCACTTGTTTTTTCATTCAACAACTTGTTTAAATAAACATGTGGTAATGGCAGATATATCCATGCTAGTGGTTTGGATGGTCCAATTCCTTTTGGCATTGCTGTTCTGACAAATATGACTGAATTGTCAGTGAGAATCTTTTACTCCCTCAACTTTTATCCATATTGTGTGCATTGGTGTTTGATTAGCAATTTTCTTGGTAGCCAATGTTTGATTGTATTGTTTTGGTTGAAAATACAATATGCAGAAGAATTACTGACTTGAATGGTACTAAAGTATCTAACTTTTCCACCACTCAGTAACTTGAGAAACCTGCGGACACTGTAAGTTGGATGCTTCTATATCACTGCCTTAAAAAGAATTTTCAAATGTCCTCCTGTTGACTTCAAATCATGTATGCTTGATCGCATTGTAGGATATTGACAAGTTGCAACATTATTGAAGCTTACCAGAGTATCTTGGGACAATGAACAATTTAACAATTTTGTTAGTATATTTTTATACTTCCCCTCCCCTTCATATTGGCATGTGTAGTAGTAGTTGTAAGTTCTCTTGAAAGAGTTTTTTGGTCCGTTACTGGTTTGATTTGAAATAATTTAATATCATTAAATGTCCTATGAATTACCTATTTTGTGTTCATATGTAATGTATTAAACTTTATATAATAGTGAAACAACAAAAGTTTTTCACTCTATAGATTAGATATCTAATGATTCGAGGAACCTCAATTAGCATGTGTTTATGTGCAACTACTAGTGTTAATGTGATGATAAATTCAAATGTTGAACCATTTTATAAAATTTGGAATTATGACAAACCAGATAATGTAGAAAAGAAACCTGTAATAGACAATGGTTCATAGTACCATGGACAAATGTTTTATAAATCAATTCAAAGATAATAAGGCAAGCCATTGATCAATTGAGAATGTGTTGTTCTAGCCAAAAGACTTTATTATGTTGCAAAGATCTTCAATTAATCCTGTTGGCTTGAAAATTTCAATTCATTGTAGTGACTATTTGTTTCAAAGATTCCATTTACTGAAATAAAATTCTTTTCAAAAGTCAATTCAATATCTTTTTTTTTATGATCTCTTGCAGAGACATCAGCTTTAACAAACTAAGTGGAGTAAATTCACCCAACTTCGTTAATCCAAGCGCTTCAATTTCCATGTACGAACTCTTAATTCTTGTTTTTGGTTTCCTTGTGCCAGTTTTGGACGCTAATTCTTTGAAGCCCACCAAAATTAAATTCATTAACCGATGACCTTGAACAGATTGGCATGAAATTTGTCGACTTGAATCTTCTTGCATGTCAAATTAACTCTCTAGTCTTGGACTTTATAAGACTAAAATTAGGCTTTGTTTGTGCTTATTTTTTTTTTTATGGAAAATGAGGATAGTTCCTTCGCATGAGTTATGTAAGTTGAGGATTGCATTCTTCCTTTGGAAATTAGACTTGAAAAGGTCAAATTAAAAGGAGTTAGCTGATAATCATGGACCTTTCTTTACTCTCTTTTCATTAATTGAATGTCTTCATCTCTTGCAAGACAAGAATACAAGTAATTGGTTTGATTTCTATGAGCCAATAAATAGGGTTTGTTTGTTTGAGAGAAGAACAAACTTAGGGAATGATGTGACAATCATCCCCTTTTATATTAATAACATGTAGCTTATAATGAGAAGTCTTAAGGCACAAATAAGGAAAGTCCATAATAAGGAAATTATAGCTAAATCAAATCAAATCATAACGTAATATTCTAACATTTCCCCTCAAGCTAGTGCGTAGATGGTCTACTCATTCCCAGCTTGCTTAGAATATCATTAATATTTCACTTCCCACCCCTTTGGTGAGGATGTTTGCAAGTTGTTCGTTGGACTTCACAAAAGAAGTACATATCATGCCGCTAGTGAGTTTCTCCTTTATGAAATGGCGATCAATCTCAACATGCTTTGTCTTGTCATGTTAAACAGGATTGTGAGCTATGTTGATGGCAACCTTATTATCATTGATGGGTCATTTCACACACCAAAATTAAACACTAAACTGTGCCAAATTCCTTAGAATAATGGCAAGTCCAAGTATCAATCCACAGGGACAATTGTGAAATTAAACTAATTTAATTGTTAAATTCCTCAATTAATTTTGATTGAAGATGATTGGTTCATAATCTAATGAGAACTAAATTAAGCAAAGCGATTAAACAATTAATTAAAAGTAAGAATGAAGTACTGATTTTGGGAAAAATCTTGGATAATGAATCCACCAATAGTTACGTAAATAAGGTTTCAATTTGAAAGTCAAATATGTTCCGGTTCGAACGAAATAATACTTTATAATTACAAGTTCAAAGCATTGAACAAGAAAATTATCACGTTCAATGTATAGGCACAGACCATCTCAAATGGTACGAATCATTCACTCTAAACTACGGTAGCAAAATGGTTCGTCCCTCGTAGTATGGCTCGTCTCATACCTTGAATATGAAAACAGAGAAAACTATTGTATGGAAAGCATTCAACAATCACAGAAAGTAAAATACTTAAAGAAAATACTGAAAAAATATATATTTGAAACTTCTTAAGGACCATACAACTGTTCAAACCATTACACAAGAGAAAACCAAAAAGAAATCCCTATTTACTTGGCTAGGGTTTCATCAAAACCCTAGAAATAGAAGCCTAGCCACTCATGGAGGAGTGGGAAGAGGTAGATGGAGTAGAAGCCATCATGGGAGACATCCTTCACACTTCAAATTTCTTTCTCTTCAAAACCCTAGCCTCCCTTTTCCTTGGAAAAATATCAGAACCCTAATCCAACCTATTTTTTGTCTTTTTATACCTCATCTTCTTTTCAATAGGTTTAAAACATCGGGCATGTTTTTGAGGTACGGCCGCACGTGCGGGAAATGCCACCGCACGTGCGGGAAAAACCCTCTGCACGTGTGGGAAAGCTGGGGCCCTGTTTGGCTGCGAGGTAAAGACTGCACGTGCGGGAAGCAATTTTCTCTGCATTTTTGCTCATTTTATGCTTCCACTGTGTACAAACTTGATTGACATTAAGCAGGCATAAAATGTATAGTTTGACAAACAAGTAAAGTTAAGAGATCATAATTAACGATCTCAGTGTTGTAAAATTTGACCTTATTCACATCCCTCAACTTACAACTTGCTAGTCCTTAAGCAAGGAATAAAGAAAGAAAAATAAACTTAAACAAAATCTAACTATCTCCTCTTTCCTGGGAAGAACGGGTGCATTTAGCATATGCAACAAGCCTTTAAACCACAAAGTTACCCCAAGTGGACGAGTAAAGTCTCATGAGGGTTTCTAGAAATGATACCCATAAACATGAACATATTTACATCTATCCAACAACAATCAATCACACTACACCACTCAAGAATTAACTTATGTGTCACTACAGTGCAATATTCAGACATGATGAGTCATTGAAGGCATAGTAATCAAGCATGAAGGAATCTATTGAGCAGAGACCGTAATTCAGTGTTACACAAATCAAGTTCTATGTACTTGTGAATGCTAGTAGAACACATTATCAGTAACCTTGGTATAATGTGCAATCTCCATAACTAGTTAACTAACTACTATAATAGCCCAATGTAACTCATAATAACTCCCAACAAAAACAGACAAGATTAAACTTTTGTAACTAGGATTCTCAAAATGTTTTCTTTTTTTTTTGAAGAGATTGTGCAATGTCCTAATCCATTAAGCTTTCTAATTAACCCATGTAGCAAGTATTGGTCCAATGACTCCAAAACCAGACGGTTTTAGGGTACTAGGTGTGAAGACACCCCTACGGGCATAATAACTCGAGCTGGAAAGGCTACGGATCCGAATAAGTCATTTTCATTATTTTTCCTTAACTGTGCAATGTCTAGGTCCTTTAAGCTTTCTAATTAACCCATGTAATAATTATTGGGTCAATGACTCCCAAACCAGATGGTTTTAGGGCACTTGGTGTAGAAACACCCCTACGGGCTTAATAACTTGAGTTAAAGAGGCTACGAACCCAAACGAGTCAAGTATTTGTTTGTTTGTTTTGTTTTATGTTTTTTTTAAAATTATTTTGATAATCAAGGCTAGTCATTTATTCTTTCCTGCAACACTAGCAATTATCAATGATGTACACCAGGGATTATAATAGAGAGGTCACCGCTATGATAGTGTATTCATGTGAATCAAGACATACTCATGATAAGTGTACTAATACCACAACCACAAACAACTATCCTAGTGAAAACATCACATGCGAGTGTTTACCCAATAAACCTTTTTCATACAAGTCTACTATGCTTCCCAATTAACATATGCAAATATCATCACCCTACTAGCAACAAGTCAACATCAAGTGAAGTAATGCAATTAAGTCAAGTAGGTATAAGCATGAATTATGAGTCAAATAGAAATGCACAAAAGAAAATACCTTAATCTCTCAACTTGAATATGACATTGTCTTCAATGAAAGCAGATGCGAAGTAAATAAGAAAGACAGAATATTACCAGATATTGTAGGTGCACATCCAGGTAGGCAAATAGCAACAGACGCACACACACATTTTTTTGTTTGTTGTTGTTGTTGTTTTTTTTTTTTTTTTTTGAAAAGAGAAAGAGAAACAAATAAAAGTAAATACAAAAATAAAAGAGACAAAGAAAAAGATAGTTTGGTGCTACTGAGAATCCGGTGGTGGCGGTGTGGGGAAATGCTTGGCAAACAAGGCATTCATCAATGACCGCGTCTCGAATGCTTCATCTTGAACCCGGGCAAGAAAATAAAAATAAAATAAAAGTAATAATAATTTGCATTTTTTTTTGTGAAACGACGCTCCGCACGTGCGAGGCCCAGGTCGTACGTGCAGTTCGGTTGTCGCACCACACACCTACACCTGCAATTATAATAGTAGCGGGAGAGGAGATTTGGATTTACGCTGCATGTGTAGTGGACTGTGCTCATGCAGAATTTTTTTTTTCTTTTTCTTAACCCAAGTACATCCAAAAACAATTCAAGCCATTTTTACCTTCATTTCACATCTGACATAAATATAGCATTTCAAAAAATAACTAAATGCTTAACAAAGGTATAATCTTCACGTGAAACCACGAGTACTAATTTTCTCCCTAACTATGCTTGTAACTTTCCCTATTCTCCAACAGGCTGACAGACTAAGTTGATTCAATATTCAGAATCGAGGCGCCTAAGGCTAACTTGACCTATGGGGCTGCCATACAGAGTTCAAGCTGGGGTGGTTTTGAAGTAATCTTTACACCCCTGGGTATTTAAATCAGACTTTAGTCTCGGAAATTCCAAACCTTTGCGTTCTAGGCTTTGCCATTCGACCTCTAGTTTCCACCATCTCAATTGGTCTCCTAGGAACTCAATACAAACATAGTTAGGTGGCTATACCAGACCGTCAGATGCCATTTGGACACGGCAAACACCAAAGGAATTACACATTTAGAGGATTTAAAGTCTACTAGACATGAAACGCAATCACGCACACTATGCAAAACATTATTTTTGTCTTTTGTTTATTTATTTATTTTTTTGTGTTTTTTTGTGTGTGTTTTTTTTAAGACAAAAACAATAGCATACAATACATCTAAATATTTGTTAAACCAAAAACAAAAGCCTTTCCTTCCAACTTAAATGACAATGGCCTCAATGGCATATACCAAAAAGGATCGACAAGAACAGTAAAAGGAAAGGGAATTAAAACACAACAAAATATACATCCCTGAAATGTAGAGAAAGATGCCCCCCGACTGGAAGGAAACTATACCTGCAAAAAGGTTAGAAAATAAACACAACATTTTTTTTATTTTATTATTATTTTTTTTGGGTTTGGATCCAAGGCTTCATGTTGATCTTCCTTTAAGTAATCTACCTTAGCAGTTCCATTTAAAGGTGTACTCATCTATTTGGCCTTGACACACCACTCTGAAAATATACAAAATAATAAATAAAGAACTAAAACTAAAATGCTCAAGTTTCCTCCTGAGAAGAGCTAAATATATTGTCTTCAGCCAAATATCAACACAAACTTATTTTAGCCTTTTCTTCCAATTTATGAGATATGGGTCCCTGTAACGAAACTAAATTAACCCATCCACTAGTGCGGGACTAGGTTGTAAATGACTTGTGAGAGGATGATTAACGGAGTGGTGAAATATGTGTGTGAAAAGTATAGTGTGTAAAGAAATCTCACGGGTGGAAACAATAAGATCAAAACCAAAAATAAAATCCCACCCATGCTGATTTAGTTTATCACTATAATTTTCTACAGGTAAATCCCTATCAATTTCTTCCATATGAGAGGCCAAAACTATGGGGAGAGTTTTTGTCATATCTATGGGTGCAACGGTAGGCTCAAGTGACAAAAATACTAACTCCATATCAGTTGTTGGATCACTGGAGAGATGTGTTGTGGCTTTATGAGGTTCAATTTGCAACTCTTTTTCAAAAATCGTATAGCATGCACTCTTATGAAAGTCTTGAATGAGTTGGTCAAAAGAAATCCACACCTCAACTGGGAATATCTCAAAATTTTTAGCTGACCATATTGTGTCTACAAATGGACTTGTTTGAGAGTTCAACCATTGTAAAAGAAAGCAATGAGTTGAGTCATTTTGTAGCCATGTTATGGACAAATATCTACATAGCTCTTGTATCGTTTCCAACAATGATAAAATAACTCATCTACTTTCTGAGTAAAATTAAAATTTTTCTTTTGAGAAGAGTGAGGTTAGATGGAAGTTGTGATTCTTTCCATTTAAAATAAGCCAACATATTTACCCAATTCAGGACAACAAGAACGGCACCCGTGCACACACCACTCTCTCGCTCTCACTCTCTCTCTCTCTTTCTCTCTCACACACACACACATACACACACACAAAGTTCCGACTCTTGTGTGCTAAGTTATGAAAACAACATACCAAAAGAGAAAATACTCACAACGGTTTAACGAAAACGCTTTACTCATCTTGCGGGTGCTTGACGTATAGACCGTTGTCTCCAACCTTCACTTGAGCTCTTTTTTTCTTTTTAGCACTTTGTTGCTTTGCTTGGGAGTATTTGCTTCTTTTTTTTTAGCACTTTAGTGTTGTGGTTTGTTTTTAAAGCTCAGTTGTGCTCCGCTTGCATTTCGGTGATAGCTCCACTAGCAAAAGCTCTGCACACTTAGCAATACTAAAATATAAAATCCTAAACTAAAAATTAAAATAAGAATGTAACTTTAAATTAATTAATTTCGCCATAAGTCTCCGGCAACGGCGCCAAAATTTGATGGGTCGTCTCACACACCAAAATTAAACACTAAACTGTACCAAATTCCTTAGAATAATGGCAAGTCCAAGTATCGATCCACAAGAACAATTGTGAAATTAAACTAATTTAATTGTTAAATTCCTAAATTAATTTTGATCAAAGATGATTGGTTCATAATCTAATGAGAACTAAATTAAACAAAGCGATTAAACAATTAATTAAAGGTAAGGATGAAGTACTGATTTTGGAAAAAATCTAGGATAATGAATCCACCAATAGTTACGTAAATAAGGTTTCAATTTGAAAGTCAAATATGTTCCGGTTCGAACGAAATAATACTTTATAATTACAAGTTCAAAGCATTGAACAAGAAAATTATCACGTTCAATGTATAGGCACAGACCATCTCAAATGGTACGAATTGTTCGCTTTAAACTACGGTAGCAAAACGGTTTGTCCCTCGTAGTATGGCTCGTCTCATACCTTGAATATGAAAACAGAGAAAACTATTGTATGGAAAGCATTCAACAATCACAGAAAGTAGAATACTTAAAGAAAATACTGAAAAAATATATATTTGAAACTTCTTGAGGACCATACAACTGTTCAAACCATTACACAAGAGAAAACCAAAAAGAAATCCCTATTTACTTGGCTAGGGTTTCATCAAAACCCTAGAAAGAGTAGCCTAGCCACTCATGGAGGAGTGTGAAAAGGTAGATGGAGTAGAAGCTACCATGGGAGACATCCTTCACACTTCAAATTTCTTTCTCTTTAAAACCCTAGCCTCACTTTTCCTTGGAAAAATATCAGAACCCTAATCCAAGCTATTTTTTGTCTTTTTATACCTCCTCTTCTTTTCAACAGGTTTAAAACATCGAGCACATTTTTCGAGGTACGGCCGCAAGTGCGGAAAATGTCACCGCACGTACAGCAGGGGTTCCGCACATGCAGGGAAAACCCTCCGTACGTATGGGAAAGCTGGGGCCCTGTTTTGGCTGCGAGGTAAAGACTGCACATGTGGGAAGTAATTTTCTCTGCATTTTTGCTCATTTTATGCTCCCACTATGTACAAACCTGATTGACATTAAATAGGCATAAAATGTATAGTTTGACAAGCAAGTAAAGTTAAGAGATCATAATTAACGGCCTCAGTGTTGTACAATTCAGCCTTAATCAATCATAATATAGCTGCATGGGGTCTGTCTGGCCAATCCCTAGATCCCTCAATAGCAGCTTGATCCACAAGAGCTCACATACACCTTGTGCCATAGCTCTAAACTTAGCATCTACACTCAATCTAGTCACCACATTCTGTTTCTTACTTCTCCAAGTAACAAGATTGCCTCCCACAAAGGTATAATACTCTGATGTAGATCTCCTATCAGTTATTGACCCTGCCCAATCAGTAGCTATATAGACTTCTACACTGACGTGATCATGTTTGGAAAAATAAAGACCTTTTCGAGGTGAAGATTTTAAGTACCTCAGAATTCACATAATAGCCGCTAAGTGAATTTCATGAGGAGCATGCATAAACTGCCTAACCACACTGACAACAATAGCAATATCAAGACGAGAGTGAGATAAGTAAATGAGCTTACTGACTAGTCTGTGACAACTCCCCGTATCAACAGCTGCTCCCCTTTTATCATCACCAAGTTTCTGATTAGGTTCTAGTGGAGTATCACAGGCCTCACATCCAAGCATCCATGTTTTCTTCAAAAGGTCAAGCACATATTTTCTTTGTGAGATGAAAATTCCATCCTTGGTTCCCCAAGTCTTTGATTTCAAGCTCACTTGCCAAATACCTTTTCAATAGAGAAATTTCCTCTTTATCATCTTCAGTTAGCATTATGTCGTCCACATATATAATAAGAGCAATGGTCTTACCATGTGAGGAATGCTTAACAAAAAGAGTATGATCAGCCTGACTCTGTTTGAAGTCATATTTCAGCATTGCTTGAATGAACCTTTCAAACCAGGCCCTAGGAGACTGTTTAAGACCGTATAAGGATTTCCGTAGTCGACACACCTTACTTTTTGTTTGAGGAGCTTCGAAACCAAGCGGAATATCTATATACACCTCTTCTTCCAAGTCATCATGAAAAAAAACATTATTCACATCAAATTGCTGAAGTGGCCAATTTATATTAGCTTCAAGAGAAAGAAACACTCTAACTGAATTCATTTTTGCAACTGGAGCAAATGTCTCTTGGTAGTCCACCCCATAGGTTTGAGTAAAGTCCTTTGCCACAAGTCTAGCCTTCTACTATTTAATTGAACCATCCGCCTTGTGTTTCACTGTGTATGTCTATTTGTTTCCCATTGTTCATTTGTCCCTAGGTAACTTAGTTAAATCCCAAGTGTCATTCTTATGAAGTGCTTTTATTTCCTCCACTATGGTCAATTTCCACTCAGGAATAGTAAGAGCATCCTGAAAATGATTAGGTGTACTAACAGAGGAAATTTTTGACACAAAGGCTTTATATGAAGAGAACAAATGAGAATAAGACACAAAGTTAGAAATAGGATGATGAGTACAAGATCTCACACCATTTCTCTTGGTAATGGGTTTATCAAGATTAGTAGGCTCAAACTTAGAGGTAGAAATATCAAGAGTTTCAGGGTTAGTTGGACCTTCATCAAGAGGAGGAGACGACAGTGATTGATCAGAAATGGTGTCTTGTATCCAAGTAACTTTATGCCTTTCTTTATCCTTGACATAGACTTGCCATTCTCTGTTCTTGGCAACATCGGATTCTGTATTGCTAGTAATAGGTACCACTGGTGGTTCTAGGCCAGGAACAATAGGAGCAACAAGACTCTCTTCACTCCAAGACTCCCTTGAAAAGATGACTGAGACACGGGACCAGACAAGAAGTAGGATTGAGACTCAAAGAAGGTGACATCCATGGACACAAACCATTTACGAGAGGGAGGATAATAACATTTGTACCCCTTTTGAGTAGGAGAGTAACCTAAGAACACACACTTAAGAAAATGAGGATCCAACTTACCTTGAGAAGAAGAATGATTGTGAACAAAACATACACAGCTAAAAGTTTTTGAAGGAATGGGAAACAGAGACTCAAAACCTATGAGAATTTGAAGAGGTGCCCTTTTTTGTAACCCTTGTATAGGAAGATAGTTAATGAGATAGGCAGTAGTGAGAACATCCTCACCCCCAATAGGCCTGAGGTACGCCCATAGAAAAATACATACAGCGGGCTATATTAAGAAGATGACGATTATTGCGCTCGGCAACTCCATTCTGTTGAGGGGTGTCAATGCAAAATGTTTAATGGATAATGCCATAAGTGGAAAAATATTTCGCCAACCCAAAATCAATGTACTCACCCCCATTATCAAAACGTAACACCTTGACAACCGCCCCAAATTGGGTACTAATCATTTTATGGAAGTTTTGAAACACAAAGAAAACCTCACTTTTTTCTTTTATGAGGTACACCTAAGTAGTACTATAGCAGTCATCTATAAAGGTAACAAATCATCGATGACCCTTCATTGATATCACACGAGAGGGACCCTAAACATCCAAATGAATTAAAGAAAAAAGAACTGAACTTTTATTATTACTAGGAGCAAAAGAAGCTCAGTGTTGTTTGCCAAGTTGGCAGAACTCATAATGAAACTTAGAAACTTTATTTTTAATAAAAACAGAAGGAAATAAATGCCTAAGTAATAAAAAAGATAGATGTCTTAGACGTTGATGCCCTAGCCATAAATCTTTCTTGATAGATGGAGATTGGATAGAATGTTGAGCCAGATTGTCATTTTGATCTAGGATATAGAAACCATTTTCTGTTCTACCACTATCGATTGTCTTCTTCGTGATAAGGTCCTAAAAAAGACAAGAATCAGGGAAAAAAGTTACACTACAATTCAGATTCCGAGTAAGACGACTCAATGACAATAGGTTAACAGAAAAATTAGGAACATATAAAACAAAAGACAAAGGTAGAGAAGGGGTGGCACAGATTAAACTTTCCCAGAGATAGAAGAGTAATATCATCAGCAATCCTAACTTTATCTTGACTAGAGGCTGATGTATAGTTTGAGAAGAGATTAGAAGACCCAGATATATGATCTGAGGCACCAGAATCAATAATCCATGGCAAGGCCTTATGGGATAGAAAAACACTGGAAGATGAGGCTAAGTTACTTGAACGGGCAAACTAAGAAGAAGAAGAAGAAGAAGAAGATGCACCTGGAAGAACAGGAGACCGACAATCAAGCAAATTGCGCAAAGCATCCTTAAACTTAGAAGAGGACATACTAGAGTCTCGATCAGAAGTCTGTATAATCAGGGCTGAACCATGTGTCTTTACAGCACTGGACTGATGAGCACGAGAGTGAGAGCTACGTCTTTTCGACTGACTAGAATGGTCGCCTCTATGACTAGAGCGATCCCCTTAATCCCCTGATGGAGTAACTTGAAGCTTCCAACAAGTCTCACAAGTATGCCTTGGCTGGCCGCAGTAATCACAGAACAGATTATCCTTCCCTAAAGGATAAGAAGAAGGAAGTGACAAACCAGCTCCATTCCGAGAAGGAGCAGAAAATAATGCTGAACGGTCTGTAAAAGCCAGTGTTAACATAGCAGAACGACGACTTTCCTCATTCTGGACATAAGCAAAGGCCTCCTGAAGTGATGGAAGAATATCTATGCCAAGGACATGACTCCGGACCAAATCAAACTCCACATTAAGGCCTTCTAGGAACTTGAAGACCCTCTCCTGTGCAAGAAACTTTCGGTAAGCAACTGAGTCAACTATGCAGACAAACTTATAATCCAGGAGATGATCTAGGCGTTTCTAACGATTAGTCAGAAATGTATAATACTGAAGAACTGTCTGCTCCCCTTGCACTAAGCACTTAATAGACCAACGCAACTCAAATGACTGAGAAAAGTTCCCCTTCCAGGAATGTGTACCAACTACTGCCTTCTAAACATCTTGGGCAGTTTCTATGGATAAGTAACCTTCACCAATCTCAGGGATCATGGAATGAATGAGCCACCCTATTGATCATAGCCAGGATTAGTAATATCTGGTGCTTGAACTCTCCTATCAACATATCCCATTTTCCCCATACTATTTAGAAATAGTGTCAGATACTGTGACCAAGCAAGATAATTTTGGCCATTAAACAGAGAGGTGTTGATTTTAAGGCTAGGATTGAGGTTCTCAAAAATAGTGGTTATAATAGGACTCTCCCCTTTAGGTGCCTGGGAACTAATGGTGGATTCACTAGTATTTTCAGCCATCTCAATTTACTACTATCCAAACAACCTGTAATAATCACTACTATTGGAAGAGGAAAAAAACGGAGTCACAACACAAATAATCAACCACAAACCATGGAGGGAGCAATACAATCAGTTAAAGCTGAGTAATGGGGCCATAAAATGATCCAACAATAATAAAAGTTTGGGAGAATTGAAACTTAAATCAAAACAGAAGGCTACGAGTCCCAATCAAAAGAAAAAAAAAACTGTTGTAATGAAGTGAATGAAGTCCTGAGGGTGGGTTCAATCAGTGCATGGTTGGATTTGATGCACTTATCTGATTAACAGAGAGTCTCGAACAGAAGCAGTGGCTGGACCAAGCCTAGAAGCAGCTGACAGAGCCTATAAAGGCTATCGGGCGAGACCCAGGCTTGGAATGGCCTGTGTGATGGCTGGGTGATAGCCTACAAGTACCAATAGGGCTATTGGATGAAAAAAGGGACTACCGGTAATGTTGCTGGATAGGTGGGTGATACCGACAGAAGAGAAGAATAAGAAAGGAGGGGTGGGCTAGAGTTTTGGCTCTGATACCATGTTTGTTTGAGAGAAGAACAAACTTCGGGAATGATGTGACAATCATCCCTTTTATATTAATAACATGTAACTTACAATGGAAGTGTTAAGGCACAAATAAGGAAAGTCCATAATAAGGAAATTATAGCTAAATCAAATCAAATCATAACCTAATATTCTAACATAATATTCTAACAGGGTTTCACTTCAAAATGTCAAATTCGGGTTTAAATTCAATTTTGTATTGTTTTAGGGATTTAAATTCAATTTTGTAATGTTTGAGGGTGCAAATGTCGTGTGACCACTTTTGAAAACCTCAGAATTTGTGCCATCCCAAAACTTTGTGAAATTCATGGCTGTTGTCACAATATTGATGCTCCTGTTGCTGAAATCTACATGACCAGACTAATTGATGATATTGCGTTTGTTTAGTTATTTAACTGGTAACTTGCTGAATGGACCTGTGCCTGGCTGGATGCTGCGTGGTCTGAACCTCAAAGTGTAAGTTTCTCTTCCAAAGCACTTAATAAAAGTGTCAGTGTTATGTAAACTTGTCTAATCTTGTTGCTAATGCAGTAAATCATTAATCTACCTTGCTTTTAGTCATTGCTTGTTGTCCTTGTGGGCTTTATATTAATCCATACCTCATATTGTGGTTCAATGCAGTTATTACTAAGTAACTGTAATTGTGGTCATTCATTAATACTACACATTCTTGGAATTGATAATCTGATGACACTACCGTGAAGAAAAAAAGGAAAAAGAGTGCAGATATTATGCGAGTGCCCCATTTAACCAGTTGACTTCCAATGCCCCTTAACTTAGAACTTGATCATCCATTAACAATTTGACTTCTAAGGTCGGCCATCTCAATGTTAAAAGGGAAGTTTTCTTGCTACAGTTCATTTCTTAATCCTTGGGCGAACAACAGTTTTCCATTTTGCCTAAAAACCTACTTCCAACTTCCAATAGCATATTGGACCAAATAAATGATTATTTATCCCCCCAAAAAGGCACATAAATGTTGAAATGCATAGATGGTTAATATATTCTTTTAAGTTGGGGGTGTTATGCTAATTTATATGTTTAAATTGAAACAGCAGCAATGTGAAAAACTTATGTGCTTCATTGTAATGTCCAATGCGTAACAAGTTTAGAGCCCCTAACAGATCTCCTTATCTAGAATTTGATGATCTGATCATGTTAGCACAGTACAGGTTTGGCCAAAAAGAATAATAAGATTCAAAGAACAAGACTTTTCATTCAAGTTTATCTCCTCAATCTTCAAAATGCAAGTAAATTTTTTGAGTTAACACCTTCCACCATGGGGTGAAAAATAATTTTGCTTTCCATTTTCTGTTGCACAATTACCTAAAACAAAAAATTGGAAAAAAAAATCAAATTGGCCATTTCAATGTTTGTAGGCATGGATGTGTTATAGAATTTTTCTTGATTGGAGTTGTAGATGCAGAAATTATGCCACGAGCAGATTAACAAATTAACTTCTAGATGCATGTCTTAAGACTCTTTAACAACTAGTTGAAACAAAAGTCCCATTGTTGGATTGTCAGACAGTTATGGCTTACCCACAAAAAAAGGCTAAGATAAGTATTTTTTTATTTATTTATTGAACTTCACTTCCAAATAGCATGCATGAGACATAGTTCTTACTTTCTAATGGGTCGTTTTACACACGAAAAATAAATACTAAATTGTACCAATTCCTTAGAATAATGGAAAGTCTAGGTATCGATCCATAGGAACAAATGTGAAATTAAACTAATTTAATTGTTAAATTTCTAAATTAATTTTGATCAAAAAGATGATTGTTTATAGACTACTAATAATTAAAAGAAACTAAGAGATTAAACTAGCAATTAAAATTGAAGTTGGAGATACTGATTTTTTGGAAAAGCCTAGGGTAATAAATTCACCACTAGCTACATAAATAAGGTCTTAATTTGGAAATCAATTATGTTATAGTTTGAACCAAATAATATTTCACAACGACAAGTTCGAAGCATTGATCAAGAGAATGATCACGTTCAATGTATAGGCACGAACCATCTCAAGTAGCACGAGTCGTTCGCTCTAAACTATGGTAGCAACACGACTCGTCCCTCGTAGTATGGCTCGTCTCATACCTTGAATATGAAAAAAAAGAAAATCATTGTATGGAAAGCATTCAACAATCACAGAATGTAGAATACTTAAAGAAAATATTGGAAAATATATTTAAAAATTTATTGAGCACTATACAACTTGTTCAAACCATTACATAATCAAAAACCAAAAGGAAAACCTATTTACTTGGCTAGGGTTTCATCAAAATCCTAGAAATAGAAGAACTAGCCACTTATGGAGGAGTAGGAAGAGGTAGAGGAAGAGAAACCCACCATCGAAGATTCTTCTTGAAGTTTGAAACCCTTCTCTTCAAAACCCTAGCTCCTTCTATCTTTTGGAAATTTGTAGAACCCTATTCCAGCCTCCTTTTTCCTCTTTTATTCCCAATAAGACGAAGTCAAAATTTCACGCACATGTCCCTAGGTTGGCCGCTCGAGCGCCCATATTTTCTACTCGAGCGGTTATTAGCCGTATGTGCGACAAGATGGCAGGCCGAGAATTTCATTGCTTGCGCGAAGAATCTGCTTTTGTGCCACTTTTCGCCTGAATTTGCATGTTGCTTGCCAAATCTGCACAAGTACACAAAACACATCATCTTCGCCAAATAATCATAATTCAAAGACTATAAATATAACTTAAGTGGCCTTAATGTGGTACCTTTCAGCCTACATCACTTCCATATTGCATTCAAGATAAGATGAATCCCAATGTGAATTCTATGTGCAGTGATCTTTCATATAACAACTTTAGCTCAACCAGGAATTCAATTTGCCAAGAAAATGTGTAAGAATCTCTTATCTTATTTAATAACTATTATAATCTCTCTAAAATCTTGTGTGCACCAGCTCAACTTTTCACTTCCTCTATTTTCTACAGGAACTTGTTTGAAAGCTCTTTAGAGGACAATGCTTCGTAAATTTCTAAAACTTCTGAAGAAATTTATTCATAATATTTTTTGTTGCTTTCGTAATATGTTTAGGCAGTTTTTCAGTTCATTTCATTCTTATATGATATGATGCTGACTGGTTCATGATCTCACGTTGTTCTGTCAGTGGAATTCTTTCTTGCGACCATGGCTCTCGCTGTCCACGAAGTAAGTATAAATATTATTTATTTCATTGTATTGATAGTTTGACCTGTTAACTCTGGGTCATATTCTTCTTCTTCTTCTTTTATTTTTTACCACCGACTTATCATCCCCCTTCTAAAGCATTTACCTGTTTTTAAGGCTTACAGACTTAGGAATTGAAAACTGAAAAATATGGTGTTGTGATTCTATTGGACCTGTTACAAGGTGTAGCAAAAATGATGGCTTAAAGAAGCTGTAGATTGCATGTACTTAGATTTTAAAAAACGTGATGAGTGTCTTTAGATTAAAATGTAAAAGGAATTCTTTCCTAGATTTCTTTATTTCTGATCTTTCTATTTATTTCACTTTGTTGAAAGGTATCTGGTTACGTTTTGTGTCAGATTGGTCCTCCTTCCATGTAAATTGTGGTGGAAGTGAAGTAGTTGTTGATGGAAAAACATATGAAGAAGATACAAATTCAGTAGGGTCTTCAAGGCTTTTCATAAGCAAAACTAATTGGGCATTTAGCAGCACTGGTGACTTTCTGTTTGATCATCGCCCTTTAAAGACATACATTTGGACCAATACTTCGAGGCTCTCTATGAAGAATTCTGAGTTGTACATGAATGCACGGCTTTCTCCTCTATCCCTGACCTATTATGGTTTCTGTCTACAAAATGGAAACTATACTGTAAGCCTTCACTTTGCAGAGATCATGTTTACTGATGATAAAACATATGCCAGCCTTGGAAGACGCATATTTGATGTTTACATTCAGATAACATTAGATTTTCACACCCATAAAATTGACGTAGAAAGGTTTCTTTTTCTCGTATTATATTTTTGTTGACTGATTTTGAAGTGGTACTCTTAAAGGAGATGATGCCCGTCTTAATCGCCAAGTATTTTAGCATTCGATTTTTCATCGATTACTCTAAGAAATGATTTTTTTTTTTTTGGCAAGATTAACACAGCAGAGCCCTGCCAAAGTAAATTTAAACAGTTACCTTCAGCATATGGAGTTCTTTTGTGATTGGATTAAGTTGCTGCAGGGAAAGTGAGTGCTGAAGGATTTTAATATTGAACATGAAGCAGGTGGGGTTGATACAGAAACCATAAAATTTTTTATTGCAAATGTGACTAAAAGCACATTAGATATACGATTCTATTGGGCAGGAAGAGGGACAACCTCGATCCCTTTCAAAGGAGTATACGGTCCTCTTATTTCAGCCATTTCTGTGAATCCTAGTAAGTTGTACAACTTCTACTACCTTATTTTTTCTTGTGTTAATGATTCGGGATTGACATCATCTAGCCATTATCAACTTAACAAATTTCACATTTATCTGCATTCTCAATGTGGAAATTAAATTGTGTTTACACTTACTTAAATGAAATGGTTACACTTATTTAAACTGCTTTCCTAACCACTTTACAGTTGTATTTCCATCTCTCTTATATTTATACAGCTCTTTCTCTCTCTCTTGTTGCTTCAGAACTCGCAGCTTTAGTTGTATAGGAGAACATATTTTCTACTGTGGCTTAGGTAGCTTATCATCCCCTCTCAAAGTAATGGGATTAGGCGGAACCATTAGTTTGTCTATGAGATAATGAAACCTGGAAGAGGTTACGAGCTTGGTGAATATATCAGTCAGTTGATCAGTAGTAGGGATGTAAGATAAAGCAATTTGCTTAGAAACAACTTGTTCCCTAATAAAATGGCAATCCATTTCAATGTGTTTTTCATGGAGAAAGCAGTGTGCATATGAGTGATGAGAGAATGAATGACCAAAGGATCACTACCAGTTGGTAAGCAGTGTGTTTTTCATCAAGTTGTTTAAGTGGCCATTGATGCTGAAGAACTAGACAGAGGAGAACGCGAATTGCGGGTTGTTTGGCAACCGGGCTGAAGGTATCTTGAAAATCCACACCCTCTTGTTGCAGATAGCTTTTAGCCACTAACCGAGCCTTGTATCTGGCAACGGTTCCATCATAATTTTTCTTCATACGAAATATCCACTTACAACCAATGGCAGTTTTGTGAGAGGGAAGATGGACTAACTTCCAAGTGCCTTGTTTGTGAAGAGCAAGAAACTCCTCAGTTATAGGAGCAGTCCAAAGAGAAGATTGCAAAGCCTGAGTAGCATTAGTGGGCTCAGTAAGAGTAAGATCAAGAGAAGGAGCATGAGTAAGATGACAGGCTTTAGAGTAAGGTAGCAGAAGAAGAGGGAGCTGTAGGTGTAGAGGAAATAGGTAAATGAATTTGAATAGAAGAAATAGGAATAGGAGAGGAAGTAGACAGAGGTGGTTGAAAAGAAAGAGAAGTAGGTGGAGAGGCAGTAGGGTAAGGAGAGACATCAGTGTAAATGGCAGCAGTAGGCTGAGTTTCAATAGCAGACTGAAGTACAGCAGCAGGCTGAGCAGAGGCAGTAGCAGGTTGAGCAGAGGTAGTAGACTGAACTGCAGGCTTAGACAGAAAAGAAGGAGGCTGAGGAACAGATAAGGAAGGTCTAGAAATAGGAGATGGAACACAATTAGACTAGAAAAGGGACTGAATAGCAGGCAAAGAGGAAGAATCAGTCCACTGAAGGGAAAAAGGGAAACATGGCTCATTGAAAAGGACATGTCTAGAAAGATAAACTTTCCCTGAAATAGGATCCAAACATTTTTATCCTTTGGTAGTAGGATGATAACCCCAAAACACACAAGGAGTAGACCTGGGTTCTAGCTTGTGAGACACCTAAGGCCTAAGCCGAGGAAATCATTGGCATCCAAATACTTTGAGAAAATGATAATTAGGAATGGTATGAAATAAAAGTTGAAAAGGCGATTTGTGGCCAAGAGAAAGACTAGGCATCTTATTAATAAGAAAGACAACAGTGGCCATAGCCTTAAACCAATATTTAAGGGGAAGGGAGGACTCATGAAGTAAGGTAATAGCAGTCTCAGTGATGTGCCGATGCTTCCTCTCAGCTATGTCATTTTGTTCTGGTGTATAAGGACAAGTGAGGTGATGAACAATACCATAAATGGTCAAGTAGTCATGCATTTTAGTATTAACAAATTCAGTCTCATTATCAGTCCTCAAGATTTTTAAGGAAGTAGAGAACTGATTCTCAGCATAAGCCTTAAACACCATAAAAGTAGAAAACTCATCACTCCTAGCATAAAGGGGATAGATCCAAGAAAGTCTGGTGAAATCATCAACAAACAACAAGTAGTACTTATAACCAGAGACAGAAATAGTAAATGGTCCCCAAACATCACTATGAACAAGAGAAAATGGTTGTTTAGCAGTGGAGCTAGATAGTTTAAAAGGAAGCCTATGAATTTAGCAACACTACATGGTGTACAAGCAAATTCAGTACAATCTTTATTCTTAAAACTATGGGATATATGCTGAGTAATATGATGAAATTTCAGAGGTGAAGGATGTCCAAGCCTTTGATGCCAAATATGGAAGGAAGTCTGTGAGGAACTATGAGCAATATGAGTTGGATGGGGTTGTGGAGAAGATGAGGCAAAGTGGTAAAGACCATGCACATTAGGACCTCTGTGCAGAACCTGTTTCGTAAGATTGTCCTGAACAACAAAGGAATTAGCATCAAAAGTAACTGTACAATTATTATCCTTCGCTAACGGATGAACAGATAAGAATTTGGAAGAAATGTGAGGAACATGGAGAAGATTATTATGCTGAAAAGAATATTGAGGAGTAGGCAACAGTCCCTTACCAATGTGTTGAATGGAACATTTTGGCCATTTCTAACTGTCACTTGATCATGTCCTTGGTATGGATGATAGAGATGAAAATTTCCAAGGTCATTGGTGATATGATTTGTGGCAGCAGAATCAATACACCAAGGTGTAGCAGAGGAATTTGTAGGAAAAGAAGTCTGATTCTGATTGGATGAATTTGGATTGGTTGTGCCTGAATAAGCCTTAGATAGAGGCATGGAAGGAATAGAGGATGAAGAAGATTGAGATGGCTGATAGTTGGGATCCATACGAAACAAACAATCCAAAGCAATATGATTGAAGCCTCTACATATCTGGCAACTAAAAGGATTAGAAGAACTAGGACTAGTTCCTCCAAATCTTCCTCTCTAAGATCGATTTGATCGACCTCCTCTATATCGTCCACCTCGAAAGCCACGAGAAGGATTTCTGCCTCTGTAACTAGACTGTGCAGAGGAATGAGTCCTTGAATTCTGAGAATAAGGTGGGGAATTCTCAGAATTTTTGGTTGTAGAATAAGCAACTGTAGACTCATTTTGTAAAACAAGTTTGGCTTTGTTCTCGATATGTATGGCTTCAGAACATAGGAGAGAGCACAGATCCTCCATTGAAATAGATTCTACTCGAGCTCAGATTGCAGTCTTGAGAGCATCATACTCATTAGGTAATCCATTTAGAGCAAGAAGTACAAGATCTTCATCATCAACCATTGAAGAAGCAAGTCGAAGCTGATTGGAAATCTCCTTGATCTTAGTAAAATATTCCTCCATCGTAGCATCTCTTTTTGTGGTTATTGTAACGGATTTTTCAGATGATGAATATGAGAACGAGATAATGAAGTGTATTTCTTTTCGAGAGCACTCCAGACTTGAAAGCAGTGTTAGTGATGAAGTACTGAAGAAAATACAGAAGGTGAGAGTGTTGCAGTGATGAAACTCAGAAGATGAGCATCCATTGTCTTCCATTTTAGAAATTCAGGATTTGACACAGTTGTTCCAGAGGAATCAAGAATATCAGATACAGGACAAGGTACCAAACCAGTAATGAAATCAAGAAAAGCAGTTGCTCAAAAAACATTCTGAAGCTGACTTCTCCAAATCAAAAAATTTGAAGAATCAAGCTTAACAGTGACTAATGAATTGAAATTTGTAAGAAGAAGACCTAGATTTGATGGTATAGATTGAGAATTTGAAGAAGAAGATGAAATCACCATTGTTAGACCTTGCTCGTAGGAGCTTGTAAAGGCTCTGATACCATAACAGAAGTTGAAACTATATTCTCAATGTGGAAATTAAATTGTGTTTACACTCATTTATATGAAATGGTTAGAGTTTGTTATAACAAACTCTAACTGATTTCCTAACTACTTTACAGTTGTATTGCCATCTCTCTTATATCTATACAACTCTTTCTCTCTCTCTCTCTCTCTCTCTCTCTCTCTCTCTCTCTTGTTGCTTCAGAACTCGTGGCTTCAGCTGTATAAGAGAACATATTTTCTGCTGTGGCTTAGGTAGGAATTACCTATTTATTATAATGAGTCATCTCTTTTCGCTAAATGTCCGGTAAACAAATTACCTCAATTTAAAGTATCAACCATAGTTACTAGAAGATCTCTTTGATGTATGAAACTTGTTCTATGAAAACTTGATTCTGGAAAGGAGACCAACCCAACATGAATTTTAAAGAACATGTCATAAGCTTTTAGGAAATGTTGGAAAAACTTTCTAGAAACACTTTTATCACAACTTTTTCTATTTTTCATGCGTGCAAAGCTTATTCTTGCAAGTTTCTTCATATATTGTTTAACATTAGTATTTTAATCAAGTATGAAAGTAGTCAAAGGCTTTATATTGTTATTTCAAGGCTTCTAAAATATTTGCTTTTACATATTCTACTCGATCGTATATGAACTATCATTTATAGTTTCCTAGAATATTTTTTTGACCATTTTTCACGTTTCTGTTTCCCATATCTATATCCCATAATGACAATTATGATTTCAACTATCAGCATTAGGTGATTACTTCTTTACCTTTATATGTCTGATGATTCACAAAATTGGATGCATTCATATAAATGCTGTTTCTGGAGAGCCTTCTAAAATAGTTAGGCAAACCATACTACTAATAAATGGATTTTGATGATGCTGAACCGTGAAAGGTTGAAAAAGAGGACAGTTCAATTGCTTTCATTACTTCTTTATGTTTGTTTTGATTACATTGCCAATGGAACAAATTTTCTTGCAGGCAGAAAGATATCATTCTTCTATAAATAGAAATTGACATCTCAATAGTTTTATTCATGTCAAAATGTGGTCATTTTTTGTTGGCCTTCTTATCTTTGCCGGGGTTATTGTTGGGATAGTTCCACATTCCAACTAAGCAAAATGATTTTACATTTATGTTCATTTACAATTGTTAGTTAATAAAAGTGATTTAAATTGTGGGAGTCCTTCTGAGTTTTGACATTTGAACATGAGTAACCATGTGAGTACATGATAATGGAATTATTTTAGTTGTATCTAAGCCTTTACTGCAATGTCAGGCAAACCAGGAAGCCAATAAATGTAAACATGAGGTTTTTCTGTATATTTAAATTGTGAAGTTTAAAGGAGAGAAAAGGGATAATAAATTATTGTCCTTTTTCCTTTTTGATTGTTTTTTGTTCGCTTTGATCCCATTCATTAATCACCTTAACAATTTCATCTCGTCGGTGTATCTGTTTTTGGTTCATGCAGATTTTGATCCATCAGAGAATGGGCGTAATGCATCTATATCTGCAGGCAGTATAGTTGGAATTGTGGCTGGAGTAGTATTTGCTATCTTCCTAATGCTGGGTATTCTTTGGTGGAAAGGATGTCTACAAAACAATAATACGATGGAACATGGTATTAAAATCAACTAGACAAACTCTGGATGATTATGATAGTAATAATTATCATACTCACCATCAATGGTGTTCTTTTTTTAAAAAAAAATTCAATGTTTGTTATGTTATTTACCCGAATAAATTATGTAAACATGTCATGGTTCAATAGTTTTTATTGTCCATAATTTTTTTTAGAATCCAAACGAGTATTTGGTTCACTAGAATAAAGGTTGGAATGGAATTGTCATTCGATTAAAATATTCATTCCCATGTTTGGTTCATTAAAAAGGAAAGAAATGTACATTCCAAATAGACTCGCCATTCACCAATTTAGGAGAATGGTCCTTCCATTGGGAGGTCCATGAATTAGGATTAATGAAAACACTACCTTAGGAATTAGGATTAATGCAATACAAGTTTGATTTGCTCATTGTGGGAGTGCTTTATTTAGACATATCCAGGTCAAGTGGGACTTTTTGATTTCTTCGAGCATAGAAGGTGAGGGTGAATTTTTTTTTAATGCAAATTATTAGGAATGTGCCTCTTGACTTTATTGAATGTGTTTACTTATCTAGTTGAGCTTCTTCCACAGATCTGAAGGGTCTAGACCTACATACTGGTTCATTTACCTTAAGGCAAATTATAGCTGCCACAAAGAATTTTGATGTTGCTAATAAGATTGGAGAGAGTGGTTTTGGTTCGGTGTACAAGGTATCTTGTGGTAGATTTTCTTTTTCCTGGTGTTAATAGTAATTCAACAATTTGTAATTGACATTGTTTTGAAATGAAGGGCCTTTTATTGGATGGCACTGTGATTGCTGTGAAGCAGCTTTCTTCCAAATCAAATCAAGGAAATTGCGAGTTTGTGAATGAGATAGGCATGTTTTCTGCCTTACAACACCCTAATTTGGTAAAGCTCTATGGATGTTGTATTGAAGGAAATCAATTGTTGCTAGTATATGAGTACATGGAAAATAACAGCCTTGCTCGTGCTTTGTTTGGTAAATTTCAACCTCATGCTTCACTCTATTGCATGCTTTTGGTATCAGAAATGAACACATATTTTAGCATATTAATATTTTTGAGTTTTTAATCATTTGGTGATCTGAAGGCCCTGAAGAACACCGGTTAACACTAGACTGGCCAACTAGGAACAGGATCTGTATTGGTATTGCAAAAGGTTTGGCTTATCTACATGAAGAATCAAGACTGAAGATTGTCCACAGAGACATCAAGGCCACTAATGTGTTGCTTGATAAAAATCTTAATCCCAAGATATCCAACTTTGGTCTTGCAAAGCTTGATGAAGAGGAGAATACCCACATAAGCACTCGGATTGTGGGAACTTAGTAAGCTGTCATTCTTATTTTTGTTAAGGAATTATTTATATTATATTTTTGGTTGATAATGTTCTTGGTATTATCATTATTATGATTATTGTTGTTGCAACCAATTTGTTTCCCCCAGAAATCCTCAAAGGCAATGACCTAATTTTAGATATGCCCTTGTGGAAATAAAGCAGTGCATATTATTGGCTACATTGATAGAGGTATATATATACATGACAACATGCCACAAAAACAATGGTGATGTTTTATTTTGTACCTTGCAATGGGTATATGGCACCTGAATACGCAATGTGGGGTCACTTAACTGACAAGGCTGATGTTTATAGTTTCGGAGTTGTGGCCTTAGAAATTGTAAGTGGGAGGAGTGCCACTAGTAGTTACAAGAGAAAGGAGGATTCCTTTAATCTTCTTGAGTTGGTAACTTATAAATCTTGCTTTCTTATGTATATTGTTTCTTGTTTTAATTATTTGCATTGGTAGAAGTATATCAAGGAAAATTTTCTTTGAAAAGCTTGTGTTTGCATATAAAAAGGAGGTCAATCCTTTATCAATAAGAAATATACTAATTCTTAAAATGGGGAAAATCGACTTATTTGGTTAATTAATTCTTATTTGGATGTCCTTTGTATTTGAGTGGTCCTGTTCATAATTATAGAACATCTTAATATAGTAATTAGCTTTCATAAATAATCTCCTTTAGTATAAAACGTGAGACTTCCTCGTGTTTCATGTGTGGAAATGTTTAGGTTTTCTTGAAATAATAAAATAGATTTTTTTAGACATCAATTTCGATAAAGGGCTATTCTCCTGATTGCGTTTTAGATATTGAATTTCTATATCAAAAGCTTGCAATTTTTCATTTTTCATTAAAATAAGCTGTCCTCTGTGTGTGTAGGCTCTGGAGTTAAAGGAGAAAGGGAATTTGATGGAGCTAGTGGATCCTAGGTTGGAATCAGATTTCAACAAAGAGCAAGTGATGGTGATGCTTAATGTAGCTCTGCTATGCACTAATGCCACAGCAGCAATCAGGCCTACAATGTCTTTAGTGGTAAGCATGCTCGAAGGCAAAGCCGAGGTTCAAAGTTTTTCAATTGATGGTATAGAGCCCGAGAAGACAGATAACTGGTTCCAATACAGCACTGAAATTAGCACGAGTGGCAGCCATAGCCACGGTATCTCAACTGACAGGCCATGGACTGACTCCACATCTGCTTCTGATCTTTACCCACCCAATTTGAGTTTTCAATGGGAAAAGAGAGATTGAAGTGTTGGAGTAGCAAAAGGCTTCTCTTTTCATCAAATTTAAATTTGATGAAACAAAAGGTGGAGCATTGAAGATGTCTTAAAGTCTTTGTTTTTGGTCCGATGATCTATTTATTAGTATATGTTGTGTGTGTGTGTGTGTGTGTGTTTTTTTTTTCTTTCTTGTTTGTGTCGTAGGCTGTTTGTTTTTGTTTTAGTTGAGAATTATTTGGAAGATGGTCTTGTGTTTGTGATGAATCTTGATCTGTATGGTAATATTGTCAAAAACTATTGTATCATCTTTATGGTTATTGAAGTTCTTTTCTTAGCAAATGGCAATAATAATAATAATAATGAAGTGCATGTAATTTGCAAAAAATAAAAATTTAAACAATCTTCAATATTTGTTGAAAAACACAAATCACATGTTGCTCCTTGTTTTTTGACAAGTATATTTTTTAAAATGAATTATGTATTTGTTTTAGAGACAAACATAATTTTTAAAAAAAATGTTATGATTATTGGACTAATTTAATTTTTTTCATGAATGATATATATAGAGGGCCTTATAAAATAAATAATTCGGATCATCGAAACATGACTCGTGGTTGGTCTTATAGGCTCCTCAATTTCTCTCAAATTCATATTTTAACTTGAGAGAAATTTAACCTTGAGGCAATATGACTTTGTTTGGTTTTGATTGATTTTTTTGAAAATTAAGTATTTTATTTTTTATGTTTTTAGTATTTTTTTTTATTTTTTATGTAAATTTGTTATTTTTTAGATGCATCTAACCTAGATGCATCTAAAAGTAAACTATTTGTGAAAAATATTTTAAAAAACCAATAAGTACACAAGAATACGCAAATATATTACTTTTTGATTTATTTATTTTTTATATTTTTGGTATTTAATGAATTTTTAAAGTGTTTTTTCAAAAATACTTTTTAAGTGTATTTATATTATGTGTATCTAAAAATTATTTTTTTTAAATATTAAAAAAATTCATGAAAACAAAATAAAAATATGAAAAATAAAAAAATTTAATTTTTAAAAAAGAAGAATAAACCAAACAAGGTGCAATATGTTTGAAAATGATTTTTTTAATTTTTTACGAAAAGATATATGAAAACTATAGTGAATAGGAAGGAATTTTTGAATTTTTTATACTAAAATGTAAACGAACGAGGCCCAAAGGTGCTGCGTGATCTAGTTTTTAGTGGCATAGGTGTCGTGCGAAGCATGCTAAACCATCCCTTCTTATGTGATATTTTTTCATTTGAAAAATATTGTATTTTTTATGTGATATTTTTTATCATTAGATACAAAAAAAATGAATTACACATTTTTATTAATGATAAATTACATTGACCTCCAATGAGGTTGAAAAAAAAATATCGTGATGTGATTAGTGTAAGGATAGGGATAATCGAGATAAAATACACATCTAAATGTAAAAAAATGACAATATTATTTTTTTACTTCATTTGACTAATAAATTATTAATGAAAATTGAGCTATAAGTGCGATGTGAATTAAAGTCTAACAGGAGGCTAATATAATTATATAAAAAATTTGAAATTTATTGCATTTTTTTAAGCATCTAGGAAGGTTAGAGAGCAAGACGTTTCTGGCTGTCCCTCATTGCTCCATTTTCTCTCTCTCTAAATGGCTTTGTGGGTTAGTAGCAATTTTGAACAACTAGTGATTGTGATGATTGTTCTTATTCTTGTTCTTGTTCATCATCATCATCTAACAAATGGAAATGCAAATGAAAATATAGAGAACAGGGTAAGTGGGTGTGACTTGATCAACTGCCAGAACTGAAAAATCTAGAAACCTCCTAGATGTTGATTTGTGATTATGTATCAATTTTAAACAGAATATAAAAACAATCCCAATCAAACAATCAAAAGAAAGAGACACAAAGATTTTACGTGGAAAAACCACAATTGGACACCTTCCAATTGTGATAAAAAAACCACGGGCCAACTGCCACAAGAACAATCCACTAAGAAGATTTAAAGGAATTACACAGGTATCACTCTCAATTATCTAGCCATAACGCCTAATTGAACCAACCTCTATGTGCCTCTTCCAACCCCATCTTCAGCACGGAATTGTCTTTCTGATGAGCCACTCCAGAATCCACAACTGAAGCTTCAGGCTCGAATTCTTCAGAATCCACAACTGAAGAACAACACTCTTTTATGTAACAAACAAAAACCTTTGATGTAGCCTTTTCAGATCATGAGTTTAATACTCAATAAGACATCAAAGAAAATTAACAAAATATCCCCAGATATAAACCTTTAAGAACCAAAAAGAAGATCTGGAGGATTTCAATCAATTAAATCCATAGAATAGATTTGGAAGAAACCCAACTATTTATAGAAAAACCAAAAGCAATCCTAGTTGGGAAAGAAAACCAACTTCTTGTAGAAAACCAACTTCACCAACTTCTTGTAGAAAACCAACTTCTTGTAGAACTCCCAAGTAATCCTGTTTTTGAAGGAAACCAACTTCTTAAAGAACTCTTGTTACAACCTTGGTTTTGATCCATAGAATTTGACAACAAAAGGTCCTAACAATCTCCCCCTTTGTCAAATCCTGGATAAAACCAATCTAAAACAAATTTCCTAACAAAATCACTAAAACAATTTTCCAATCAAAACAAGAACAACACCACCAACTAGGAACCAGCACTTATAACCAAATCTCTCTCAAGGTCATGATCTGCAAAACAGTTATTAGTGCCACAATCTCCAAAACAACTATTAGTCCCACAAGAGTATATGAAAAAACAATAAACATAGTACAAGATTATCTTGAAGCATGAGATGGAAAACATGAATAGATGCAACTTGGAAATTTTAAGAATATGAATAGATGAAAACTAAGACACATGCACCTGACACAAAATAATAAATAAGCAATACAAGGCATCAAGCAAACCAACTAAAGCCAATCTCCCTTACCAAACAAAACAAAGTGTTCATGTTAACAAACTCTTGAATGAAAACCACACTCCCCCTCACTAAACAAGTAAAACAAAATATAATATGGTTGAGCAAGTAAGGAATTTTATATTTGTACCTTAAAACACACAAGATTATCCAAGAAGCACAATTACTTGAAAATACAATGTGCACAGTTTATAGAAGATTCCTCATGAAAAAAAGTGATGCATTATGTGAAAAGCATAGATCTCATGATAAAAGTGTGTGTGTGACTCTTGGAGTTCGACAAACACAAGATTCAAATCCTAGTAGTAATATAAAAGTTGGACCTCCGACAAGAGAATCTAAGCACAACTAAAGAAAGTCAAACCACTAGGAATCAAGGGGTATTTGGTGAGTAAAGGCGGAGGCTCCCCCTCAATCAATGAATCTTTTTCCTTTTTTTTTTTTTCACATTTTTTCCTCTTTTCTTTCTTTTGCACATTTATTTTCTTTCTTTTCTTTCTTGTGCACATTTTTTTTTTCCTCTTTTCTTTTGCACACTCATCGGCGGCTGACACGCTCAAGAGTATGGAAACCGAACCAGAGAAGCATGGATATATTAAGGATGGCCTGGTTGGTGACTCTGAGGTAGCCTTTTCCTCATGGCTGGACTACAAAGAATAGAGGGGAAAGCCGTGGAGATGCAAAAAGATGGAAGATGGTTAAGAGACTCAACATCACCCATGATATGCTAGTATAGGTCAATTCCTCTAGAAAAGCAAAAGATACAATGCCAGAAGTCCATGAAAAAAAAACACTAAGTCGGAAGACTCCGATATTTGCTAATCCAAGAGTGTGTACAGAATGAGACATACTAATCAAAGAACACACACTCCAAATGAGTAATGACCACAGAAAGCACACACATATTAACATGTAATGGTTATTCTCATCAATTCCAATATGCACCAATGACTACTCAAAAATTTCAAGCTTGCAAAACCATACATGAAAATCTTTTTGGATTTTTTTTTTTCAACAAAAAAACAAGACAAAAAAAAAAAAAAAAACAAACATGCACACAATTTTTTTTCATTAAAAAAAATACAGAGACCCAAAAAACTAAAAAGAGTAAACACATTAACACAAGTCAAGTTTTCTTACCCAAATCTTTTTGGTCTTAACAAAATCAGGTCTAGCGGTCTTGTTAAATGTCATGGTGTTGTGAACACCTTCATGAATCTTGGTATTCCGCCTAGACATGTAAGGTTGTCTCCTAACCCAAAAAGTATTCGAATTTCTACCATTTTGAGACACTCTCCCATGCAACTTATAACAAAAAGGGCGAATATGACCATGTATACCACAATGATGACAAATAAAAACAGGGTGTACCTTCTTTTCTTTTACCTTACCAACTCTAGGGAGTTTGAGAAGTCTTTCATCTTGTTGAATCTTTTGTCCTCCCTTTCCTTGAGTTCTTGTATCATGAGATGTGGAAGCACTCTGTTTTTGCTCTCTCTTATCTCCAAAGCCAATGCCACTCTTGTCTGAACAGATTTGTTGAGACCCAATGATATCCTCCAAAGTCTTTGATCCTTTGTTCCAAAGACCAATGGTAACCATGGCACACTTGAGCTCTTCCTCTTTCTTGATCATTAGTTCTTCCAAAGCAACTTGTGATATCTCGAGAGATTCAATCTTTTCTTCATACATGGCATGGGTTTCCTGTAGTTCATTCCTCTCTGTCTCACAAGTCAACAGTTTTGCACAAAGAACTTTTCGATCATCAGCTATCTTGATGGCATTAATCCTAGCCTCGGAAATCTCCTCCTTAAGTTTGACATTCTCATATTCACATGCTTTGAGTTTCTTTGTGAGTTTGTCATTTAATTTGAATAAGTTAAGAGACTCCTTATATAATTTTTTATAAGCTTGCTCAAGCTCTTCATGATCACTTTCTGAGGATTCATCATCACGAATTGTACCCATTATCACAAATCAAGCAAGATCTCGTTCTAAAAGATTTTTTTTTTAAACAAAAATAGAGCATTCTAAAAGAAATTTTTTTTAAAAAAAATAGAACGACCCGCTCTGATACCAATTGAAAAATCTAGAAACCTCCTAGATGTTGATTTGTGATTATGTATCAATTTTAAACAGAATATAAAAACAATCCCAATCAAACAATCAAAAGAAAGAGACACAAAGATTTTACGTGGAAAAACCACAATTGGACACCTTCCAATTGTGATAAAAAAAACCACGGGCCAACTGCCACAAGAACAATCCACTAAGAAGATTTAAAGGAATTACACATGTATCACTCTCAATTATCTAGCCATAACGCCTAATTGAACCAACCTCTATGTGCCTCTTCCAACCCCATCTTCAGCACGGAATTGTCTTTCTGATGAGCCACTCCAGAATCCACAACTGAAGCTTCAGGCTCGAATTCTTCAGAATCCACAACTGAAGAACAACACTCTTTTATGTAACAAACAAAAACCTTTGATGTAGCCTTTTCAGATCATGAGTTTAATACTCAATAAGACGTCAAAGAAAATTAACAAAATATCCCCAGATATAAACCTTTAAGAACCAAAAAGTAGATCTGGAGGATTTCAATCAATTAAATCCATAGAATAGATTTGGAAGAAACCCAACTATTTATAGAAAAACCAAAAGCAATCCTAGTTGGGAAAGAAAACCAACTTCTTGTAGAAAACCAACTTCACCAACTTCTTGTAGAAAACCAACTTCTTGTAGAACTCCAAAGTAATCCTGTTTTTGAAGGAAACCAACTTCTTAAAGAACTCTTGTTACAACCTTGGTTTTGATCCATAGAATTTGACAACAAAAGGTCCTAACAAGAACAATGGCGGCCCTGATCACAACTACTTCTATTATAGCTGGCAACCCACTTCCTGTGATTTACCAAGGTACCCATCCCCATCGATCCCCATTTCTTCTATCATCCTTCTTTCTTAGTGGGACTTACGTGTATGTCCTAATAGGTGAATTTATTGTGTAATAAGTCCTATGATAATTAATAATATTTTTCATCAAACGCTATTAAAAAGCGTCACTAATTGTTAATTTTCAATGACAGTTTGCAAATTGTCACAAAAATGTCACTAATTATAGGTTTTAGCAATAGTTTAAAAAAATCATCACAAAAAAATGCCACTAATTTTGAACATTCAGCATTAGTTTGAAAAATTCGTTATTAAAAAACGTTACTAATTGTAAGTTTAGCGACAATTTATAAAACTGTGACAAAAAAAAGTCACTAATTATTAATTTTTAGCAACATGCAAAAAATCGTCACAAAAAATTATTTTTAGCAACGATTTTATGAAGATTTATTTTCAATAGGACTTTATGAGAATTAAGTCTAACTATTAGGATCTATTAGTAATTTATCCTCTTTCTTTCTTGCACATTATTATTATTATTATTATTTAAATATATATATATATATATTAGCTATGGGTGCAATTGTTGTATGTTCGTAATTTTACATTTAAATTTTTTTGATAAATTGATGAATGAGAAATATTAGTTTAGGATTTATTGGATGTGGAAGCTATTTTTTGAAAAATAAAAATGTGACACCATTCGCATCAAATAAAATATGCACTTTATATAATATAATGGATGTTAGGATTAAGTACACTGTTAATCTATAAAATGTGAGTTTTGTTTCATTTTGATTTTTGATATTTCAATTATGTTGAATTTGTATTTAAATTGTTTCAACATGGCTTTTGTCCAATTTTTTATTTTTTGTTCAAAATTTAGGGAGGGTTTGGGAATTGGAATTTTTAGTGATTTTTTTTTTTTATAAATTTTTTTTACGAAAAAAATGCAAGTATTTTAGCCACTCTCCAAACACCACCTTAGACAAAACAATGCTTATAAGTACTATTTAAACACAAATTAAATAATTTAAAAATCAAATTGACACAATTAAAATATAAAGAATCAAAATGAAAAGGACGCAAAATTTGAGGCTAAGAATGTGTTTACTTGTACATATTGTAAATTTTTTTTTTTTTTTTTTCACTCCACAGATGCATCATACAAGTGGGTGAGAAGTATCTATTATTATAGATTTACTTTATGTATTTTTATTTTTATAGTGTTTACAATGATGGTGCTTACTACTACTAGTTTCAAGATATATAAAAATACTGGCTTTTAGTAAAAGAAACCATCACTATGCAGCTATGCTCGACGGTCGAGCATTGTTGAGTGCTGGTGATAGATTGGTTGTAGTTGACTTTTATTCCCTTGGTTGTAGAGGTTGCAAAGCTTTGCATCCTAAGGTACTATTCCAACAATCATATACATTAGTTTATGCAGATATCATCTCAATTTCTAGCTTATCTTCATAGATTTTGCATTTGAAATTCAATTATTTTGGTCTAATTTCCTAATAACTTAATCTGTCTAATCTTTTGAGAAAATTGGTGATCTTTGATGTATCGTAGTTATGATTTCAAGAGGTATTGGGCTCTATATTGTTTATTTCATTGCTTTTGCATTTCAAATTCAATTGTTTTCAATTCTTAGATTGATATACATTATTGGGCTAATTATCTAATAACTTCATATACATTCTTTAGCTCATTATACTAATACTTTCAGCTTTTTACATAACCGGTGATTAACATGTTGATAGTCTCTCTCCTATCAAATCTGTCAACTGGTTGAATCGAACCCGAATGCTATTTTTTTTCAAAGTTAACTATGAAGAGCAAGGAAAGTTAACTATGAGGCAGGGGCTGCTAGATTCAAGTTATGTCTGGATTCAGTGAACTTGCTGGATGTGGTTTTGGAAAAATGAAACTATCTTTTCCGCTATGAAAATTTCATAACTTGAGAATTATTCAGCATATTTGTTTTTACTTTTTAGAAAACACTTTTTAAAAAATTTTACTATCTTGTTTTCCGTATTTTTTTGTTTTTACAGAATTTTTTTAATAATTTGAGCAATTGTTTTAATTTTTAGACACACCTAACATAAATACACTTATAAAGTATAATTTTGTGACAAAAAAACTTTACACAATTCACTAAATACCAAAAATATAAAGAAAAAAAAAACGAAAATTTAGTATATTTTTCATATTTTTGTGTATTTATTAATTTTTTGAAATATTTTTTTATAAATATTTTAGTTTTTAAATACAGCTAAGTAAGTTGTATCTAAAAACGTTAAAAAAAATGCTTAAAATTTTAAAAATATTCACTAAAAACAAAAAAAATACAAAAAATAAAAAACTCAATTTTCAAAAAATTAAATTTAAAAAATTAAAATTAAACGCACTGATTATCTTTGTTTTAGTGAGGTTAGAGATTGGATGTGTATGGGTTTAATATACTTTTCAAAACCCAGCTCAAGTTAGAACTCAATTTTTTCATTTTTTTTTCTCTCAAACAAATACAAACAAATATATGGCCTGGTGTTGCTCAAATTAAAACACATAAATAATAAGTCTCATATAAGTAGCTCCTACAATGCAACGATTTCACAAATATCCTGATACAATCAAAACTAACACATCTATTAACCAAAACGAAAAAGAAAGCAGACAAAGCATAGAGCCATTAGAAAGTGAAATTCTAATGAACTTCACATTTGAGCATATAATCGAACACATGATGGACAAACAATTTCACAAGGAGGAAGAAAACAAGAAGGGACGTACACCATAACAAGAACGAAAAAAACATACATGTTGTTTTAGAAGGTAGAACATACACTGATACAATATATATGTGCATACATTTATTGAGATTACAAGATTACACCTGAATCTTCTACAAACATCAGATACTGCCATCACCGTTTTACCCATCAAATTCTTGGAACTTCCCCAAGTCAACCAACACATCTATCTGAAAAGCTTTCACAGCTTGTGTGTCAATTTTCGACCACACTGCAAACTTAGTATTCAGCTGGAGAACACTGACAGGATAGATGGCACCTGGCTGACCTGCAACAGAAAGAGAAGATTCCAACGGTGGTTCGTCCACCCGGGGGCACTCCGACGACGAAGTCAGTTATTTCTCAAAGATAGCAAAAGAGCTTAACTCACTATTCAGAATATAAATTGCGTACCTTAGACCCATTGGGGGTGCTTCTCTTTTATAGTTATCTCAATCCTTGTCCCAATAGAAGTCTTTACTCTAATGGACTTTAGCTTAGTACTTACCCTGGACTCTTTTACAGATAAAGATAAACTCCCCAAGAGCTTTATCCTTATCCTAGTTGAGTCCCCTCCTCATTCTAGGACTCTTGTCCCTTATCCGTTTATCTCGGATTCTGATATCTTCGGAGATAACCTCGGCCTAGCCGAGATCACCTCGGCATCACGACCAGGACACGTGGCACCTCGGCTGACATATCGACATCACCTTGGCCACATGTTCGTACTCAGAAAACATATCCCCACAACTGCCCCCTAGGTTCTATTACCTCGACATTCTGAGGTGATGGAACCTATATCGGTACTTCTTTCCATTACGGCGGCTTAAAGTGTCTCAGCCGAGATCATTATTCAGGCCGACATGTCTTCTTAAAGATCAAGATTTCCAAGAACCCTTCTCGTGTATGAGCTATCATACACAATAACTCAATCGTTTCAGTCACGTGCCTTCTCCTTACCGGATCGTGCTCGTGACGCGCCTATAAGTCGTCTCACGTTTGTATGCACCGTCTGACGAATCCGTATTTCTAGGTTCATCAATTCCATTCTGCCGCCTTTTCGCGTTTTTGACAAAATTTGCCTCTCTCCCCTGTCTTTTCACTTTACTTCGTCATTTGTTCAAACACTCTCTCTCTAGCTTTTTCAAATCCTCCATTGTTCCAAGTTTCCAAGTCTTGCTACCACCGTTGTTCACCTCCTCCGGCGAGGCTCTTGTTAATCTTTTCCGCTGTCGCCGTTCTTCTAACTTCGGCGAACTCAACATCGGCTTCTTTTTTCTGGTAAGTCACCGTTCCTCCTGGCTTAAGTTCTTGTTGTTCTTCAAGAAGTTCTGCTTTTATTACGTGTTGCCATTGCTGTTTTGCTTGAGTTTTTTGACTTATAAATCCTGTGTCTGAGCATGCTTACTTTATGATTATGCTTCTGCTCATATCTGGAATACACATTCTACTCACAATTTTCGTTCACTTTTGCCACTATTCTTGGCTTCGTACCCTTACACACACTCTATTCAATGTGTTCTTGATGATTCACCACTATTCTTAGCTCTGAATCATTGTTCTTGTTTTGTGTTTTCTGTATCTTTTCCAGATTTGTGCCTTTAATCTTCATCTTCATAGGTCTAGGTTTGGGATTTGATTGTAGACCCATAGATTCTAAGAAGAACTGAAACGGTTCCCAGAAATCCTCACCCTAACTCATCTTTAGGCTTTCGCCGAGGTCCCTAAAATCCTCCAAAACACCTTCTTTCTGAAATCCAACTCCTCTAAGTGAAGCCGACGTTATGAGTATGTGGAAACATAAGGTAGACACCTCATCCAAGTTAGAGCACTTTAGGCGAGAGTTTGACATCCCGACCGACGTCCATCTGAGGTTGGCTGGGGATGATGACTCCATCATGCCTACAACTGATTCTATGCCCTTCCTTGTGGTAGCCTTTATTGAGTGCGGACTTCGGCTTCCACTCAACACCCTTTTTCGTGAGATACTTCACTATTATAAGTTGAACCCGATACAACTCGCCATTAATTCCTATCAAGTCATCAATGGTATCATAGCTTTAGCCAGGCAAGAAAACGCTAGGGTGACCTTAGCCGATATCCAATACTGCTACACCATGTGTGGCCTCAAAAAAGACACAGGCTATGTTTACTACCTTAAGCCGAGGTCCACAGAGTACAAAATCATAACCGACCTCCCAGACTCTAACAAGGGAGCTGGAGATGATTACTTCATTACCTCCGGGAACTAGGAGTTCGCTCCAGATGAGGACCTTCACCTCTACCCTCTCCCTCGAACAGTTTTTGTAGAGGGCAATGGTAAGAGCCCTGTGTTCATATTAACTCATTTATTTTAAAGTCTTCAATACTTTATTTTCTCTAATGTCTGTTTTCTTTGCAGCTCTTCCTCAGCCACCAAAGGGTTTCCGCTAGTCTTTCTTTCCTAGCAAAGTCTTGAGGAAGCTTTTGGATCTACCAGTCCTTAAACGGAGAGCCCCTCTGGTCCTCAATTTCATTCCCACCTACAAGTTGGTTCTTCCCGACGTTCCAAAGAAGAAGAAGAAAAGCCTCTCACCCCCTTCTGCTACAACTCCTGAAACTGCCTCTGCCTCTCGGCCAGATCAAGGATCGACTTCTGACCCAGCCGAGCAGCTATCAACTTCGGCTCCATACCTGATCCCACCATCTCAACGACAACGTCGGCGACGACTTGTTCTTGCTGCCGAGATGGGCCGTTAGAAAGCAGTTGCCAAAGATCTCTTGGCCAACATTCCGGATTCAGTTGATGCTCAACCAGCACCAACCCAGCCAAAGTCGAAACCGAAAAGAATAAAAAAGGCTCAACCAAAGGCAAAGGCGACTCAGGTTGACACTGAGGATACCTTGCCCATTTCCAAATTGGCTGAGAGTGAGAAGACCACCTCTGTCCCCAAGAAGAGGTCTGCTGGAGCCCAACCAGCTGGATCAACCAGACCAAAGAGGCCGAGGTTATCTTTTGCAACCACCTCGGGGTCTCAAAAGCATGATGCCCTCTGGGCTCCCAAAATCACACTGGAGGATAAGCCAGTCATGGCTGGGGATAGCGCCGATGATGTTAACGTCAGCGTTGCTCTCAGTACCGCCGTGCTTCTTCCTGGAGATCTCGACCGAAACGCCGAGTTGAGCGAATATGAAAACTATGTTTTGATGCTCTAGCGCTCTGTCCAAGTAAGTGTCTTCATTTGGTAATTTTTCTTTCTTCTTTATACTTGGAAAAAATTTTATTTAATAACTTCTGCTCTATTCATGTTCCTTCAGGCAATGCAGCATGCCCATTCCTTCTCAGTACAATCTTTTGAGAACCGGAAGGAGCTGGCTGACAAGAGGAAGGAAGTCCCCAGTCTGCAGAAGATTAATAAAAACTTGCAATCAAAGATGAAGATCTTAGAGGATCAAGCCGAGGATACTATCAAAGCTCAAAATGATGCTGAAGAAAAGGCGTAATCTGCTGAGGCCATTAAGAAGGTTCTTGAGGCCGAGAAAAAAGAGGCCGAGGAAAAGATGGCCCAGGCTCAGAGGGAACTTCAAGATGCCTTGGCCACCAAAGCTGCCGAGGTCAAGGCCGCAGATGAGAAGGCATATGTTGAGGGGGAGGCCGATGTCACGACGGATTATGAGAAGCAAGTGAAGCAGGCATGCAACAAGGGTTTCACCCTTGGTTGGATGTCTCTTCTAAAAAAGCTTGAAGTCCCCGAGGACTCTCCCCTTAGGAACGCTGACGCCATTCCTCTTCCATTCCCTCCAACTCCAAGTCAATCTGACGACAAATCTGAGTCTAAGGAGGAGACTTTGGTGAGGAAACCAAAGGAGGCTACTGGGACCAAGTCCCCTTCTCCGAATGAGAAAGTCCTGGACTTGACTTAAGATAAGAGTGAGGAAGCCCTCAAGGATGCCACTCCTGAGAAGGCGTCATCGGACATGCCTCTTGCCGACAAGAGCCTCGATCTGACCCTTCAAGAAATTGACGACGAGCTCGCGGCGGAGAAGGCCGCTGAGATGTCTTCTCAGCAGTCCTCCGAGGTCCAAACCCAACCATCCGCTGTCGCAGAGGAGTCTTAATTTTGATGTCTTTTTTCCTTTGTATTCTGTACTTTTGTTTTTCTACTTCTGTGGAACAATTTATAAACTTTTGCTGACATTCCTTCTTTTGAACTTTAATACAACTTTCCTTCCTGAATGCTTGTATCTTTGCTCTTTGTATGTTTCCATACTTCGAATATTTGCATGTCCCCAATGCACCCCTTATCTGCATGATTTTCTCGGGTTTACATATCTCGGCTATATCCATCGATGATTTACATCGGCAAGTACACAAGCCTTTAATTTAATACAACCTTGGCCTTAACTTGTAAATTTTTCATAAATTTCAACAAGTGTTAGGCATAGCCTCAGTTTAACTTCAACTTGTAAACTTTTCTCAAGTTTCAACAAGTGTTAAACATCATCTTGGTTTTAATTTCAACTTGTAAACTTTTCTCAAGTTTCAACAAGTGTTAAACATCATCTCGGTTTAACTTCAACTTGTAAACTTTTCTCAAGTTTCAAGTTTCAACAAGTGTTAAACATCATCTCAGTTTAACTTCAACTTGTAAACTTTTCTCAAGTTTCAATAAGTGTTAAACCATTTCCTAACTCTCTGTCCCCTAATGTGAGCCTAAGTTCCACTTGGGTTCTCATTATACATGTGTTCTAGGAACAATATCAAGCACAAGTGTACGAACAAATGAATCAAGCTAAAACTTTATTTATTTACTTTGGCAAATGACAAAAGAACAAAAAATTCTAATGATAGAAAAATTTCAAACTGCAAGTGTTCTAAGGTCTTGGTAACTCCTTACCCTCATTATCTTCAAGCCAATATACCCCATTGCCCAGTACCGAGATGATTCTGTAGGGTCCCTCCCAATTTGGGCCTAGCTTCCCCTCTCTGGTATCTTTCTTGTTGCCGATGACTTTTCTCAAGACGAGGTCACCGATTTGAAACTCCCTTAGGTTGACTTTCTTATTATAAGCTCTAGCAAGTTGCTGCTGGTATGCTGCAAGCTGGATTGCAGCTTTCTTCCTTCTTTCTTCTAAAAGATCCAGATCTCGGGCTAAAAGTATATTATTAGTACCATTTTCTACTCCCTGGGTTCTGATCCCTGGGATGCCGACCTCCAGCGGAATGACTGCTTCTGTGCCATAAGCCATGGCAAAGGGGGATTCCCCTGTTGATCTTCTCGGCGTAGTCCGATATGCCCAGAGCACATTTGGCAGTTCATCCACCCATTTTCCTTTTGCTGACTGTAGCCTCTTCTTTATCCCATCCAAGATAACTTTGTTGGATGCTTTTGCTTGTCCATTGCTTTGGGGAAAGCTTGGGGTTAAAAAATAGTTCTTGATTTTGAACTTTTCACCGAAGCTCTTGATTAGCTTACTGTCAAATTGTGTTCCATTGTCTGCAACTATTGCTCTTGGAATCCCAAACCGGGTGATAATGTTCTTCCATATGAAGCTCTTCACATCTACATCTCGGATCTTGGCAAGGGGCACGACTTCTATCCACTTGGTGAAGTAATCTGTTGCCACTAGCAGGTACTTCCTTTGTCCAGTTGCTTAGGGCAGTTGCCCAACGAGATCCATGCCCTATTGGGCAAATGACCAAGGACTGGATACTGGGTTTAGGTCTGTTGCAGGTTGGTGTATCAGAGGTGCAAACCTTTGATACTTTTCACACTTCTTGACATAGGCCTCTGCATCTTTTTGCATGTAAGGCCACCAATACCCCTGGGTAATGGCTCTATGAGCAAGTGATCTACCCCCAGCGTGGCTTCCACAAATTCCCTCATGTATTTCATATAAAAAATCTTCAACTTGTGAAGGATGTATACACCTCAAAAGGGGTCCAGTGAAGGATCTTCTATAAAGATGACCTTCTACTGCCAGACTGAATCTTGCCGACTTCAATCTGACCTTGTGTGCCTCCATGTGATCATCTGCCAGCTTTCCTTCCTTCAGGAATGCTATGATTGCATCCATCCAGCTTGGTCCTATGTCCACGCACATTGCTCCATGCTTTGTGGTCAGTGGTTCGACGCTCGGGCCCGACAAGTAATCAACCATTATGGTCTTTGCTTTTCTAGGTTGTATTGCACTAACTAGGTTGGCCAGTGCGTCAGCGTGACTGTTGTCATCTCGGCTAACCTGATGTAGTCGGCAATTCTAAAACAAGACAACCAGCCTGTTGACCTCCTTTGTGTAGGCCGACATCCTTTCATCTCGGGCTGCAAATTCGCCCGTTGTTTGGTTGATTATAAGCTGGGAGTCACAAAAAACTATTACCTCATCTGCTTCTACTGTTGCTGCCAGCTTCAGTCCTGCAATTAATGCTTCATACTGCGCTTCATTGTTTGAGGCCTTGAACCCCAAACGAATGGACTATTTTAATATTTGTCCATCTGGTGACACCAATACTATTCTTACCCCCGCTCCTTGTCGATTTGAACTCTCATCGACAAACAGTCGAAAGGAGTTGCCGATGTAAATGCTGCAGGGTCTGAAAATTTCCTCTTTCCTTTGTGTTGCTGCCTTCAGCTGGGCTTCTCCTTGCTCACTTGGACATCGTTCACCTCGGCTCAATGGAACCCGATGTTCGATGGATTCTGGCGTGAACTCTGCCACGAAGTCAGCCAAAACTTGGCCTTTGATTGCCATTCTGGGTCTGAACTCCAGGTCATACTGGCCTAAGGTCACTGCCCATCTGGCTATTCTTCCTGTTAGATCTTCTTGTAGCAGCAAGGACATCAAGGGGTGTTCAGTTAGCACCACTATTTTATGGGCCTGGAAGTAATGATTCAGTTTCTTTGAAGCCATTACTAGAGCCAGTGCCAGCTTCTCTAAGGGTAGATACCTAGTTTCTGCATCTGCCAAGGTTTTGCTTATGTAGTAAACAGCCCTTTGTTCCCTTTTTTCTTCTCGGATTACCACTGCACTTATCGTATGTTCTGAAACCGCCAAGTACAGGAACAACTCCTCCCCAGGTTCTAGATTTGAAAGAACTGGAGCCGTGGTCAGATACCTCTTCAAGTCGGCCAAAGCAGCTTCGCACTCCTCGGTCCATAGGAAGTCTGTGGCTTTCTTCACTAGGTTAAAGAAAGGCTTGCACTTGTCTGAGCTTCTGCTAATGAACCTATTTAGAGCTGCGGCCCTTCCAGTCAGCATTTGCACCTGTTTTGCCAACGTTGGGCTTTTCAACTCTAGGATGGCCTTGATCTGATCTGGGCTGGCCTCAATGCCCCTTCTGGTCACCAGATATCCCAAAAACTTACCAGATCCAACTCCAAATGCACACTTCGATGCATTGAGTCGGAGCCGATATGTCTTGAGGATTTCAAATACTTCTTTGAGGTCGGCCAGATGTCCTTCAGGTTCCTTGGTCTTCACGACCATGTCCTCGATGTAGACTTCCACCGTTCTGCTAATTAGGTGTTTGAACATCTTGGTTACCAACCTTTGGTAAGTTGCTCCTGCGTTTTTCAACCCAAAAGGCATCACTCTGTAGCAGTACAGCCCTTTTGGGGTGATAAATACAGTCTTCTCCTCATCTGGGGGGTTCATGGCTATCTGATGGTACCCCTATAGGCATCCAGGAAGCTCATCCTTCCATGCCCTGAAGTGGCGTCTACCAATTGATCAATCTTGGGTAGAGGAAAACTATTTTTGGGACAGGCCTTGTTCAGGCTGGTAAAGTCCACACAGACCCTCCATTTACCATTCTTTTTCTTCACCACCACTGTGTTTGATAGCCACGTCGGGTAGTTTACCTCTCGAAAGGCCTTGGCCTCCAGAAGTCTATCTGCTTCCTCTTCTACTACTTCGACGTGCATCACCGTCAATCTTCTTACTCGTTGGATTACAGGTTTGGCCAACCTGTCGACGTTCAGTTTATGGCAAGTGACCTCGGGGTCAATGCTAGGCATTTCGTATGGCGTCCAGGCAAACACCTCAATGTTTGCTCTTAGGGAAGCCTCCAACTCTTTTTCCTCTTATTCGGCTAAGCCCGAGCTGAGAAGGAAGAAGCGTTCTTCGTCCCCTTCTTGGACGAGGATTTTCTTCAATGCTTCTTTACTCTTCTCGGCTGGTTCCTTGCCGACGTCTTCTAGGACTTCCATGTCCTTATCTTCAATCTCTGCATTCTCTGGTTCTCGTATGCTGCAGGTGGACTTCATTGCTGCCATAGAGCAATTCTCTGCCTACAGCTGATCTCCTTTGACCTTCTCTATCCCATGCTCTGTTGGGAACCGCAATAGTTGATGCAATGTTGAGGGAACAGCCCCCATTGCATGCAACCATGGCCTTCCCAAGATAATATTGTAAGGGGAGGGTGTGTCGATTACGGTGACTCTGTCTTTATCTTCTTGGTGCCAGCCTACACCTCCAAGTTTGTTATTCCCAGTGGCCATGTCGGCGTTCCATTGAATCCGACTATTGGGCTATTGGATTGCTCCATATCGTCGGGGTGAAGGCCGAGCTCCTTGAAACACTTAACGTACATGATGTCGCAGGAGCTTCCTTAGTCAATTAAGATGCATTTCACTTGGCATTCCCCAACTTGGAGGGATACTACCAAGGCATCGTTATGCAGGTGCTGCACCATCTCAAGGTCGGCTTTAGTAAAGGACACTACTGGTCCTTGGTACTCCTTTGCCCGATGTCTCTTCTCCTCGACTTGGTAGACATGCTGTAGGTGCTTTACCTTTTGAGTCTCCCCCCTAATTTCGTTCTCGTTGACCTTCGAGTGAATTACATTAATTGCCCGAGGTCCTCCTACCTGAGAATGCTGTGCTGGGGGAGGCGGGGCTGCTGGTGCCTGAGGCAATCTTGCCTGTTCTTCCCTTGTCCTGGCCTCATCGACAAGGTCTCTCAGATGGCCTTGCCTCACCAAGTCTTCCAAGTGTGTTTTCAAGGCTCTGCAACCTTGAGTCATATGCCCGTCTTCATTGTGGTAAGCACAATGCCTGCCAAGGTTTCTTCCCATAAACTCTCCTGGTGTCCTCTCTGGTGTTCTGAAATAGGGTTGGTTCCGAATTCTATCCAAGACTTTGTGAATCGGGATTCGGAACACAGTTGTTACTGCCTGTGTAGCCCTCAGTTCTACCTCTTGCTTACTGGATCCATTGTTACCTCAGCCTCGCTTTGGCGAGCCATTTCCTTTCTCTTGCTTTGTCTCCTTATTCCCCGACGTATCTTCCTCGGCTCTGGCATACTTCTCGATTCTTGCCATGAGCTCTTCCATGCTTTTTGGCAATGTCTTTGCCAAAGACTTTCGTAGTGGACAGTCGTCTTTTAGGCCGTTCTTGAAAGATACGACCGTTACCTCTTGATTACACTCGGGTATTCAGTTTAACACCTCGTAATACCTTTTTGCATAGGCCCTAAGGCCTTCTTCCTTACTGATCTTCAGGGCCATCAATGCGTCCACCCTTAATGGCTGCAGCTTGTTTGTCATGAACCTGGCCACAAACATCTCGGCCAGGCCTTCCCAGATCTTTACACTTCCCTTTGGTAGTTTGTGAAACCAATCTGATGCAATCTCCCTGAAGGATGAGGGGAACACTTTGCAGAGCAACGGCTCGTTCCCACTATACAATGCCATTGAGTTCAAGTATAGTCCAATGTGGAAATTGAGGTCTGACTTACCATCGTATATTTGGAACCTCAGCATACTGAATCTCTTCGGTGCCTCAAATTTGTCTAACTCCACTGAGAAGGGTGTTCTCGGCTTATCAAGGGAGGTTACCTCGGCATCGTCATTCTGTTGCTTCCTCTTGAGGTAATCTCTCAAGTCCTCCTTTGTTCGCCCAGGAGCTCGGCTATCTCTTGACTTCAGTCTTTTAGGTGCTTTGCTCTCAGCTTCGTTGTGAGCCCTCTTCGACCTTTCTCCATGAGTTGTGTCGAAACATAACTCCTGCCTTTGAACATGCCAATGTTCTCTGGGGTCTGTTTCCTTGGTGTGATGCGTCCTCCGCGATTCTTCCCTTCTCGACTCTCCTCGCCCGACCTCCCTTGAAGGCCGGTGAGAGTGTCTTTCACTCCTAGTGTGCTGGGGGGCTATAGGGATTGTTTTCTGCCCTCCCTTCTGGGCATTGGCCGCTAGAATCGGCGTGTCCTACAGTGGGTATGGCGGCTGCATGACGTTATTTTGCATCATGAAATTGACGACTGATTGCAGGTCCGCCAATTTGTTTGCCATCTCTTTCACTTCTTCGTCCCTCCAAAAGCATCTATCCTTCCATATCTGGAGGTTGTCCTTGCTGTAGTATCCGCTTCGCTCTGGTTTCTTTGGTACGTCGTCAGCCTGGCCGACGTCCTTCTTGCTGTGATTTTGGTTTTGAATTTCCTCGTTGCAATCATCTTCCTCTACGTTTAGGTCAACGTGTTTACCGTTCCCAGCAGGGGTTTCATCCCCAACCTTATCCTTTTGTCCGTCACTGGCCATCTATTCTCCTTTCTTTCCCACAGACGGCACCAAATTGTGTGTGTCAATTTCCGACCACACCGCCAACTTACTATTCAGCTGGAGAACACTGGCAGGATAGATGGCACATGGCTGACCTGCAACAGAAAGAGAAGATTCCGGCGATGGTTCGTCCACCCGGGAGCACTCCGACGATCAAGTCAGTTATTTCTCAAAGATAGCAAAAGAGCTTAACTCACTATTCATAATATAAATTGCGTACCTTAGACCCATCGGGGGTGCCTCTCTTTTATAGTTATCTCAATCCTTGTCCCAATAGAAGTCTTTACTCTAATAGACTTTAGCTTAGTACTTATCCTGGACTCTTTTACAGATAAAGATAAACTCCCTAAGAGCTTTATCCTTATCCTAGTTAAGTCCCATCCTCATTCTAGGACTCTTGTCCCTTATCCGTTTATCTCGGATTCCAATATCTTTTGAGATAACCTCGGCCTAGCCGAGATCACCTCGGCATCACGGCCAGGACACATGGCACCTCGGCTGACACGTCGGCATCACCTTGGCCACATGTTGGTACTCAAAAAATATATCCCCACACTTATTGAAGTTCTTTTCTTAGCAAATGGCAATAATAATAATGAAGTGCGTCTAATTTGCAAAAAATATAAAATAAAAAATCTTCAATATGTGTTGAAAAACACAAATCACATTCTGCTCCTTGTTTTTCACGAGTATATTTTTAAAAATAAATTATTCATTTCTTTTAGAGACAAACACAATAAAATGAAAAAATATATATATATATATATATATTATGATTATCAAACATATTTAATTTTTTTTATAAATGATATGCATGAAGAACCTTACAAAATGAACAATTCGGATTATCAAAACATGACTCGTGATGGGTCTCATAGGCTCCTCAACATAGTTCTAAATCGCGGTATCGGGTAACGTAATGGTATCGATCGCGGAGTATTGGTATCGGTAGTATCGGCCGTTACGTATCAGGAATCGGGTGTCACGACCGTGAAATTTTAAAAATCATTAGCAATCCTCTAAAACTCAATTTTATACATTTTTTTTTTACTCTTTTAGCCTTAATTTGTCACATTTTAATCAAAATTTTGATATGGATGAATACTTTTGACTCATTTTCAACTAAATAATATATATTTATTTTAGTCTCAATTATAAATTTTAATTATCTACAATTTAAAAAAAATCCACAGCAGTACACCACCAAGTAGACCCATGAGTTGGTTAAAGAAACACATGGGCCCAGATTACTCAAAACAACCCACTATTTTCACCAAAATGTCTTGGCTCAAAACTATGAATAGACATTTATATAAAATATAAATAGAAAATATATACACTGCGCCTCATGTCTGTATCATACCTAGCTTCTTGTAGCCTCAAAGCTGCGCTCAACGGCGCACGACCAGAGAAGCATTCTGAAGCACGTCGGAAGCCACCGAAGGACAGCACGACCTCCTCATGAACCTCAAAGCTGCACTCTCACTTTAGCGAAAACTAGCAATCCAAAACCAAAAACAGCATTGGAGCCACAAGTAGTTTTCTGCGCTGATTTTCAACCGTACCGGTGACAACCGGCCTGTATGGCCCTGTGTATCCGATTCAGGCTGCTACGTACTGGGACTCGGCCGCTACGGCTGCGAATTTCATTCTCCCCGCTATACCGGTCTATATCCGAACCAGTGGTCTGATTTTTCGGTACGAATCGGCCGGTACGGTACGAATCGGCTGGTGCGGTACGTACCGGCCGATATTTAGAACTATGCTCCTCAAGTTCTCTCAAATTCATACTTAAAACTTAAAGAGAAATTCAACCTTTAAGTATAGTAACTCTACCTATCTCTACATATATCCCACTTAAACCATCCCATCCTTCACTCTCGGGATGCTTTTTTATGTATAGTAAATCTACCTATTCTACCTAAACCATTCCATTCGTCACTCTCGGGATGCTGTGTTGGTACTGCTATATATCTTTTCTTTTCTCTTCTTTTTTACGGTTTTATATCATTAAGTACATGAGACCAAGGCTCTAAATATCTGCCGGTACGTGTCGTACCAGCCAGTTCGTACCGAAAAATTGAAGTGCCGAGTCGGATACTCAACGGTATACCGGTGAGAATGAATTTCACGTCCGTAACGTCCAAGTCCCGGTACGTAGCTGCTTGAATCCAATACATGGGCCGATACGGGCCGATACAGATTCTCTTTTGTTGTTGTGCTCTGTTTCTTTTTTTTTTTTGTTGTTGTTGTTGTCGATCTAAATCTGAATTTGTCTGGGTTTGACGGGATTCTACAACTTCCGGTCAACATTTTGAGAGAGAGAGAGACAGAGGATTGTTTGTGGTTGTATTGTGTATGCGAGTCTGAGATTGAAATGGATATACATGGAGGTGCATTACTAGTTTGAGATTGAAATGGGTAAGAAGAGAGGTACTTAGGTACATGGAGGCGCATGGGTTTATGGTGGATTTGTAGATTGTAAATGTTTAGGTTTTTTTTTTTTTTTTTAATTTTTTTTTATACACCTACACCTCTATTTATTTATATATATATATTTTCTCAATACAAGAAAAATAAATATTCAAATCAATTTTTTTATTAAAAGTTTAACATATGCCAAAAATAAATACATATCATTTTGTTGAATATGAGTCAAAAATGATCCTACATATCAAATTTTTGATTAAAATGTAACAAATTAAGGTTAAAAGAGTAAAAAAAAAATGCATAAAATTCAGTTTTAGAGGGATTACTAATGATTTTTAAAATTTCACGGTCGCGACACCCGATTCCCAATACGTACCGGCCGATAGTACCGATACCGATACTTCGCGATCGATACCGTTACGTTACCCGATACCGCGATTTAGAACTATGCATGAGACTATATCATTTGCTATTATTATTTTTTCTAATAATTATTTCTAAACAAAAAACAAACATAAATATTGACTTAAGTAATCATACAAAAATGATGATTTTATGCGGCCAAGGATCAGTGAGGTAACAAACTTAGCATATCATTATCCCTTTAAATAGAAGTATGCCTTTTTTTTCTTTTATTTTTTTTGTACGTTGGAGTTCATAACCCGCAAAAGAGGAAGACTGACTGGCATGTGGCAAGACTTTTTAATCCTTGAACTCGAAGTGAGGCACAAGAGTTTGAATTTGAAGTGAGGTATAAGAGTTATGTCCAACTCAACTAAGCTTATGCTAGTTAAAATATGCATTAGGTTTGGTTGAATCAAGATCTTGATAATAATAATAAAAAAAGAATATTTAAATAGGTTATATTGTTTAAATGTGCGTGGAGAATGAGGTCGCACTACAGGAAATTATATTTTTTGTAACTAATTTTGGCGACTTAAAAAAATTTAGTTATCAAAAGTTGTGAAATTGGCGACCAAAAATTATATTAGTTGGCTAAAGTACAAGATTTAGCTACTAATTTTTTTTAATCAGGATATATTGATTATTGGCAACTAAAACAAATGTAGTCGCTAAAAATGTCACAATTGCCGACTAAAAAAATTTTTAGTCGCTAAATATGCCACAATTGGCGACAAAAAAAAATAGTCGTTGTATAATTAGTTTTGGCTACTAAAATTATTTAATCGCCAAATGAAAAACAAAAATTTAATTTTTTTCTTTGGCGACCAAACTTTGGTCGCCAAAAATGTATTTTCAGTGACTAAAAAAAATTTTAGTTGTTGTATAGTTAGTTTTGACTACTAAAATTTTTAGTTGTCGAATGAAAAACAAAAATTTAATTTTTATTTTGGTCATCAAAAATGTATTTTCAGCAACTAAAATATTTTTTAGTCACTATATAATTAGTTTTGGCTACTAAGATTATTTAGTCGCCGAACGAAAAATAAAAATTTAATTTTTATCTTAGCGACCAAAAGTTTAGTCGCCAAACATTTATTTTCAGCGACTAAAAATATTTTTAGCCACTGAAAAATTAAAATATTTGGAGAGAGACGTTTCAAATTTTAAAGGAATTTATAAAATTAATTAGCAACTAAAATATTTAGTAGCAAATTGGAGGGATTTATACGTTTCGTTTTCAAACCAAACTCTAAACAAACCAAGGCCTCTCTATCTTTCATGAAAAATGCTTGGAAGCACTAGAAATGGAGCACTTTCATGAAAAATGCTTGGAAGCACTAGAAATGGAGCAAGGAGCACTGACAGTGGACCCCGCCCACTTTCTATGCCTTGTTTCTTCTTTTTTTTTTTAAAAATCATTTCCAATGCATTAGTGCTATTGGTGATTTATTTTTTAGTGGTCTAATCATTGTTGATCTTTCATCGACGTCTCTCTCCCTCTCCCTCTTCGCTACTCCTCTCCCCTCTCTCTCTCACCACCACTCCACCAGCCACGAAATAGCTCTGCTCTACCGCTCCTCCTCATGTTTGTCGGCAACCAGAGCACCGATTCACTATGACTCACTGCCTCTCCCTTTCTCTCACGCCTCTGTTTCTCTCGCTTTGTGTCCATCGGCGTTGGGTGTAGGAGCATCACCTCTATCGTACACAGCACCACTGTCGCACCTCCGTCGATCCACGATTGACTTTACCCCAGGTATGTCTCTCTGTCCCTCTTTATGTCCCTGTCTCTCTCTCTCTTTCTCTCTGTGTGTGTGTCTTCTTCCATTCACACACTTTAACACAAGACCCAGCCCCAAATCGACCCAGCCCCAAATTGTGATTTGACAGCAATGTTAGAGATTTGAATATTATGAATTTCAATTACTAGGGTGTGTATGTGTGCGTGTGTGTGTGTTTTTATTTTTATTTTTATTTTTTTTATTTGGTTGCACCAATAAAAATTTGCAAGGGTATACATTTAGCAAGATGAACAGAGTTATGGTAAACAATATTGGCTAAACAAATGGCAGAATCTGAAGCTCAATTCTGATCTCCAGAATAATCAGATTGTTGCCTAGCCTTGGTGATTGTTAAGAAAAGCACAAAGTAAACAAATAAGATTTTGTAAACTTTTAGCTTGTGGGGAAAAGGGTCTAGGGTACTTATTGAACAGAAATAGATTGAGTTGGGATGTGAAAATTGCTCAAGTTACAAATTACTTTAAGGGGAAATTAACTACATTCACATTAAGAAAATTAGTTGAATGCCCTTATATGTTAAATCTGGCAAGAATGAATTAACAAGATTCAAAAGGCACAAAAACAGAGTTGGAGGGAGTCTTGATTACTTGTTGAGGTACTTTGTTTGCTACTTGGGCTTTATATTACTCAAATATATTATTCTTTTATATTTTATTTTATCTTTCATGATGTATGATCTGCTTTTGCATATTGAATTGGCATAAAATTTTGTTTTGCTTCGTTAAGAACCCAATGTTGTTTTCTATAGGTAAACATGGTTGTTATCATAGACAGACATTCAGTGCTTCAAGTTGTATATTCTCTCCACAATAGTGAAGGTAGGCTTATTGGGTGCTCTATTTCGTTTGAGTGAGATTCTATTTTGATGTTATGAACATGAAGCTGGCTTGCAGTTTGTTGAAGTCCTATATACTTTTAGCAACATGTTGAAATTTATTCATGCTGTTAATGGAAAATACAAGAATTAGATGTTGGAAAAGATGGAAAAGTCAGCATGTGGTGCTATTTAAATTTTAGAAATATTAATGTAGTGCTTGGAAAAAGGGAAACAATATAGCTGATAGTTAGAGTCAACTTTGAGTGTGAGGGATTTTCAAATAGTATGCCACATTTTAGATTCCCCATCTTTGGATGACCTGAGAAGGAAAAAAACGTAATAATTTGTAGGATTTATTTTCAGTATGGATCAATTGCGTACACAAATTACCATGGACATCAAGAGATCAATAAGCTTATTGAGTTTAGTTTGATATATATACAATGTGTTTTTTATTTTTGTGTTTGTAGATATATGCAATGCCAATGTTCGACATGATAGAAACAGTGTTGGTCAATGTCACGACCCAAACCCGTCCCTAAGGGTTTAGGATCATAACTGTCCAGTAATTTGTGATTACCAAAGGTTTGTGTAAGAGTAATAACAATAATACAGTAAGAGGGGCCGGCGGAAACTTTTGAGATTTCCCTCTTAAAGTTCATAAACCATGCAAGAAAACAATTGTTTTGTTCATGGATTCTTGAAAACATGATATGCATGTAAGGATCATGCAACCTAATAGGTGTTTGAACTAAAATTATGCCATGCAAGTGAATATATTACACCATCTCCTTCAATTCTCCACTTTTATGATTCTATATGGATTCTCAACTTTATTTATTGGAAAAGAACATAATTTGTTTTAAGAGGGAAATCTCATGGACAAATTTGTTTTATATACATGAGTTCTTGCTTGGTCTCTCAGAATTTCTAAGAAATCTCATTCAAAAGCTTGAGTTGTAGCTTGAAAACACATTTTAAGATTTTACAATTTGCTTTAAAGAATTTGGTTATCAATTGAACAATTAAGTTTTGTTATAAATTTATGGTTTGAATTTGCTGGCTAAAAATTAAAGTTCATAACTATTTTTGAGGATTCTGGGATTGAATTATACACAAAATGAAGTTGGATTTGCAAGTGAGAGCTCCAAAACTTGAATAGATTTTCGAACACCATGCCAATCCAGTCTGCTTGAGCAGCCTAGGCCACTGCTCGAGCGGCCAGCTCCCCTGTACAACATGCACACTGCACGCTCGAGCGGTTGTGGCCACCTCACGAGCGGCCGACCCTTCTTTGCAACATGCACACTGCATGCTCGAGCAGCCGTGGCCACCGCACGTGAGGCCAACAAGGCTGACTTAGTTTTTGTTTTCACTCCACTTTTCGACCTTTCGGGCTTTTCCTATTAAATTTCTTAATTCTAACTTGTTAAAACTAACGAATCAGACAGGTTTAATTTTTACTATAACCTATCTTTCCACAATAAAAACAAGTCAAATAATCATGTGGCAAATCAATAACACTTCATAACACATAATCACATAATTAACAATAAACATATAATCAATATAATTAATTTGCTTAATTAAGGAGGAGGTCATCACATTCAACTTTATTTCTTCTCCAAGAACTCCTAATAATTCATAAATCCTTCCTATTTGAACTTAGATGATAAGGAATTAGAAGTGTAGCATTTCAATTTCATGAATTTTGAGATGAAATTTACCTTAATTTGGTGATTTGGAGAAATATAGCTCAAACTCCTACCTTCTTCTTCCTTCTTGACCTCAATTCTCAAGAACTCTCTCTTTGCCTTTCTCTCTCTACGTGTATCTCTTTAGAATTCACCAAAACCCATTACTTACTTTTGTTTCCTAGTAGATAGATGAATAAAATAACTCTAATTTAATAATAATTCATTTCCTAGGTTAAATTGTATTCAATTAATTCAAATTAAATTAATCTCATCATCTTATAATCTTACTTACATTAAATTAAATTATATTAAGGTGAATTAGGCTCTAATTCCTATCCAATTTCTTAATTCTAACTTGTTAAAACTAACGAATCAGACAGGTTTAATTTTCATTCTAACCTATTTGTCCACAATAACAGTAGTTGGCTTGACAAAACAGGGTTTGGGTCGATGCCGCAAACTCTGATCCGGTGCTCGATCACCTACATATATATAATAAATAGTGAGTTAGAGCCTAGTGAATAACAACTGTGTAAAGGAGTTATGAATGACGTCTTTATAATAATTCCAAACAGTCGATTTCAGTAATGAATCAGTTCATTAAGTAGTATTCATACATTTCAGAGTAATATGAAATCATTGCAGCTATACATGGTACATTCAATAGTAGAACAGTACAGTAGGTTCATGAGATGCAAATGCATATGATAAACACTTTAAAACCATGCAAACGGAGGCCCGGAAGGTAGAAAAATGGAGTGAAAACAAAAATTGAGTTAGCCCTTTGGCCGCACGTGTAGTGGCTTGGTCGCTCGTGCTGTGGCCACGATTGCTCGAGCTTGCCATATGCACACTACAACATATAAGAGTTTTAGAGACCAAATGTTTTGGTTTCTAAAAGTGAAAATTTTGTTACAAAAGACATTTAGGGACCAATTTCCATCGTCATGAGGATAGTCACTAAAAGGTTGTCCCGAAAAGTAAAAAATGAGGCTTTTAGGGACAAAATTTTGAAAACGTCACTAATAAATAAACTTTTAGGGACAAAATAATTTGATTTTAAAATAGTTTATTTTTTTAGACAAAAAATTTGGTCCCAAAAAGGTAATAATTCATCATTAATGTCCAATTTTTGTCGCTAAAAATATAATGACACTTTTCACAACAAAAATATTTGGTCCCTAAAAAATAATCTTGTCCCTAAATTTTAGTCTTTAAAACCTTAATTTTTTGTAGTGGAATGTTGTACAGGGCAGCTGGCCGCTCCACTGGTGCCCTAGGTCGCTCGAGCGGTTTGGGTTGACTCCAGGCCGAAATCTGCTATGTTTTTGGGTCCCTTTCTTTCACAATTTAACTTCACTTTTTGCATAATTCAAGACCCAAACCTTTCATAAACATGGTAAATAAACAATCTCTTACTTCATTTGAAATCAAAATTTTAATTTACAACCCAAAGTCCATGCAATGAATTCAAGCTCTTGAATTTACAATTCATGTTCATCAAACATACAAGTTGAGCTCTAATCCTCAATTCTCATGGAATTCCCCTTTGTTTTGGAAAAACATGTAAAATAACAACTAAAGGATCATGAATTTATAAAAACTATGCCATCATTACAACATATAAGAGTTTTAGAGATCAAATATTTCGGTCTCTAAAAGTAAAAATTTTGTTGCAAAAGACATTTAGAGATCAATTTCTATCGTTATTAGGATAGTCACTAAAAGGTTGTCTCAAAAAGTCAAAAACAAGGCTTTTAGCGACAAAATTTTGAAAATGTCACTAATAAATAGACTTTTAGTGACAGAATAATTTGGTCTCAAAATAGTTTATTTTTTGAGATAAAAAATTTGGTCCCAAAAGAATAATAATTCATCACTAATGTCTAATTTTCGTTGCTAAAAATATAATAATGACATTTTTCGCAACAAAAATATTTGGTCCCTAAAAAATAATTTTGTCCCTAAATTTTGGTCTCTATTTCCTTAATTTTTTGTAGTGCATGCATGGTAGGTTTTAAAAATTAATTCATCTAATTTCCTATTTCTATTAACGCATATCCTCAACTCCAATTTTACTTCAAGAATTGAAATGTATAATCATAAACCTTGCCATATTAAGCTTCAAATTCTCTATTCCCATGGAGTTTTCTCTTCAATTTGGAGGTTTATGCAAGAACATGAATATATGATCATGAATATTTAAGAATCTTGCCATGCATGTATCAATTTCCATCTATATCAACAAATCTTACAAATAAACTTATGAGTTCCTTAAGCACTCTTGAATTTCTTAAGTTGTGAGTACATTACTTCAAATTCATAAGATTAAAGAGAGGAGTTCTTACCCAGAGTGAACAATTTGAGTTGTCTTCAATGGTTTCCCTAACCCTCTGTTCAATTTCTTCTTCTTCTTCTTCTTCTTCTTCTTCTTCTTCTTCTATTCTTTATTGAACTCTCAAATGCTTACTCTCCCTCTCTCTCAACGTGCGTGTGTGCAAAAGACTCAACCAAACCCACTACCTTCCCTTATACCAATTAAATGGATCAATAGATGAGTAGGATTTTAAGTTTCTATTAGTTTTTTAATTAATTCAACTAAGACTACTAAATCATTTCTAATTAAATTTAATTAATCTTTATCACAATACAATCTCAATTACACTAAATTTCATTATATTAGTGTGATTAGGCTCTAATGCCTATTCAATTTCTTAATTCTAACTTGTTAAAATTAACGAATTAGACAGGTTTAATTTTCACTCTCTAACCTATCTGTCCACAATAACACAAGTCAAATAATCATGTGGCAAATCAACAACACTTCAGAACACATAATCACATAATTAACAATAAACATATAATATGATCATAAATATTTAAGAATCTTGCCATGCATGTATCAATTTCCATCTATATCAACAAATCTTACAAATAAACTTATGAGTTCCTTAAACACTCTTGAATTTCTTAAGTTATGAGTACATTACTTCAAATTCATAAGATTAAAGAGAGGAGTTCTCACCTAGAGTGAACAATTTGAGTTGTCTTCAATGGTTTCCCTAACCCTCTCTTCAATTTCTTCTTCTTCTTCTTCTTCTTCTTCTTCTTCTTCTTCTTCTTCTTCTATTCTTTGTTGAACTCTCAAATGCTTACTCTCCCTCTCTCAATGTGTGTGTGTGTGCAAAAGACTCAACCAAACCCACTATCTTCCCTTATACCAATTAAATGGATGAATATATGAGTAGGATTTTAAGTTTCTATTAGTATTTTAATTAATTCAACCAAGGCTATTAAATCATTTCTAATTAAATTAAATTAATCCTTATCACAATATAATCTCAATTACACTAAATTTCATTATATTGGTGTGGATTAGGCTCTAATTCCTATTCAATTTCTTAATTCTAACTTGTTAAAATTAACGAATCAAACAGGTTTAATTTTCACTCTAACTTATCTGTCCACAATAACACAAGTCAAATAATCATGTGGCAAATCCATAACACTTCATAACACATAATCACATAATTACTGATAAACATATAATCAATATAATTAATTTGTTTAATTAAAGAGGTGGTCGTCACAGTCAAAGCTAAAATTCAAGCCCAGCACAATGCTTCGCTTTATTACACGCAATATATACGTGGATTAGTAAATGTCAAGTTTGGATTCGATAGAATATTGAGTAAAAGAAATGGGGTCTATATTGATTTGAGTAAAAATTTGAGTAAGACTCCATTGGGTTTTTAGTTTGAGTAAAGAAGCCCAGGGGATTTTAGGGGCTTTTTACTCAAATTTAAGTTTCAATCTAGATTTGAACAAGGGTGGGAGATGGAGTAACATTTGGTGGTAAATAAAACCATAGAAGTTTTGGACACGAATGGAGTGAGCTTTTCGGAGGGCAAGAGTGCCATCATCTTAAGGTACTTGACAGCAGAGTAGAGCTACCGCAAGGTGGAAAGTGAATGCCTCCACAAATACAGCAGAGTTCATATTGCTTACATTTTGAAACTTAATGAAATCAAGATTATGACATAATGTCAACATAAAGTGTTTGCCGACAAAGTGAATGATTCAAATCGTGCAATTTCTCATTGCTCATCGTCATTTGGGATTTTCAATGTTTTCCCTTATTATACAATATGGTTTATCTATTAAATAATCTTATGAGTACTATTGTCGCTACAAGTGGTATAGAAATATTCTTGCAGAAACATGGCATGGTAAAGCTACCATTTAAATTTCAGCTTTGATTATTTTTCTGTTATTTGTATATAGGCTGTCAAATTAGGAAGCATGAGAATTTAACTCCATGGGCTTGAACCATTCCTAAATTGGTGTGTGCAAGTAGTTTAGTTGGGTCCAAGGCCTTATGGCCTCTAGCAGCGTGGGGCTAGACATAAGTGCTTGCAAGGAGAGGTTGGGGATTCAATTCCCTCAGGTGCTAATCTAAAAAGTAACCATTGACATAGTTTAGTTGGAGTTCAAAGAAACTCCTGTTGATTAGGGGCACATGAAGCATTGTTCGATTCTAATTTAGGAATTGTTATCTAATGTCTTTTGGTTTTGAGAATTTGCTTATACTTGCAACATGGTTTCATCATCTGAAGTTCTTCTTAGTTTGCCACATTCTAATTTTATCTATCTCTACTTGTTTCAGATTCATCTGCATGCAAGTACAGATGTAGTACTCAATGTGACCTTCATAAGGGCCCCATCTCATGCTTTGTTGAAGGTGGATGTTCCTCTTGTATTTATAGGAGATGATGTTTCACCTGGACTAAAAAAAGGTATGGTGAAAATGGAGGTTTTCTTCAACCTTGTGCAGAAGTTGTGAAGGTTTTTTTTAGTTAGACAACTTGTGAAGCTTTGCTTTGTCTTATCTTTTTAAACTCTCAAGCGACTTAGGTGTTTATTATTTTTGGTGAGAAATTCTCTATTGCTAATGTTATATATACTTGTTCATGCATGGATCTCACACACTTCCTGATAATAATGTTCTTTTGTATGTGAGTTTTATTTGTAGAGTTGTTAAACTATTGATTTTCACGTGCAAAGGCTTAATAAGAAGACTCACTTCTTCCAATCTTAGAGAATCACAAATATATTCATTTCCTGATTATTTTATTTCATTCTTTGGAGGCTGCTGAATACTTTCTTAAACTATTTCTCTGCTATGCTTCACCTAACCTAGTTTTGCTGCCAAGTGAAAACTTATTATGTTATCTCCTCTTTCAGTGCACCATGTTAACGCATTAAAGTTATTCTAATTCAGTTTTCTTTTCATAATTGTTATAATTTGAAATGTCAATTTTATTGAATAAGTGCCTAATGGTTAATTTTTTTTATTTTATTTATTTATTTATTTATTTTACAGATTGCTTTTGCGTGGGCTATTGTGGATATTTATTTTTGTGTATGAAGAGCATTTGTTTTGTATATGGAAGACACTTATTTTTCTACAACCATCTGTTTTGGAAATCCAGTGTTTTTGTATGTAATATTTAATTTAGATGGATTATACTTGGTTGGTGTGGATTTATATAATATTTGGAATATGATGTTACAAATTATAGTTTTTGGATAATTGATAATGGATTTAAATGATAATTGATAAATGTATTATTCTGTATATGTACAGATTATAGGTTGCATTGATAATGGAATGCATATAATTTAGAAATTAATGAAAAATATTCAATTTATGAATTTAAAAAAAAAATTAATAAATAGAGCTTTTGGTGAGTAAACATTTAGTAGCCAAACAATAAAAAGGGAACTTGTTGGCGACTAAATAGTTAGTAGCCAAAAAAATGAAAGTTTTTGGCGACTAAAAAATTAGTAGCCGAAAAGGAACACCATGATTTTAGCGATTAAAAAATTGGTAGTTGTGGGGACATATTTCGTGAATGACAGCACGTGGCAAAGGTGACGTCGGAGTGTCAGCGGAGGTGCCACATGGTCTGGTTCTGATGCCGAGGTGATCTTGGCTAGGCCGAGGTGATCTTGGCTAGGCCAAGGTTATCTGCGGAGATACCAGAATCCGAGATGAACGGATAAGGGACAAGAGTCTTAGAACAAGGGATGATCTCAGTCTGGATAAAGATAACGTTCTTAAGCAGTTTATCCCTATCTAGCTGAGAGTCCAGGATGAGTATTGAGCTAGAGTCCATTAAAGTAAAGCTTCTACGGGGATCAGGTCAGGGCTGGCTATCAAAGCAGTGCACCCCCGTGGGTCTGAGGTATGTGTGATACATGGTGAGCAGTAAGCTATTTCTTGTAAGTTAAACACGATTTGCTATCTCTGAAAGATACTTGATTACTGACTTGATCGTCAGAGTGTCCCCGGGTGGATGAACCACCGTCGGATTCTTATTTTTTTGTGACAGGTTGTTTGGGTTTAATCTATTCTGCCGGTACTCTTTAGCTGAGTTCCCTTTCTGGTTGTGTGGTCGGAAATCAACACTCACAATTTGGCGTCCTCTGTAAGAACGTAAGGAGAATAGATGGCCAATGACAGGCAGAAAGAGAAGATTGGAGAGGATATCCCTAGTAGGAGTGGTAAACATGCCGATCCTAACATGGAGGAGAAAAATCGTAATGAAGGACCACGAGATCAGAATCCCGGGGAGAAGGACGTCTGCCAAGAGGGAGATGCTCCGAAGCAAGCAGGCTGAGACGATTATTACAACGAAAGCGACCTCCAGGTATGGAAAGATAGATGCTTGAGGAGAGACGGTGAGATGAAGGGAATGACAAACAAGTTGGCAGACCTACAATCGGTTGTCAACTTCATGATGCAAAACAACGTCATGCAACCACCGTTTCCATTGAAGAACACGCCGATTCCAGTGGCCAAGAATGACGCCCAGAAAGGGGACAAAAAGTAATCCCAACAGTCCCTCAGCATGACAGGGTAAAAGAACACTCACATTAGCCTTCTCAGGATGCTGGGCGAGCAGAGTCGGCGAGAGGAGAGTCTTAGAGGACGCCACGTACTAAGGGAACTTATGTCAAAGAACATCGGCACATTCAGGGAAAGAAACTTTGCTTTGATACGGTGAATGAAGAGAAGTCCAAGAAGACACATAACGACACCGGGAGCAGCGCACCAAAAACGTTGAAATCTATTGACAGCCGAGCTCCTGGTCTGACTAAGAAGGATTTGAGGGACTACCTCTAAAGGAAGCGGCAGACTGCGGAGGTCACATCCCCCATCAAGCCGAGAATGCCGTTCTCAGTAGAGTTAGATAGGTTTGAGGCCCCCAAAAGGTTCCATATGCCGAGATTTCAGATATATGACGGTAAGTTTGATCCGAACTTTTACGTTGGCTTATATCTGAATTCAATGGATTTGTATACCGGGAACGAACCGTTGCTATGCAAGGTGTTCCCCTCATCCTTTGGGGAAATTGCATCAGATTGGTTTCACAAGTTGCCAAAAGAAACTGTGAAGAGTTGAGAAGGCCTGGCTGAGATGTTTGTGGCCAGGTTTGTTACAAACAAGTTACAGCCATTAAGGGTAGACTCCCTAATGGCTCTGAAAATTGGCGAGGGTGAAAGCCTCAGGGCTTATGCCAAAAGGTATTATGAGGTGTTTAATCGAATACCGAGATATAACTAGGAGTTGGAGGTCGTGTCTTTTAAGAACAGCCTGGAGGATGATTGCACGCTTCAGAAGTCGCTCGCAAAAACTCTACCAAAAAGTATGGAGGAGCTCATGGCAAGGATCGAGAAATATGCCAGAGCAGAAGAGGATACACCGAGAATGAAGGCGCCGAAGCAGGAGAAGAAAAACGACTCACCGAAGCGAAGCCGAGGTAATACTAGATTTAACCGGCAAGAAACAAGGTTGAGGGCTGCACAAGCAGTCGCCACTGTGTTCTGGATCCTGGTTTATAAAGTTCTAGAAAGGATTAGGAACCAGCCATTTTATAGAGCATCGAAGAAGATTCTTGGCAAATTTATGGGAAGAAGCCTTGGGAAGCATTGTGCCTACCACAATGGGGATGGGCATTTGACTCAGGGGTGCAAAGCCCTGAAGACGTATTTGGAAGACCTGGTCAGACAGGGTCACTTGAGGGACCTGGTAAATGAGGCCAGAACGAGGGAAGAATAGGCGAGACTCCCCCAGGCACCAGCAGCACCACCTTCATCGCCACTACAACAGCAAGCAAATGGACCTCAAGTGATCAATATGATTCACTCAAGGGTCAATGAGAACGAGGTGCGTGGAGAGACTCAGAGGGTGAGGCATCTATAACATGTGTGTTAGATCCAGTAAAAGAGGCCCCGAACAATCGAGTACCAGGGACCAATGGTGTCCTTTACAGAGGCAGACCTAGACATAGTGCAGCATTCATACAACGATGCTTTGGTAGTGACCCTCATGGTTGAAGAATACGAGGTAAGGCACATTCTAATTGACCAAGGCAGCTCCTGTGACATCATGTATGTCAAATGCTATAAGGAGCTTGGCCTTCATCGAGATGATTTGGAGCAGTCCAACAACCCAATGGTCGGGTTCAATGGAACGCTGACATGGCCCCCTGGGAGTAATAAATTTGGAGGTGCAGGCAAGCACCAGGAGGGTAAGCACAAAGTTTACTATGATTGATACCTCCTCCCCTTACAATGTTATCTTGGGAAGGCCATGGTTGCACGCAATGAAGGTTGTTCCCTCAACACTGCACCAATTGTTGCAGTTCCCAACGGCGCAAGGAATTGAGGAGGTTAGAGGGATCAGGTACAGGCAAAAAATTACTCCATGGCAGCAATGAAATCCACCTGCAACGTGCGAGAGACAGAAACAGTAAAAATTGAAGACGAGGAGATTGAAGTCCTGGAGGATGTCGGCAAAGAACCGGCCGACAAGAGTGAGGAAAGCTTAAAGAAGATTCTGGTGAAAAAAGATAAAGAAGAACGCTTCTTCCTTATTGGCTCAAGCTTAGCCGAGGAGGAGGAGAGGGAGTTGGAGACTTTCTTGCGAGCAAACATAGAAGTATTTGCCTGGACGCCATACGAGATGCCTGGAATTGACCCCGAGGTCACCTGCCATAGACTCAATGCAGACAGGTTGGCAAAACCTGTCGTTCAGTGGGCAAGGAGGCCTACATTGATTCATGTGGAGGCAGTAGAGGAGGAAGTGGACAAACTATTGGAAGCCAAGGCTATTCGAGAGGTGAATTACCCAACTTGGTTATCCAACACAGTAGTTGTGAAAAAGAAGAATGGGAAGTGGAAGGTTTGCGTGGACTTCACCAGCCTGAATAAGGCTTGTCCCAAAGACAGCTTTCCTTTGCCTGAAATCGATCATTTGGTGGATGCTACTTCAGGGCATGAGAGGATGAGCTTCTTGGATATTTACAAGGGATACCACTAGATAGCAATGTACCCCCCTGATGAGGAGAATACTGCATTTATCACTCTAAAAGGGCTGTATTGCTACAGAGTAATGCCTTTCGAATTGAAAAATGCAAAAGTAACCTACCAGAGATTAGTGACCAAGATGTTTAGGCATTTGATTGGCAAGACAGTAGAAGTGTACATTGATGACATGGTCGTGAAGACCAAAGAACCTGGGAATCATCTGGCCAACTTGAAGGCAGTTGTTGATATCCTAAGAACATATCGGCTCCGACTCAATGCTTCGAAATGCGTATTTGGAGTTGAGTCTGGTAAGTTCCTGGGATACTTGGTTACCAGAAGGGGCATTGAAGCAAGCCCAAATCAAATCAAGGCCATCATTGACTCGAAAAATCCGACATCGAGAAAACAAGTGTAGATGTTGACTGGAAGGGCCGCAGCCCTAAACAGGTTTCTAAGCAGAAGTTCAGATAAGTGTAAACCATCTTTTAGTTTGTTAAAGAAGGCCATAGATTTTTTGTGGACGGAAGAGTGTGAAGTCGCCTTGGCTGACTTGAAAAGGTACCTGACAACAGCTCTAGTTCTGTCAAATCCAGTACCTGGAGAGGAACTATTCTTATACTTGGCAGTTTTAGAGCACGCAGTGAGTGCAGTGGTAATCAAGAAAATAAGGGAGAATAAAGGGCAGTATACCATGTAAGTAAAACCTTAGCAAGCTCAGAGACCAGGTACTTATCCCTGGAAAAATTGACACTAGCCCTGGTAATGGCTTCGAAGAAACTGAATCATTACTTCTAAGCCCACAAGATCGTGATACTAATTGAGCATCCTTTAAAGTCCTTGTTACAACAAGGAGATTTGACAGGCAAGGTAGCTAGATGTGCAGCAGTGTTGGGCCAATATGACCTGGAATTTAGATCAAGAACAACAATTAAGGACTAGGTTTTGGCCGACTTTGTGGCTGAGTTCACACCTGGTGCCATCCCACGTCAGACTCCAATGAGCCACGGCTTGGGGTGCCTAGGAGAGCAAGAAGAAGCCCAACTAGGGCCAAAGAACCCCACTCAAGCAAAACAGAAGAAAGAAGAGAAACCAAAGCCCTGCAACATCTACATTGGCGACTCCTTTCGCTTGTTTGTTAACGGAAGTTCAAACCGTCAAGGAGCAGGGGTAGGAATAGTGTTAGTATCACTAGATGGGCGAATGTTAGAGCAGTCTATACGTTTGGGCTTCAAGGCCTCAAACAATGAAGCAGAGTATAAGGCACTGATTGCAGGGTTGAAGTTAGCAATAACAATGGAAACCGATGAGGTGATAGTCTTCTGTGACTCTCAACTTATTATGAATCAAGCAACAGGCAAGTATGCAGCTCGAGATGAAGGAATGATAGCCTATGTCAAAGAAGTTGTTAGACCGCTAGCATGTTCCAAGATTGCCGGCAACAGTAGGTTAGCCAAGATAATAATAGTCATGTCGATGCCTTGGGTAACCTGGCTAGTGCAATGAAATCAGGGGAGGCAAGGACAACAATGGTTGATTATTTATCAGGCCCAAGTGTGGAACCACTGGTCACAGAGTATGAAGCAATGTGTGTGGAGATGGGTCCAAGTTGGATGTATGTAAAAGTGATGTTCCTTAGGGATGGCAAGCTGCCAGACGACTAAAAAGAAGCAGAAAAGACCAGATTGAAGTTAGCCAGGTTCAACCTAATAGCAGATGGCCATCTCTACAGGAGATCCTTCACTTGTCCGCTTTTGAGATGTGTGCATTGTATGAAATACATGAAGGGGTATGTGGAAGTCATGATGGGGGCAGATCACTTGTTCATAGGGCCATGACTCAGGGGTACTGGTGACCCTACATGCAGAAGGATGCTAAAGCCTACGTTAGAAAGTGCGAGAAGTGTCAAAGCCAGCAACAGATTTGAACCCAGTATCCAGCCCTTGGCCATTTGCCCAGTGGGGCATGGATCTTGTTGGACAACTGCCCCAAGCAACTGGGCAAAGGAAGTTTTTGCTAGTAGCAACTGATTACTTCACGAAGTGGGTAGAAGCTGAACCCCTTGTGAAAATTCGAGATATCGATGTGAGGAACTTCATATGGAAGAACATCATCACCAGGTTTGGGATTCCAAGGGCAATAATAGTAGATAATGGTACATAGTTTGACAGTAAGCTAATCAAAAGTTTCTGTGCAAAGTACAAAATCAAGAACTACTATTCCACTCCAAGTTTATCTCAGAGCAATGGTCAAGCGGAAGCATCCAAGAAGACTATTTTGGATGGGATCAAGAAGAGGCTGGAAGCAACAAAAGGGAAGTGGGTGGAAGAGTTGCCCAATGTGCTTTGGGCATATTAGACTACGCCGAAAAAATCAACTGGGGGGTCTCCTTTTGCCATGGCTTATGGCATTGAAGCAGTTATCCCACTGGAAGTCGGCATCCCTGGGATTAGAATCTACGGAGTAGAGAATGGGACTAATGAGACATTCTTGGCCTGAGACCTGGACCTACTAGAGGAGAAAAGAGAGAGAGCAGCAATTCGGTTAGGGGCATACCAGCAACAACTTGCTAGGGCTTACAACAAGAAGGTCAACCTAAGAAAGTTCAAGGTTGGGGACCTCTTCCTAAGAAATTTCGTCAGCAACAAGAAGGATCTCAAGGAGGAGAAACTTGGCCCAAACTGGAAGGGGCCTTATAGAATTATCTCGATTGCCGGTAATGGGGCATATCGACTTGAAGACACTGATGACAAAGAGTTGCCAAGACCTTGGAACACTTACAACTTGAAGTTTTTTTATCATTAGTTTTTTGTTTTTCAAATTTTATGTCATACTTTCATTAGCTTAAGTAATAATAAAACTCTAGTCTGATTTCTATGAATTCGAAATTTGTGTGATAGGACTGACCAGTCCTATGGCGATGTTTCCGAATGAAACATAACGAATAACTGTTATATGGCAGAGTTGAATTATACTTGCATATAATAGAGTTGAACTAAGTTGGTGATGTTTCCGATTGAAACATGACGAATAACTTAGAATTATTATATGACAGAGTTGAATTGTACTTTCATATAATAGAGTTAAACTAAGTTGGCGATGTTTTCGAATGAAACATGATGAATAACTTAGACTTTTTATATGACAGAGTTGAATTATACTTGCATATAATAGAGTTAAACTACGTTGAATTAACCTTGACTTGCCATGGAGCCAAGCTCGCTTTAGTTAGATTAATAGAGAAACCATGGTTGAACACCTCGGCTAGTCTTTGTTTGAATTTGACCTCGGCGAAAGACCTTAAACAGATAATGTGAACCTAAGTGAAACTTAGGCTCACATTAAGGGGTAGGGAGTAGGAATGATAAATAGACTTGAGAGCTTGGGACTTGTTGAAATTTTTAGAATTAGAAAAATTTACAAGTAAGAATGGACTTGACACTTGTTGAAATTTCAGAATAATTTACAAGTTAAAGTTAGCCGAGATATGTCAATTATTGGCCGAGACAAGCAGTCAAGATTTATATTCGAGGTACCTTACCCTAAAATGATTGCACAAGTTAAGGTGTATTTTGAAGAAATGCAAAAAATATTCTAAGTATGAAAGCATGAAAGGCATAGAAGGAAAGCAGTAAGCATACATGAAGCAAAGCATTCAATACTTAGGAAAGAAGAAAAAAGGCAAGCATGCATTCAAAAAAAACTTGTTCAGAAATTAAAAAGGCACTTCGGCCTAGCAAAATAGATTACTTGTCCAAAAGTTACAAAAAATTACAAATTGTTCAAACAGTAAAGTTCAAAGTAAAAATTCCTAAGTGTTGGAATTGTGGGCATCGGTCTCAGATTGCTCAACCTCAGCTGTTGGCGTCGTGTCGGCCTTAGTTGGCAATGTGGCTTCCTTCTCCGTCGCTATCTCAGCATCAATTTCTAGAAGGGTTTGGTATAAGCTTTTCTAGGCTAAACGGACCTCAGCCTTAGAAGTTGTTTGTTTGGGAGAGGCACCCTTGGAAACCAAGTCTTTTTTCTCATCATGAGTCAAGTCCAGGACTTGATCATTCAATGTCGCGGACTTGGCCCCCTTAGCAACCTATTTCTCTTCTTCAGCGTTGTGGGACTCAACCTCCTTTTCATCGGCCTCGCCGCCCGATCCAATGGAAGGTGGAAGGAAAGGCACTTGGAGTTTGCTGATATCTCAGAGGTCAAAGTCCATAGGGACAGATAATTTATTGAGAGCTACAGTCTAGCCGAGGTAGAAGCCTCAGTTACAGGCTTGGTTGACTTGTTCTTTGTACGTGTCAAGGACGGTAGCCTGCCCTTCTGAGAATGCTTTCTCATCGGTCGTCTTGATCTTGGCCTTCTTCGTAGCCAGTGCTTCTTGGAGCTTTGTCTTAACCTCAGCAGTTTTAGCTTCGGCATCCTTGATCTCAGATTTTAGTTCTTCAGGTACAGCCTTGGCTGCCTTAGCTTTTTCTCAGCCTGGTCTTGGGCTCGTTTGGTTGCATTGGCCTGATCCAAAAGAACTTTGATCTTGGCCTCGGCGTTGTTTAGAGAGAAGAGGAAGCCAGCAACTTCCTTGGTTTTGTGCACTAACTCTTCTTTGAAAGTCTCGACTTTCGTGGCAAAAGAATAGGCATGTTGGATAGCCTAGAAATAAAGAAACAAACAACTGAGTATGAAGAACTTAAAATACAAGCCAAAAAGTACCAAGTGTTGGGAACTTACCAAGACAGAATGCTGCATCATCAGAGCAAAATTTTCATATTCATTGATCTCAGCCATACGATTGAGATCAGTTGGAAAGAGCACGACTGTGGAGAGAGTGATGCCGACCTCGATACTGTCAATGGCGCTGTCACCAGCCTTCATTGGCTTATCTCTAATCATAATTGCAGGGGCCCAAGGCTCATTGACTTTGAAAGAACTTGGGCTTGCGACGGTTTTTTACCTCGGCTTCTTTGACCGAGCAGCATCGGATGGTTCGGCCTCGGCAAGCCTTTTCTTGGCGTTGGAGGCACTTTTCTCAACCTCTCTCAATCTCGAGATTGGCACGGTGTCTTCGGTGTCAATTTGAGTCACAGTAGTTTTTGCCTTGGCACGCTTCACCCTTTTTGCCTTAGGCTTGGGGTGGGACTATGATGGAGAAGAGGTGACAGTAACCACTCTTGGCAAATCAGCCAGGAGGTCTTCCATAACAGCTTTTTCAACCCTTATTGTCGGCGGTTGCAGCAAGGGTAACTTTGGTATCGAAGTGAATTGCTAAAAGTACAATGGGTGGGTTTGCTGGATCGTAAGCTGACGTCTCAAAGTCTTGACGTTTGCGACTACGAGTTCTGCCTGCTGGTATGTTTGCTGGGGCACGGTGATGGCGTCAACGCTGGGATATTGGGATAAGTTGGAGGGCAGAGGTTGACGGCAACTTAACTAGATCATAAGAGGAAGCCTGATTAGCTCTTGGTGAAAAGTGACTGGAGGGGTTGAGGCAGACGGTGGAGTTTGACTTCTCCAAGGGACGTCGGGCAAAGCCGATTTGTATTTTGGTATGTAATTCAATAGAAGAGGGGCCTTGCGTCTCTGCACAGGGAGATCCAAGAGATTCTTTAGATCTCGGCTGGGGACGTATGATTGTCGAAATCCCTTGGTTGGCTGAGGAAGAACTGTAAAAAATAAAGAGCTAACATTAATAGAGATAAATGAGTTGGCAAGCCTTAACCAAAATGGAATTACAGTAGGATGACTAAGTCTTACCATCACCCTCTTTAAAAACTGCTCGGCGCAGACGATAGAGATGAAGATCGTCATCAGGAGCAAACTCCCAGTCGCCCAAGATGATGAAGTAATCATCTCGAGCACCCTTGTTAGAGTCTGGGAGGTTGGCTACTAGGTTGAAGGCGGTGGATCTGGGCTTAAGGCAGTATATGTAGCCTTTTTCAAACTTAAGGCCACACATGGTATAATAGAATTAGATATCGGCTAATGTGATCCTAGCTTTTTCTCGGTGTGCTAGTTCGATTATGCCATTGATAACCCTATATGAGTTTTTGGCAAGCTGCATGGGGTTTGAGTTTGTAATAGTGAAGGATTTCTCGGAAGAGAGTATCTAGCGGAAACCAAAGTTCGCATTCAATGAATGCAACAATAGGGAAGGACATAGAGTCTCCATCAGGCATGATAGAGTCCTCCTCCCCAGCTAACCTCAAATGGATGTCAACTAGGATAGAGAACTCCCGCCTAAAATGCTTTAGTTTTTCTGGGGGTGTCTATCCTCCACCTAAACATACCCATTATCTCGGCAAGAAGGGGTTGGGCAACAGAATGATTGATATAGGTTTAAAGACCTCGGCTAAAACCTAAACAGGCACTGGTGTCAGGGTTTTTGAAGATCTAAAAGGAATTCGTTTCGATTTTCCTAAAGAACAGGGTTCTAAAGCAAATCCCAAACCTAGAAACTACAGAAACAGGAATTGAAGGCAAAAATCTGGAAATACAACAAGACAAATAGAAAAAAAAGCATGATTCAGAAATCAAGAACGCAGCCGAGATTCAAGAATTAAGAAAAATCATAAATTCGCAGAACAATGAGTGAGTGTGTGCAAGGTAATATGCAAGAACCAAAAGCAATACGCATACTCTTGAATTCAGGAATAAATTGTGATATAGATTCAAGAAACAAGAAATGGTGACCAAAGCATGAAGTAGAGTGCAATTACAAATACAGAGACAAATTCTACAAAAATAGGTGTGAAGAGAAACATATAACAAAATTCTGATGAAAGTTGCATGGGAGAGCATGGACAAGAATAGTAAAAAACTTTGGAGAATCGAAGTTAAAATAAAAATTAGAGGATTTACCGATTGAAGCCAGAGTGAGATACGTTGGACTCAGACGAGTTGAACGGTCAAAGTCGAATGATGAATGGTGCACCGGTGGTGATGGAAAAGGCAGTTGCAGAGCTTAAGAGCTTGAAAAATGACAGTTTGGAAGGGAAATGTTAGAGAGAGAAAGTCAGAGAAACAAAGGAAAATTATAAATTGCAAAAGTAAAAAGACGGAGAGAGAACAAAGAGTTTTGTCAAAAACGTGAAAAAACGGCAAACCATAATAAAATGCTTTGGACGACGTGTTTGTCAGACGGCGTGTGCAGAAACAACGCAACCTGATAGCGCGTGTCAGGTACGAACCAATAAGAAAGGGATGCGTAGTGGAAATGGTTGAGAAAATCGTGCGTGACAGCTCATGCGCAAAGAAAACTCTTGGAGATATTGATTTAATGAATCAAAAACCTCAACTAGGGGAACAATCTCGGTTAAGGAACTCAAGGAACTTGGTTCTTGGTCATTGATAAAGATGGACAGTTGAGTCCTGAGTACTTGAAACCGACGAGTCATGATCTCGGTTGAAGGAAAGAATGAATTTTAGTCGATGTTCTATAGGAAGAAACGATGTAGGCTCCATTACCTCAGGTTGCCGAGGTAATAGAACCTAGGGGGCAGTTGTGGGGACATATTTTGTGAATGACAGCACGTGGCCAAGGTGACGCCGAAGTGTCAGCCGAGGTGCCACATGGCCTGGTCCTAATGCCGAGGTGATCTCGGCTAGGCCGAGGTTATCTGTGAAGATACTAGAATCTGAGATAAGCAGATAAAGGATAAGAGTCCTAGATCAAGAGAGGATCTCAGTCTAGATAAAAATAAAGCTCTTAGGGAGTTTATCCCTATCTAGCTGAGAGTTCAGGATGAGCATTGAGCCAAAGTCTACTAAAGTGAGGTTTCTACAGGGATCAGGTCAGAGCTGGCTATAAAAGCAATGCACCCCCGTGGGTTTGAGGTAAGTGTGATATATGGTGAGCAGTAAGCTATTTCTTGTGAGTTAAACATGATTTGTTACCTCTGAGAGATACTTAATTACTAACTTGATCGTCAGAGTGCCCCCAAGTTAATAAACCACCATCGGATTCTTATCTTTCTGTGACAGGTTGTTCGAGCTTAATCTATTCTGCCGATACTCTCCAGCTGAGTTCCCCTTCTAGTTGTGTGGTCAGAAATCAACACCCACAGTAGCCAAAAAGGAGTGCCACGTTTTTAGCGACTAAATATTTTAGTTACTAAAACAAAAAGCACGTTTATTGAAAACTTTGGGCGACTAAATTTTTAGTCGCCAATTGCTGACTTTCAGCGACTAAAAAAAAATTAGTCACCAATACCTTTCCTTTTGGCGACTAATTGTTTAGTCACCAATTTAGGACTTTCGGTAACTAAATATTTTTTAGTCGCCAATACCTTCCTCGACAATTTTCCCCTGACCAAACTATTTAGTTAGGAAAACTTTTCGGCGACTAAAATCTGACTTTTGGCGACTAAAAATTTGGTCGCCAAAACTGCAATTTCTTGTAGTGTCTTAAAAACAAAAATTATGACATAAAGTAAGGGGCAAATTATGTCGGTGATCCTTACATTTTATTTTTTATTTTATTGTGATTCCTACAATTAATTGGCTCAATTTTAACTCTTAAATTTAATTTTGTGTCAATTTGATCCAATTAATAATATCGTTAGTATTTTTTACGAAAAAAATTATTATTAAATTGGTTATGGTCAACTCACTGAATTTAGTAAGTTTATAATTTTACTCTTAAAAATATGACACATAGCACTTATATGCGTATTTTTTATAAAAAAAAAAAAAAAAAGGCTAAAACTTATAATCAATTAAATTAAATTAAAATTAAATTATAAATTCATAAGTAAAATCAAATCAATTAAAATTGCAAAAGAGATCATAATTTGGCCTAGAACAAGTGATATCTTTTTTCAAAAATAAATGGTGTGGGCCTTAATGCATGCACCAAGTCAATGTAAAAAATAATCAAACAGGGCAATACTTTTCATGTCTCATTAATATGAACTGAAAAAGTCAAGAGTTTTGATGTAAACGCCTAACAAAATTCAATCCTCACGATCCCACGCACCTATGAGAGAAATAGAAAAAGACAATACATTTCTTGTCCACATCAATTGGGAGATTTTACATTGATTTTTGATTAATGCTTAGTCCCACTATGCCTTCCTTAAGACTTAGTCCTAAGTAGGAATGGCAACGGTCCGGGGCGGGGCTGGGGATCACACTCCCCGTCCCCAATCCCCGATGGTGAAAATGTCCCCGTCCCCGGCCCCAATCCTCGACGGGAAACCTATCACCGTTTGCGTCCCCGTCCCCGTCCCCAACGAGGATCGGGTTTCCCCGATCCCGAAAATCTCCTGGTCCAAATCTGTTTCAACTTTCAACACCATCAACAACAACTTTCAACCCAAATCTGTTTCAACATTCAACATCATCAACAACTTTCAACATAGATCGGCGAAGATCGACAACAACATTCAACATAGATCAGCATTCAACATTCAACACCATCAACAATTTGGATCTAAAAAAAAAAAAAAAATCAACACCATCAACAACATCAAAATCCCCCTGTCCAAATCTGTTTCAACTTTCAACACCATCAACAACAACTTTCAACCCAAATCTGTTTCAACATTCAACACAGATCGGCATTCAACATTCAACACCATCAACAATTTGGATCTAAAAAAAAATCGACACCATCAACAACATTCAACACAGATCAACAACCATGTAATACATGGCATGTATACACACACAGAGAGGACGACGGAGAAGATCGGCGGAGATCGGCGGCGACGACGGAGGAGATTAACACAGATCTAAGATCACTATGTGACATAATCAACATATGTCATTCATAATTTTAAGGGGTAAAAATTGTAAACTTAGTTAATTTAATAAGTTGACTTCAATCAAACCAGTGATCATTTTTTATCAATAACCTTAGTAGGTATTGTCAATTGGACCAAATTAATACAAAATTTAAAAATAAAAATAAAAATTGTAGAAAAGCTTGAAAATGATTATTTCATAATCTCTCTTTTTCCATAACCTTCAAGTACATGACTCACATCTTTATATATACTAATGTGAGTCTAACTAACTACTCTAACTATCTAACAAACTGATAACTACCTAACCACCTAACTGATTGGAGAGATATTCTCATATGACTGCAGCACAGGTGAGGTGCAATGAGGCCGCGACTTAGCTCCTTGAACTCCTTGAATTGTTGTAGTTTTCTGAACTAGAACTGGTCTATGATATCAATAAAAATCAAGTCAATTAAAAATATAAAGACCAAAATACACAAGAATCAAATTAGAGAAAATAACCATGTAATTTGCCTAACTTTTTAAATGTTTATGTAGAGTAATACCATATGCAAGTTATGCCATTTATGAGTTTGATTATCGTAAATGGCATAACTCAATATTATGGAAGTTATAACTTAAAAAAAAAAAAAAAATTATAACCAAACATCACATAAGATATAACAAAGAACGCTTATATCAAAACTAAAATAATTTTATAATCAACATTATAATAATTCATAATTAATAGCATAATAAGTTATATAATTGAATACCGCAACTAAAAATATATGTAGTGCATTTGCTGGTTATATAACATTACCCTTACTAATAAGTTGTGTGTTCTCTCAAGCACTTAAAAAAATGTCGTCTCGACTTCTTGCTTCACTCACTGTAATCATTTTGTTGGCTGCTTTTGCCTCCGAAGCCACTCTTCCCTTGCCTGAAGGTATGTATGTATGTATATATATATAATATTAGTAACTTGCTGTTTTTTTTTTAAGAATGTTAGTAACGTGTTGTTAAATTTATAAAATTTAAAATTTAATTACATGAAGGAGATATATATTTGGTAAAGAGTCTCGGATTCTTTATATATAAGTATTTTTTTTTTTTTTTTGATCAGCTTCTTTATATATAAGTATAAAAATATTAATATGTGCTTTTCTCTTTTTGCAGTGGAAGCTCTAAAGGAAATAGGAAAGTCGTTGGGAAAGAATGATTGGAATTTCAGTGTAGATCCATGCAGTGGAGAATCGGGTTGGGCCAAACACCACTACAAGAAATGTCACTTTTGGCTACCAAAATATTGGTCGCCAAAAGTATAAAATTTGGTCGCCGAAACCATTTAGCGACCAAAATTTTTTGTCGCTAAGCTCGTCGCGGAAACCCTGTCGGCGATAGTATTGGCGACCAAAATTTGCTTAGTCGCCGAAAGTGTACACATTTGGCTACTAATCTTAGTTTAGTGGGCAAAAGGTAGGTTTCAGCGACTAAAGTATTAGTCGGCAAATGTGACTTTTGGCTACTAATCTTAGTTTAGTGGGCAAAAGGTAGGTTTCAGCGACTAAAGTATTAGTCGCCAAATGTGACTTTTGGCTACTAATCTTAGTTTGGTCGGCGAATGTGTTACTTTTTGCTACAAAAGAATTAGTCACTGAAAGTAACCATTTGGCTACCAATCCATACTTAGTCGGCAATAGTGACATTTCGGCTACTAATTTTTTAGTCACTAAAAGTTCTACATGAAAATTTTAACCTACTGTTCATTACTTTTTGCTACCAAATGTTTTGGTCGCCAAATGTTTTTGCTACTAAATTATTAGTAGCCAAAACTTTTGATTACCCATTTGGCTACCAAAACATTTGGTGGCCAAATAATTTTATGTTTTTTTAAAAAAAAAAAAAAAAATTGTATACAACCTGTATTCATTTATATTATTTGTTTGTCTAACGTACAATGTGAGAGATGTAACAAGTTCCTTGAACATTCAAATCTACAAGTTTCATTCAATCTCAGATAGATATAGCCATGCAAATTGGGAGCTCAAATCTCACATTTGCAAGAAGAAAAAAAATTGCACATTAAGCACAATTTCTAAGTTATAACTCAAAAATTAAAGTAAAACCCAATATAATGGCCAAAGGGACCATTTAGAAAATACATGTACATTAAAGTGACAAAAATTGGACCATCCACTTAAATAGCAGCGTGTCCAAGTAATACAAGGCATGCTACACAGCCATTACTAGCACACATTTGTTTTTTTTTTTTATCAGCAAAAGATAAAATTTATTGATGATCAGTAGCATCTTTTATCAGTAACCCATCCTCACCATCAGCAAGCCAACAGCAAAAGCATACACCTTATAGGCCAAACAACTCCACCATCTGCAGAACACTTCAGCCATCCACATAACAGCAGCATACACCTTAGCAAACAGAGCACCAGAACTGCAGACCAGGATCCAGCAACATAACCCAATGCTTGCTCCTCTACCCAACCACTCCATGGCAGACCAACATATCAGCTTAGCATCCAGAGATCAAGTCATTGGCTCCAGAGAACTGCAGACCAGGTTTGTTAACAATTAACTACAAAACCAAAAGAAAGAATTGTGCTCATTTTGAGAATTGTGCTCATGACCATCCCATCTGGAGAAGCTTTCCCATTACTACGACTTCTTGTCATAGCATTAGGAGAAACCCAACTATTTGCTGTAAATATGTCTGGGAGGCTTGACTCCTACACATAGAACAGATTTTAGTGATTTGCTAAATCATCAATCAAGCAATGTAGTTATATGAATCAACTCTGCATAATACCCAACCAACATAACCAGGAAGTTATGATATAACAAACATAGCAAGCAATTGTGCAATGAACTAGGGGCTCAGACATGATATTTTACAAATTAAAAGGTCCAACAACATTGTCTATTCAGCAATAAACATTGTCAAAAAGAATTAAATAAATTTATATTAACACATTATATATATAATAATTTATATTAAGAGCACACGATGTAGAAAAAAACATTATAAGAGAGAGAAAAAAGTACAGTTCATCTATTCGGTATGAGTAAAAAGGGGTTCAACTATGATACAAAAATGCTGGTTTTGGGTACCATAGAAAAAAATATAGATAGTAAGTATCGTCACATTATGTGGTAGGTGGAGTCAATTCTAGTGGTAAGTAAAATCAATTCCAACAGTAAGAAGATAGTCATATTGCGTGGTAAATAATATTAGTTTCAGTGGCAAGTAGGGTCACATTATATGGTATGTAAGATAAGTTCTACTGGTAAGTAATATAATGAATACCATTTCAGTATGTTTGAATTCATTTTTGGAATAAGTTTTTTGAATTTTTTTTTTAAATAGAAAATTAATTTGACAAAAACAAACACCAAAATGATATATTAAATTTAAATAATTAAACTTTCATAGAGGTGTAAGTGAGCCAGTGTTTGGTGTAAGTGGAAGATATGGCATGGGAAACAAATATCACTTGTTTGAACTTCCACCTCTATAAAGTGTAATTATTTTCAATTGTTCTCACCTAATTGTAATTCTCTTAATTATTTTTTCTTATACAAATCTAAGGGTCCATTTGGATTGGTAAGGATTTCAAATTAAGAGATTTGAGGTTAAATGGATAGAAAAATAATGGACGAAGATAAGTAGAGATAAATATGTATTTATATATATATATAAGTATGATGTGGTCTTTAATGGGAAACAGCCTCAGCTGGAGGAGATTTGTGAGTTGAGCAAGGTTAGAATTGCTTTTTGGGTAAAAGCTCAATCTAAGGAATGCTTCTATACTGTACAGGAGATTATATATATATATATATATATGTATGCATCTATATCAATAATAGAAAAAAACAATGAACCTGATAAACAATCCAGAGAGCCCAACAAAGATTGGAAAGAAACATGAGGAAACAACCCTTTATCCAATTTTCACCAGGAGAGTTATCATGCCCTTGTTGGCTGCTGTTATTATTGCTATCAAAGGGGTGATAACTATGGAGAAATGGTTTCAAATAGGGGCCCTTATAGAAAGCAAGGGTTGCCACACCTCCCATGCACAACATGATACCTGCAACCTTTGCAACTCCACCTATTGTCCTCAATTTTAACTTTTCCATCCTGCAATTCCATTCCCCCACCATTAACTCAAATACATATGAACTAGTTTCATGAAAAAAAAATACCAAATGGATAAATGGTTGAAATCAGAATAGAACATAAATTTAATGGGTACACAACTAGAGTGAATCATCTCCCCTTTGAATCACAATTTTAAAAATTAATAACAAAAAAATTCATGAACAGGGAAGTTGATCACTCTTAAGGCATTAAGAAAATATCATATTACACCGCTAATTTTCTCAGTACCTTCCATCTTTTAAATTTTTTTTTTTATTATTATTATAATTTTTTCCCTCAAAACAATTACTCTTTTTATCAAAATTAAATTAATTTCTTAGTGCACCCCACCACCAGCCACCACTGCAACACACCACCCAATGTTGCATCTTTGGCTCCAACCCCCGTATTGCCTCCCACAATCATCCTCCTCCTCTTCTTCTTCTTCTTCTTCTTCTTCTTTCCCACTGCTTAAAACCCTCTCTCTCTCTCTCTCTCTCTCTATATATATATATATATATGTGTGTGTGTGTATTGAGACAAAATTAAAATTTTCAATTTGTGTTTGGTGAACCTGATAAGTAGTGGTGTCTAAACAGAGTTTTACTTTCTTTCCTTTTCTAGGATAATGCCTAATTGCAAAATTGACTAAGAAATTAAGCAAAACAAATAGGGAAAAAAGTAATAGTAATAACTATATATATATATAGAGAGAGAGAGAGAGAGAGTGGAAGCTGACCTGAGCAAAACAGCGAGGAAAAATGTCATGGTCTGGAGGCAATTATTAATAGCAGCAGCCAAACTTGAAGACGTATAAACAAGGGTGATGCCATAAATATTGAAGCCTAAAGTAATGCTGAAATGTATAAACAAACAGCGAAGAATCTCAACTACTCAATATATGTAGTTGTTAATTTACAATATCAAAATTATTGTAAGAATAGAGAAAGCTAGCAACGGTTGGCTATACGAGAGTCTAATTGTTAAGTTGAAACTGTATTGCATATTGCCAGAGTTCAAACAGGAATGTGAGAAACGAAGAGTGAAAGATCTTGTTTTTGGTGAAGGTGGAGGAAAATTGGGTTGTCACACCAAGAGATATAGTAAGCATATCCTCAAGTACATTGTTCAAATATTCTAAACTACATTGTTCAAATATTCTGTCACAACTACACAGTAAGAAACATAATAGTGTAAAACATTCCCTTTTCTGCACATACATGAGATCATTACAAAATGCATTAGCATCTAGAGCACGGATGGGTTAGAATCTAGGTTTGAAAGGAGCAAACCTGTAGCATCTAGAGCACGGATGGATTCACAAAATGCATTAGCAAACCTGTAGGAACAAATGATATATATATTTTGGATGGATTCACAAAATGGATTCACTTTGAACTAACAGATTTCTCAAGTACTCTGTCAATTGTTCTTGTTTGCTTGGAGATCCTAACACCCCCGCCAATAGAAGTGGTAAGATACACAGAGTAGCAAGTCTCTCAGCTACACCAGTTCTCGGTCTCAATCCTATATACAAAAATTTGTCTTAGCTAATGCAATATGTACTATCATGCTAATTTATCAGGATAAGTTTTAAGTTTGAGAAACATAATACAGGTCTGAGAGTTCAATGTACACTCATAGTTCAAATCCGTATTGCAGTCCATAATGGAGGTGAAATTTAAATTGAACCATTGATGATAATCATGCATTGAAGTTCGAATAGTTTATTACTATGTGATTTTATCCAATAAAAAATACCTGATCCATGTTACCCAATATTCAACATTACTCGTTATTTTATACATTATTAACTGAACCTAACATAGCCTAGCCTTCACCACATTTCAAGAGTCTTAAAAAGGGTTTTCTTTTCTTCCCAAGAGGCATAAATATAACTAATTCAAAACCTTTTTTTTTCCATTGATTAAAGTTTGCAAAGAAAGAGTTCATAAGAGTTCCACAATCCATTGCCATTAACATTTCATAGCAAAGAAAGAGAGAAAGAGAAATGAACTGACCAGATCCTTGAAGATGATAAAAGCTACAAGGAAGAAGAGAACGAAGAGGATTTCGATTTCCACCTTGTTTCGGCATCTTTGCTTCCACCTGCAACTACGAATGTTGTCTTTCACCAACAATTTCAAAGATTCAGATTCAAACTACAACGACCGACAACAGAGAGAGAGAAAGAGAGAGAGAGAGAGAGAGAGGATGGAATGGAAGGAACCAAAACTAACCAGAATATCATAAGGTCGTTGATGACCGTCGTCACTTGCTGCTCCCTCGCTGCTAGCCGTCGTCGAGAGAGTGAGAGAGAGAGAGACATATTTGGTAGAAATTAGGGATTGTGGTTCTAAGAGAAGGGTGAGAGTTTGGGTTTGAGATTAGGGGTTTTTTGTGTGGAGGCGGGAATGGGAAAAAAAAAAGGGGGGGAGCGGGAAGGGAAAAAAATAAAGGGGCGGGGAATGAAAAATAAAAATAAAAATAAAAATAAAAAAAATAATTAAATAAATTTATTTTTTGTTAAAATATATATATTTTTTTTTGTAGTTAATGAATTTTTTTAAAATTTTTTTTTTATAGTTACTAAGATTGAAAATTTATTTTTTTTCATTTTTATTTTAATGAAAAAAAATATTATTATTACTAAGAGATAGTGGTGGTGGTGGTGGTGGTGGTGGTGATGGTGATGGCGATGGCGAAAGAGATTAGTGGTGAAATTGTGGTAGTGGTGGTGTAAATAGAGTGGCAGGGGTGAAAGAGAGGTACTGGTAGTAATAGTGGCAATAGTGGTAGTGGAGTGGTGGCGATAGTAGTAGTAATGGTAGTCGTAGATGTGAAGTGGTGACAGTAGAAGTAATGGTGGTGGTGGAATGGTGTTTGCAGTAGTGGTGAAGGTGGTAGAGGAGATGGGTGGTGAGAGAGAGAAATGAGTGAGAGACAGATATTTTTCTTGTAGTGGATTGAGAGAGAGAGAGACAGAGTGATGAGCGAGAGAGAGACAAAGTGGTCGCTAAAAGTGCATTTTCTTGTAGTGGATTGATATTTTTCTGCGGCACATTTTATTTTTGTTATTAAAAATCATGAACTAATTTTTTGTGGTAGAGGAGAGGGAGCAGCAGTAGTGGTGAAGGTGGTGGATAAGAGATGATGGTGGTGGTGGTGGTGGTGGTGGTGGTGGTGGTGGTGGTGGCGGCGAAGGAGATTAGTGGTGAAGTTGTGGTAGTGGTAGTGGCAGAATAGATGGAGTGGCAGGGGTGAAGGAGAGGTAATGGTAATAGTAATGGCAGTAGTGGTAGTGGAGTGGTGGCAATGGTAGTAGTCGTAGAGGTGAAGTGGCAACAGTGATAGTAATGGTGGTAGTGGAATGGCGTTTGCTGTAGTGGTAAAGGTGGTAAAAAAGATGGGTGGTGAGAGAGAGAGATGAATGAGAGACAAATAGATGAGAGAAAGAGACAGAGACAGAGACAGAGTGATGAGCGAGAGAGAGACAAAGTGGTCGCTAAAAGTGCATTTTCTTGTAGTGGAGAGCTCAGTAAATAGAGAAGAGATGAGAGAGAGAGAGTGAGCAATGTGAACACAATGGTGACAGATAGAGAGAAAAGTGATAGAGAGAAGAAAGATGAACGAAAGACACACAGACAAACAGACAAATAGACAAACAGACAGATAAAGAAGAGTGAAGGTGGTGAAAGAGAGATAATGGTAGTAGTAGTAGCAGTAGTAGTAGTGGTGATAGTAGAGTGGTAGCGATAGTAGTAGTAATGGTAGTCGTAGAGTTGAAGTAGCGACAGTAGAAGTAATAGTGGTGGTGGAATGGTGTTTGCAGTAGTGGTGAAGGTGGTAGAGGAGATGGGTGGTGAGAGAGAGTGATAGACAAAAAAGAAACATAGAGAGAAGAGAGATAAAGAGAAATGAGCGAGAGAGACAGAGAGAGATAGCGAGAAGAGAGATGAGCAAGAGAGACATAAAGAGAAGAGAGATGAACGAAAAAGACATAGAGAAAGATAGAGAGAAGAGAGAAGAGAAATGAGCGAAAGAGACAGAGAGAGATAGCGAGAAGAGAGATGAGCAAGAGAGACATAAAGAGAAGAGAGATGAACGAGAAAGAGAGAAGAGTGATAAGTGAGAGAGAGATAAAGAGAGAAAGAGATATAGAGAGAGAGACAGACAGAGAGACAGAGAGAGAATGAGATGTGAAAAATAGATCAGGAGAATTAAATTAATATTTTTTTAATTTATTTATTGTATATACTTTTTACTTTATTGGAGTTTTATGACTCAGTTTATGAAAAAAAAATTACAAAATTTAGAAATAGAGAGATAGAGATAAAGACAGAGACATAGTAGAAAAGAGAAAGAGATAGAGACAGAGACAGAGAGAATCAAGATATGAGTAACAGATAGACAAAGAGAGAGATGGATGAGACAGACAGACAGACAGATAGACAGATAGATGTGTGAGAGACACAGGGAGAGAGACAGATAAACAGACAGATAGACAAACAGATAGACAGATAGACAAACAGATAGATGAGTGACAAACAGAGAGAGACAGAGACAAAAAGAGAGAGAAATGGAGCGAAAAGAGATGAGAGAGAGAGAGACACAGAAAAAGAGAGATGGACGAGAGAGATAGAGAGAGATAGAAATAAGAGAGAGAGAGAGAGAAAAAAAAATAAATGAGAGAGATAGAGAGAGAAAGATGAGCGAGAGAGACAGAGAGAGAAGACAGATGAGAGAGATAGAGAGAAGAAAGATATGCGAGAGACAGAGAGAAAATGAGACAGAGAAACAGACATGCTCTCTCTCTCTCTCAATTAATCTATAACTAAGCTTGTTTAGTGTCCCAAATATTTGACATGATCTAATGGACTGACTCTAGCCTGAAAGGTTTGATATCAAATCATACTAACACTATGTAAAGTTGATTTGCAATTAAGATGAATTCTTCTGTGAGGCATTTCATCAAACACCCTGTCCACCATTGGATCTCCCCCTTGATATGAGAAGCAGATAATATTTTTTTACTGAACAATATAATAATATATTTAAAAATTTTATATTCTTATATTCTTATATTATTTATATATATATATATATATAATAAGAAAGAAAAGAAAGAAAGAAAATTAAAAATAAAAGAAGGAAAAAAAAATTTAAAAAAAAATTTGAGCAAGCTCAACCCATGCTTTTTTCGTCGCCAATTACTTTTATAAATCCCTCAAATTTAAATTAGAAATGTTTCCCTCCAAATTTAAATTAACAATAGTGTTTGATTATTGTTAACCGTGTATAACGTAAAAATATTTTTAAAAAGTTGAAAAAATTAATTATTAAAAAATTAAGGAAAAATTTAAAATTTGAAATAATATCAATAAGTCTTACAAATAATTGGGATATTTTGTCTTTTATTAGTACTGGTAATAATATTGAAAAATTTATTGAAATGATAAATAATTGGGATATTTTGTCTTTTATTTGTGAATTTTGATTTATTCTTAATTTATTAGTGTTATTGAAATATGATGATGTAAAAAGTATAAATAGTTTAATTGTATTTTTCATCTCAAAATAATAGTCTATTTTCAGAATTTAATTTCTTTTTATAATACAATTATTACATTTTGAAAATATTAATTTATCAAAATTACCTTTTGTAAATTAATTATTTATCTTCATAAAAATAAAAATAAAAATAAAAATAAAAATAAAAATGTAAATAATTAATTTTTTTTTATTTACATTCGGCTACCAAAAATTTAGTAGCCGAAAGTGGGTCTATAGCGACTAAAAAAACTTTGGTCGCCGAAAGGTGACATTTGGCGACCAAAACTTTGGTCGGGAAAGATTAAAAATTAATTTTTTTTATTTACATTCGGCTACCAAACATTTAGTAGCCGAAAGTGGGTCTATAGCGACTAAAAAAACTTTGGTCGCCGAAAGGTGACATTTGGCGACCAAAACTTTGGTCGGGAAAGATTAAAAATTAATTTTTTTTTTTTTACATTCGGCTACCAAAAATTTAGTAGCCGAAAGTGGGTCTATAGCGACTAAAAAAACTTTGGTCGCCGAAAGGTGACATTTGGCGACCAAAACTTTGGTCGGGAAAGATTAAAAATTAATTTTTTTTATTTACATTCGGCTACCAAAAATTTAGTAGCCGAAAGTGGGTCTATAGCGACTAAAAAAACTTTGGTCGCCGAAAGGTGACATTTGGCGACCAAAACTTTGGTCGGGAAAGATTAAAAATTAATTTTTTTTATTTACATTCGGCTACCAAAAATTTAGTAGCCGAAAGTGGGTCTATAGCGACTAAAAAAACTTTGGTCGCCGAAAGGTGACATTTGGCGACCAAAACTTTGGTCGGGAAAGATTAAAAATTAATTTTTTTTATTTACATTCGGCTACCAAACATTTAGTAGCCGAAAGTGGGTCTATAGCTACTAAAGTTTTTTTTAGTCGCCAATTGTGATATGTTTAGCTACTAAATAATTTTTTAGTCGCCAATTGTAATATCTTTAGCTACTAAATTTTTTTTAGTAGCCAATAATCAACATTCCCCTACTAAAAAAAATTAGTAGCTAAAAAGTTGACTTTTGCCGACTAAAATTCTTTTTGGTAGCCAATTCCCACACTTTTGGCGACTAAATTAGTTTTGGTAGCTAAAAGTGGTCGGCAAAAATGTATTTTCTTGTAGTGCACCCTGATCTTGATTCGTTTCAGAATGCTGTCAAATGTGGTAACTGCACCTCCGATAACACCACATGCCATGTTGTCACCATGTAACACTTTCTCTCTCTCTCTCCCCCCCTCTCTCTAGGATATTTGCATGAAAGAAAAATATTATTTATTTATTAATGAGTTAAATTAGCACAAACGGATTTCTAAACATGAGAATACATATGGTTTCAAGATTAAATTTTCATATGAAAATTAAAACCAATTTCTATTCAATCCTTAGGATTGCGAGAGATTAAAAAATCTCTTGAAAGAGCTGATAGTGTCAATTTTGTAAATAAAAATTATTTTCATGAGTGCTTTATTTTAAATTAAAAAATCCTCAATATTTTTTTTCAAAACTCATTTATATAGTAAGTTCTCATTTGGGATGAGCTAATTTAACCTGATATTTTGACTTTTTTGCTATTTTAGTCTGGCTAAAAAAATTATGTTTGAGATTAATTTTGACTTTTTTTGTAGTTGATTTGATGGTTGTGAAATAAAGAATGGAATTATTATGGTTTGAGATATATTAGATCAATCTTTTAATCATTATTTATTTTATATTTTAATTTAATGAGAAATTTATTAGAAAATCTTTTATTGACTACTTGTATCTCAATTAGTTCATAAAATATCTTTGTATTTCAATAAGTACTATTATTTTAGACATTTGATCCATCAAATCTTTATCATATTTAAGGTATTTTATAAATAATTTTATCCTTATAAATATTTTTTGAACTGTTAACAACTTGGTGATGTGAACATTCATATTATTAATCTGAACATTAACGTTTCACCCTATGTTATTATTAGAGGTATTTTGGTTACTATATCTCCATAGGACTTATTAAAACATAAAAAAATAATTTCGACTAGAATATAAGTAGGTAAAGAGAGATTTATAAATCAATGTCCCAAATAATTCTTGATTATATTATATATTTTAGATCAAATATTTTATTTTTATTAACATCTTAATCTAATTTTAAATTTGGAGAAGATGAGATAAAATTATCTTTTCGTCGTGTTAATTTCACTTAAGTTTGTTAAAAAAATTAAATTTACTCTAAAATATAGCATATGTATACCCTTTCCATTAATTTGAATGAAAAAAATTAATAGTGATATTTTAGTTTAAAATTACATAGAAATTATCTGATTATATTTAAATCATAATAAATAAAGTGACCACAAATCACAAAGAATAAAACAAATTTTATGTTTTATTTTAATATTTTTAGCTGAGACATACAAATCATTTTATAAATTTAGAAAACCCAACATAATCAAATAATATAATTGATTACAAATAATTAGGTGAACAAACGTGTATATTGAATGGTTCAAATTAATCTACTCTAATGGCTAGAAATTTTCTTCATGTATGGTGGTACCCAAAAACCACTTTTGGTACCACAGTCGTACCCCAATTGGGCATAGGATGATGGTCAGTGTTGAGCTAAAGGAACAGACGATGGTCAGTGTTAACCCCAGTTATTTTTCCATTTGTATAGTTTGTTGGCCATTAATTTCGTCACGGAGAAAGTTCATTTTCTTAGTAAAGAGTTGGATTTCACATTTTGAGATCATTTAAGTATTTTGTAAGATTTATTATAGATTTTGTTTTAATGATTTAAACAATTTATTTTGTAGGTTTCTTAATATATATTATTCATGAAAAAATTTACACCGCTTCGATAATCGTAACCCTTTCATTTTATCTCATTTGTCTCTAAAAAAATGAATGGTCAATTTCAAAAATATATTTGCCGTCTATTTTTTTGGAGACAAAAGTGATAAAATAAAATAAAATAAACTATGATTATTGGATTGAACTAAATTTTTTCATGAATATTTTACATTGATGGCCTTAAAAAAAGAACAGTTTAGATTATCGAAATCAAACCCGAGGTGAGCCTTATAGGTCCCTCAAGTTCTCTCATGTTGAAATCTTAGTAAAATTAGATTTTGTTTATTCTGAGATTTTTTTAAAGATGCTCTTTGCCTTCGTTTGGGAAGTGGGTTGGCTTTTTGACTTTTTGGCTTTTTTGGCTATTTTAGTCTGGGCTAAAAAACCTAGTTTGGAAATGGCTTTTTGGCTTTTTTGGCTTTTTGACTTTTTGGTGATGTGTCTTACTATTCAATTACCAAACTGCCCCTTATGATCAACTTGTACCTGTGGCAATGAAAGTGGTCGTCCACGTCAGCCTCCGTGGAGGACCGAATTTGGATAATTTTTTTTTTAATTTTAAATAATTTAAATAATGTTAATATTAAATAATTTAAATAATGTTCAATTTAAATAATTTAAAATATTAATATTTTCAATTTGAAAACAACTCTACACACAAATCGTAACCAAACACATAAAATATTTATTATATTGTCCTGCGTATTTTATTTTTATTTAATTTTAATTTTAATTTTAATTTTAATTTTACTTTTAATTTTAATTTTACTTTTAATTTTATTTAAATATTTAAATAATGTAAATAATCTAAAAAATTGAATAAGTAAAAAATTTAAAATAAATATTCAAAAAATTATTTTAACAAAAAAATTAAAAAATTTTAAATATTTTGTTTTAAATTTAAATAATTTAAAATGTTAATATTTTAAATTTAAAAATAACTCTACACTCAAATCGTAACTACACACGTAAAACAAAACTTAATTAAGAAATTATTTTGAAAACTCATAACCAAACACATAATTCGAAACTCCATACTACTTTCATAACTCTACACTCAAATCATAACCAAATACATAACAAAAAATTAAAATATTTAAAAATATTTTTATAAAATAGAGTTTGAATTTTTTTATAAATTTAATTTTAATTTTATTTTTATTTTTAATATTTAAATAATGTAAATAATCAAAAAAATTTAATGCGCAAAAATTTAAATTAAATATTCAAAAAGTATGTAAATCGTAAAAATTTAATCAATTTAAATAATAAAAAAATTATTTTAACAACAAAATTTAAATAAATTAAATATTCAAAAAATTTAAATAATTTAAAATGTTAATATTTTAAATTTAAAAACAATTCTACACTCAAGTCGTAACCAAACACATAAAATGAAACTCAATTAATAAATTATTGAGGTAACTCATAACGAAACACATAACTCGAAATTTAAATAATTTAAAATGTTAATATTTTAAATTTAAAAACAACTCTACACTCAAGTCGTAACCAAACACATAAAATGAAACTCAATTAATAAATTATTGAGGTAACTCATAACCAAACACATAACTCGAAATTTCATATTACTTTCACAACTCTACACTCAAATCATAACCAAATACATAACAAAAAAAAAATTTATTTAAAAATATTTTTATCAAATATAGTTTAAATTTATTTTCATAAAATATTTTAACAAAAAACAAAAAAAAATGTTTTTATTTTTTTTTTCAACTTTCTTTGTCTTTCTTGGTAAAAAGCCTGATTTGATTTTTTTTTTTTTTTTTTATACTTTCTGTGGGCTGACGCCGCCCCTATTTCATGTGGGGTAGTATGGTAAATTAACTTGTCAAATTGTTGCAGCCATGCTCCCAACTTTCTTTTGTCCGTTTGTGGCTAAATTAGCCACTTTTGTCATTTAGTGGCTAATTTAGCCCAAACCCAACTTCCCAAACGCATTTATATGTTTTGATGTTGTGTACTACAAAAAAAAGTTCATTAAAATGGAAAATGTTTTGCACTTCAGAAGTAAAAATCATTGTTGAAAAAAGTTATCGTTACATTACCATCATCATCATTGTCTTCGTCACCAGTCCATAACCACTATCAACACCAAAGTCATTGCTATCGCCACCATCACCTCAACAAAATATCTCACCTACCACCACTATCAACACTAAGATCATTGCTATTGCCGCCATCACCGTAACACTACTGTCACCTTACTAGCTCATCTTTACCCCTATCACCACAACTAATATTACTTGTTGTGTGAGTAATTTTCTGATCACACTGCCAACTCAGTGATCAGCTGGAGAGAACTGGCAGAATAGATGACACTTGACAAATCTGCAACAAAAAGAAGATTCCGGCGGTGGTTCTTCCACTCGGGGGCACTCCGACGATCAAGTCAGTATACCTCTCAAAGATAATTAAGTACTAAATTCACTGCTCAAAGCATAAATTGCGTACCTTAGACCCATGGAGGTGCCTCTCTTTTATAGTTTACTCAATCCTAGTCCCACTAGAAGCCTGACTTCTATGGACTCTTATTCAGTGCTTACTTTGGACTCTACAAGAGATAAGGATAGACTCCCTAGGAATACTATCCTTATCCATCTTGAAGTCTTTCTTCATTTCAGGACTTTTGTCCTTTATATACTCATCTCGGATTCCGATATCTTCAGAGGTGACCTCAGCAACACCGAGATAACCTCGGCAAATGACCAGGACACGTGGCACCTCAGCTGACACGTCGGTGTCACCTTGCCACGTGTCGGTACTCAAAAAATATTTCCCCACAACTGCCCCCTAGGTTCTATTACCTCGGCATTCTGAGGTGATAGAACCTACATCGGTACTTCCTTTAAGTATGTCGGCTTAAAGTATCTCAGCCGACGTCATCATCATAGGCCGACATGTCTTCTAAAAGATCAAGAACTCCAAGAGCTCCCTTATGAACTTCTTCATGTGTGTGAGCTATCAAGCATCGCTTTTCAACCGTTTCACTTATGCATTTGATCCTCATTGGATCGTGTTTCTGACGCGCCTGCAAGCCGTCTTGCGTCTGTGCGCGCCGTCTGACGTATGCGTTGTTCTAAGCGCACTAACTGCTCCGTTTTGCTGCCGTTTCAAATTTTTGACAAAACCTTTTCCCCTTTCTCATTTTTTCACTTTTGCATTTGATTTCTCTTCGTCTTTTCTCCCTCTAGCGCTTGAACACGCCATTGTTCCAGTCATCAAGCTCTGCAATTGCCTTCCTATCTTCCTTCCTGTGAAGCTTTCGTCGTTTTGCTACATCTGTAACTGTCGTCTGACTTCGGCAATCTTCATACCGGCTCCATTTTTTCTGGTAAGCAACTGTTCCTTTCGTTTTCAATTCCTTTGGCATTCCTCATTACTTGTCGTTTTATTACTGCTTTGTTCAAACATTTATCTTGCGAACCATATATCTGAATGTATTTATTCCATGATTCTGCTTTTGCCCAAATCTTGAACACACGCACTGTTTCACCACTTTCTTGCGCTTTTGTCACTGTTCTTGACCTTATACTCCTTGTGTTTTTGAAAGCCCCACCTCTGTTCTTGATTCTGAAACTTCATTTTTGTTTTTCTGTTTTCCAGATTTGTGCCTTCAATCTTCATCTTCATAGATTTAGGTTTGGGATTTGACTGTAGAACCTGTCAAAACTAAAACAATCTTCACAAATTCTTGCACCAATACAAACCTAGGTTTTAGCCGAGGTTCACAAAACCTTTTTTAGATCATCTCTCTTCTGAAACCCAGTCCTTTTAATTTAAGCCGACGTCATGGGTATGTGGAGGCATAGGGTAAACACCCCAACCAAACTTGAATTTTTTAGACAGGAGTTTGAAATCCCAGCCGACGTCCATCTGAGGTTAGCTGGGGATGATGACTCCATCATGCCTGCTAATGACTCCATGCCCTTCCCCGTAATTGCCTTTATCGAGTGTGGACTTCGGCTCCCACTCAACATCCTGTTTCGCGAGATTCTCCATTATTATAAGTTGAACCCCATACAACTTGCTATAAATTCTTACCGAGTGATCAACGGTATCATAGCCTTAGCTAAACAGGAAAACGTTAGGATCACCTTAGCCGACGTTCAATACTGCTATATCATGTGTAGCCTTAACTTGAAAGAAAAAGGCTACATTTATTATCTTAAGCCGAGATCCACGGAGTTTAAAATTGTAGCCGACCTCCCAGACTCCAACAAGGGGGCTGGAGACGATTACTTCATTACCTCAGGAAATTGGGAGTTTGGTCCAGATGAGGATCTCCACCTCTTCCCTCTACCTTGCAACTCTCCGTCAGCCACCAAAGAACTTTCGCCAATCCTTCGTTCTCAGTAAGGATTTGAAGAAGCTTTTGGACTTGCCAGTCCAAAAATGGAAGGCGCCTCTGCTTCTCAACTTCATTCTGACATACAAATCTACTCTTCCCGACGTTCCCAAGAGAAAAAGGAAGAGCTTATCTCCTCTCTCTGCCACAACTCCACAAGCCGGATCAACATCTCGGGCTGATCAGGGGTCAACATCCGATCCAGTAGAACAGCCGTCTACTTCGGCTCAATATCTAATCCCACCATCTCAACGCAAACGTCGCCAACGTCTTGTTCTTGCAGCCGAGATGGGTCGCGCAAAACCTATGGCCAAAGATCTCTTAGCCAGTATCCCAACCGACGTTGATAATCTACCAACTCAAACGCAGCTTCCACCCAAGCCAAAAAGAGTCAAGAAGGCTCAACCAAAGGCCAAAGTGACTCAGGCTGAGACTGAAGACACTTTGCCAATTTTCCAGCTGGCTCCAAGCGAAAAAACTGCCTCTGTCCCTACGAAGAGGTCCGCTGAAGCCCTTCCCTTCGAATCCACCAAGTCGAAAAGGCCGAGGTCATCTGCAACGACCTTGGGGTCAAAGAAGCCTGATGTCCCCTGGGTCCCTGAAATAACTTTGGAAGATAAGCCTGTAATGGCTAGTGACAGCACCGACGATATAAATGTCGGCGTTGCACTTAGCACTGCACTGCTTCTCCCAGGCAACTTGGAACGAAACGCTGGGTTTAGTGAATATGAAAACTACGCTTTGATGCTGCAACACTCTGTTCAAGTTAGTGTTTTTGTCTGGTACTTCTTCTTTCTTTCTCTTTATTTTACACTTAGAATATTTTTCTAATACTTTTGTTTTCTTCCAGGCCATCCAGCATGCCCACTCTTTCTCCATGCAATCTTTTCAGAACCGTGAAAAGTTAGCCGAGAAAAATAGGGAAGTCACCACACTTCAGAAAATAAATAAGAGCCTGCAGTCAAAGATGAGAACGTTGGAGGACCAGGCCGAGGTTGCCATTAAGGAGAGGGATAATGCCGAGGAAAAAGCCAGTGCTGCCGAGGCAATAAATAAAGTTCTTCAAGCCCAGCTAAAAGAGGCTGAGGATAAGGTGGCCCAGGCCCAGAAGGAGCTTGAAGATGCCTTGGCCACTAAAGCGGCCGAAATAAAAGATGCCGATAAGAAGGCCTATAATCAGGGTATGGCTGATGTGACAGAGGCCTATGAGCAACAAGTGAAGCAAGCATGCAATAGGGGTTTCTCTCTTGGTTGGATGTCCCTTCTTAAGAAGCTCAATGTCCCCGAGGACTCGCCTCTTCGGAATACCGGCGCCATTCCTCTTCCATTCCCTCCGCCGCCACCTCCAGCTCAATCTGAAGATGATTCTGAATCTGAGGATCAAGATGAGGATGAGGCCTTGGTGAGGAAACCCAAGGAGGTCGTTGGGGCCAAGTCCCCTCCTCAAGCTGAGCAAGTTCTTGACTTGACTCAAGATGAGGAGGTTGAGGAGGTTCCTAAGGAGACTACCTTTGAGCAGGTATTATCCAACGTTTCTCTGGCCGACAAAAGTGTTGATAAAACAATTGCTCAAATTGATGCCGAGATCGCGGCGGAGAAGGCAGCCGAGGTAGCTTCTCAACAATCCGCCGACGTCCAAACTCAGCCTGCTGCCGATGTTGGAGAATCTTAGTTTTCATGTTTTTCTTCTTTTGTCTTTTGTACTCTTGTACTTTTTGTTTTTCAGACAATGTAAGCTCTGCAAATGGCCGACGTGCCTCCTTGTTCTTTGAATATCTAGTTCAACTTTCCTTCTTTTGAATGCTTGTACCTTTGTCTTTTCTTGACTGTTTCTGCATGATTCTATACTTAGAATATTTTGCAAGTCTTCCTTCTTTGTGCAACCTTCTCGGGGTGAATTACCTCGGTTAACAATGATATCAGCTAATCTTCAACTTGTAAATTGCTACAAATTTCAACAAGTGTTTAAATAATAATTTCGGTTTTAACTTCAACTTGTAAATTGCTACAAATTTCAACAAGTGAAGATAAACAATTATATCGGCTTAACTTCAACTTGTAAATTGCTACAAATTTCAACAAGTGTTAAGCATCACTTCAGTTTAATTTCAACTTGTAAATTGCTACAAATTTCAACAAGTGAAGATAAACAATTATCTCGGTTTAACTTCAACTTGTAAATTGCTAAAAATTTCAACAAGTGAAAATAAACAATTATATCGGCTTAACTTCAACTTGTAAATTGCTATAAATTTCAACAAGTTTTAAGCATCAATTCAATTTAACTTCAACTTGTAAATTGCTACAAATTTCAACAAGTGAAGATAAATAATTATATCGGTTTAACTTTAACTTGTAAATTGCTACAAATTTCAACAAGTGAAGATAAATAATTATATCGGTTTAACTTTAACTTGTAAATTGCTACAAATTTCAATAAGTGAAGATAAACAATTATATCGGCTTAACTTCAACTTGTAAATTGCTACAAATTTCAACAAGTGTTAAGCGTAATGTCGGTTTAGCTTCAATTTGTAAATTGCTACCAATTTCAACAAGTGTTAAACAATTCTCTCTTCTCTCTGCCCCCTAATGTGAACCTGAGTTTCACTTGGGTTTTCATTATTCAAAAAACATTATTTTGCATAGTTTCACAAGTCGTGGAGAATTCTGCTAAGATTTTATTGATGACATCGGCAAAAAAATAAAGCAACATCTAATGATAGAAAAATTTCAAATTACAAGTGTTCCAGGGTCTTGGTAATGCTTTGCCCTTACTATCTTCAAGCCGATATGCCCCATTGCCCAATACCGAAGTGATTCTGTAGGGTCCTTCCCAGTTTGGGCCAAGCTTGCCCTCCTTGGGATCCTTCTTGTTGCCGACGACTTTTCTCAGGACTAGGTCGCCGACTTGAAATTCCCTAGGATTAACCTTCTTGTTATAAGCTCTAGCAAACTGTTGCTGATATGCTACAAGCTGTATTGCAGCTTTCTCTCTTCTTTCTTCTAGAAGGTCCAGATCTTGGGCTAAGAGTACATCATTAGTCCCGTTCTCAACTCCCTGGGTTCTAATCCCTGGGATGCCGATCTCCAATGGAATGACTACTTCTGTGCCATAAGCCATGGCAAAGGGTGATTCCCCTGTTGATCTTCTCGGCGTAGTCCGATATGCCCAGAGTACATTGGGCAATTCGTCTACCCACTTCCCTTTTGCTACCTGCAGCCTCTTCTTTATCCCATCCAGAATTACTTTGTTGGATGCTTCTGCTTGTCCATTGCTTTGTGGAAAACTTGGGGTTGAAAAATAGTTCTTGATCTTAAACTTTGCACAGAAGTTTTTGATCAGCTTACTATCAAATTGAGTCCCGTTGTCTGCAACAATTGCTCTTGGAATTCCAAATCTAGTGATGATATTTCTCCATATAAAGTTCTTGACATCCACATCTCGGATCTTGGCAAGAAGTTCTGCTTCTATCCACTTTGTGAAGTAATCTGTTGCTACCAGTAAGTACTTCATTTGCCCAGTTGCTTGGGGCAATTGCCCAACGAGATCCATTCCCCATTGGGCAAATGGCCAAGGACTGGATACAGGATTCAGGTCAGCAGCTGGCTGGTGTATCAAAGGTGCAAACCTTTGGCATTGTTCACACTTCTTCACGTAGGCTTCTGCATCTTTTTGCATGTAGGGCCATCAATACCCTTGGGTAATGGCCCTGTGAGCTAGTGATATGCCCCCAGTGTGGCTTCCACAAATTCTTTCATGAATTTCATACAAAAATCTTCAACCTGCAGAGGGTGTACGCACCTAAAGAGGGGTCCAGTGAAGGACCTTCTGTAGAGATGTCCTTCTGCTGTCAGACTGAATCTTGCCGATTTCAATATGATCTTGTGTGCCTCCTTGTGGTCATCTGGCAGCTTTCCTTCTTTCAGGAACGCAACAATTGCGTCCATCCAGCTTGGTCCCATGTCTACGCACATTGTTTCACGCTCTGTGGTTACTGGTTCAATGCTCGAGCCCAACAAGTATTCAATCATTATTGTCCTTGCTTTTCCTGGTTGTATTGCACTAGCTAGGTTGGCCAATGCATCAGCACGGTTGTTATCATCTCGGCTGACTTGAAGTAGTCTGCAGTTCTGGAATAAGGCTGCCAGCCTGATGACTTCCTTTGCGTAGGCCAACATTCTTTCATCTCGGGCTACAAACTCGCCCGTTGTCTGGTTAACTATCAGTTGTGAATCATAAAAAACTATTACCTCATCTGCTTATACTGCTACTGCTAGCTTCAGTCCTGTAATCAATGCTTTATATTCTGCCTCATTGTTTGAGGCCTTGAATCCCAATCGAATGGACTGTTCTAATATTTCTCCATCTGGAGATATCAGTACTACTCCTGCCCCCGCTCCTTGCCGGTTTGAACTCCCATCAACGAACAGTTGAAAGGAATCGCCGATGTAAATGCTGCAGGGTCTGGGTTTCTCTTCTTTCTTTTGTTCTTTAGCCTTTGGCTGTGCTTTTGCTTGCATGTTTGGGCATTGTCTGTCTTGGCTCAATGGAGCCCGATGTTCGATGGACTCTGGCGTGAACTCGGCCACGAAGTCGGCCAAAACCTGGCCTTTGATTGCAGTTCTGGGCTTGTACTCCAGATCATATTGGTCTAGGGCGACTGCCTATCTGGCTATTCTTCCTGTCAAGTCTCCCTGCTGCAATAGGGATTTTAATGGATGCTCTGTCAGTACCACAATTTTATGGGCCTAGAAGTAATGGTTCAACTTCTTTGAAGCCATTACTAGAGCCAGTGCCAATTTCTCTAAGGGTAGATACCTTATTTCTGCGTCGGCTAGGGTTTTGCTTACATAGTACACAGCCTTTTGCTCCTCTTTTTCTTCTCGGATTAGTACTGCGCTAATCGTATGTTCTGAAACTGCTAAGTACAGGAACAGCTTCGAAAGAACTGGAGTTGTGGTTAGGTACTTCTTCAGATCGGCTAATGCTTCTTCGCACTCTTCTGTCCAAAGAAAGTCTGTGGCTTTCTTCGCTAATTTGAAGAAGGGTTTGCACTTGTCTGAGCTTCTGCTTATAAACCTGTTCAGGGCTGCGGCCCTTCCAGTTAGCATCTGCACCTATTTTGCCGACGTCGGGCTCTTCAGCTCTAGGATGACCTTGATCTGATTTGGGCTGGCCTCAATGCCCCTCCTGGTCACTAGGTATCCTAGAAACTTACCAGATCCGACTCCAAATGCACACTTCGATGCATTGAGTCGGAGCCGATATGTCTTAAGGATTTCAAAGACTGCTTGTAGATCGGCAAGATGTCCCTCAGGCTCCTTGGTCTTAACGACCATGTCGTCGATGTAGACTTTTACTGTTCGGCCAATCAGGTGCTTGAACATCTTGGTTACCAATCTTTGGTAGGTGGCCCCTGCGTTTTTCAATCCAAAGGGCATTACTCTGTAGCAGTATAGCCCTTTGGGAGTGATAAATGCAGTCTTCTCTTCATCTGCTGGGTCCATAGCTATCTAGTGATACCCCCTGTAGGCATCCAGGAAGCTCATCCTTCCATGCCCCGAGGTGGCATCCACTAGCTGGTCAATCTTAGGTAGAGGGAAGCTGTCCTTGGGGCAGGCTTTGTTTAAACTGGTAAAGTCTACACAGACCCTCCATTTACCGTTCTTCTTCTTTACCACCACTGTATTGGACAACCATGTCGGGTAGTGAACTTCTCTAATAGCCCTAGCCTCCAGAAGTCTGTCTACTTCTTCCTCTACTGCTTCGACGCGTACCAACGTCGGTCTTCTGGCTTGCTGAATTACAGGTTTGGCCGACCTGTCAACATTCAGTTTGTGGCAAGTGACCTCGGGGTCAATGCCAGGCATTTCATAAGGTGTCCATGCAAACACCTCAATATTTGCTCTTAGAAAAGCCTCCAACTCTCTTTCCTCTACTTCGGCTAAGCCCGAGCCGAGAAGAAAGAAACGTTCTTCACCCCCATCCTTGACGAGGATTTTCTTTAGTGCCTCTTCGCTCTTCTCGGCTAGCTCCTTGCCGATGTCTTCTAGGACTTCCACGTCTTCATCTTCAATTTCTGCCTTTTCTAGCTCTCGTATGCTACAGGTAGATTTCATTGCTGCCATGGAGCAATTCTTCGCCTGCAGCTGGTCGCCCCTGACTTCCTCTATCTCATGTTCTGTTGGGAATCGCAATAGCTGATGCAATGTTGAGGGTACTGCCCCTATTGCATGCAACCATGGCCTTCCCAAGATGATGTTGTAAGGTGAGGGTGCGTCAATGATGGTGAATTCCGTCTTGATCTTCTTGGTGCCAGCCTGCACCTCCAAGTTTACTGCTCCCAGTGGCCATGTCGGCGTTCCATTGAACCCAACCATTGGGCCATTGGATTGTTCCATGTCGTCTGGGTGAAGGCTGAGCTCCTTGTAACATCGGACGTACATGATGTCACAAGAGCTGCCTTGGTCTATCAGGATGTGTTTCACTTGGCACTCAACAACCTGGAGGGATACTACCAAGGCATCATTATGCGGATGCTGAACCATCTCTAGGTCGGCTTCAGTAAAGGTTATCATTGGTCCTTGGCATTCTTCTTCCCGATGTCTTTTTTCCCCGACTTGATAGACATGTTGTAGGTGTTTTACCTTCTGGGTCTCCCCTCTGATTTTGTTCTCGTTGACCCTTAAGTGAATCACATTGACTACCCGAGGTCCTCCTGTCTGAGGTTGCTGTGCTGGGGGAGGCGGAGCTGCTGGTGCTTGAGGCAATCTTGCCTGTTCTTCTCTTGTTCTGGCTTCGTCGACCAGATCTCTCAGATGTCCTTGCCTTACCAAGTCTTCCAAGTGTGCTTTCAGGGCTCTACAACCTTGAGTTGTGTGCCCCTCTTCATTGTGGTAGGCACAACGCCTGCCGACGTTCCTCTCCATGAATTCCCCTGGTGCCCTTGCTGGTGCCCTATAATAGGGTTGGTTTCGAATTTGTTCCAGGACTTTGTTAATTGGGGCCCGGAACACAGTCGTCACTACCTGTGCAGCCCTCAATTCTGTTTCATGTTTGTTCAATCCGTTGTTACCTCGGCCTCGCTTCGGCGAGCCGTTTCCTTTCTCTTGTTTTATCTCCTTATTCCCCGATGTATCTTCCTCGGCTCTGGCATACTTCTCGATTCTCGCCATGAGCTCTTCCATGTTTTTTGGCAAAGTTTTTGCCAAAGACTTCCGTAGTGGACAGTTGTCTTTCAGGCCGTTCTTGAATGACACGACCGCCACTTCTTGATTACATTCTGGTATTCGGTTGAATACCTCGTAGTACCTTTTTGCATAGGCCCTAAGGCCTTCATCCGTGCTGATCTTCAAGGCCATCAGTGCATCCACCCTCAATGGTTGCAGCTTGTTTGTCACGAACCTGGCCACGAACATCTCGGCCAGGCCTTCCCAAGTCTTCATGCTTCCCTTCGGTAGTTTGTGGAACTAGTCTGATGCAATCTCCCCGAAAGATGAGGGGAACACTTTGCAGAGCAACGGCTCTTTCCCACTATATAGTGCCATTGAGTTCAGATACAATCCGACATGGAAGTTGGGGTCTGACTTCCCGTCATATATTTGAAACATCGGCATACTGAATCTCTTCGGCGCCTCGAACTTATCCAATTCCACCGAGAATGGTGTCCTCGGCTTATCTGGGGAAGTTACCTTGGCGTAGTCATTCTGTTGCTTCCTCTTAAGGTAATCTCTTAAATCCTCTTTTGTCCTCCCAGGAGCTCGGCTATCTCCTGCTTTTAGTCTTTTTGGTGCACTGCTTTCAGCTTCGTGGTGAGTCCTCTTCGACGCCTCTCCATGGGTTGTGTCGAAGCACAGCGACTGCCCCTGAACATGCCGATGCCCCTTGGGGTCCGCCTCCTTCGTATGATGTGTTCTCCGTGATTCTTCTCTTCTTGGCTCCCTTCGTCCGACCTCCCTAGAAGGTCGGTGAGAGTGTCTTTTGCTCCCGTTGTGTTGAGGGGCTATGGGGATTGTTCTTTGTCCTCCCTTCTGGGCATTGGCTACTGGAATCGGCGTGTCCTGCAGCGGGAACGGCGGCTGCATGACGTTATTTTGCATCATGAAATTGACAACCGACTGCAGGTCTGCCAATTTGTTTGCCATCTCCTTCATCTCTTCGTCCCTCCGCAGGCATCTATCCTTCCATACCTGGAGGTTATCTTCGTTGTAATAGCCACTTCGATCTGGTTTCTTTGGTGCGTCGCTAGTCTGGCCGACGTCCTTCACTCCATGATTCTGGTCACGAGTTTTTGCATTGTATTCGTCTCCTGTGACATCCAGGTCAATAGGTCTCCCACTCCCAGCAGGAGTGTCGTCCCCAATCTTTTCCTTCTGTCCGTTGCTGGCCATCTATTCTCTTATCTTTCCCACAGACGACGCCAAATTGTGTGAGTAATTTTCTGATCACACTGCCAACTCAGTGATCAGCTGTAGAGAACTGGCAGAATAGATGACACCTGGCTAATCTGCAACAGAAAGAAGATTCTGGCGGTGGTTCTTCCACCTAGGGGCACTCCGATGATCAAGTCAGTATACCTCTCAAAGATAATCAAGTACTAAATTCACTACTCAAAGCATAAATTGTGTACCTTAGACCCATGGGGGTGCCTCTCTTTTATAGTTTACTCAGTCCTAGTCCCACTAGAAGCCTAACTTCTATGGACTCCTATTCAGTGCTTACTTTGGACTCTACAAGAGATAAGGATAGACTCCTCTCACTTATTTCAATCAATTCTAATTTATCTTTAAAAATGATCAGAGCATTATATCTCATGAGTGATTACTTGTGCTTTTCTGGGTAACTCACAGTGACTAAGGTAAATTTTACAAAATTTAAACTCATTTTAATTTTAATTTAATAAATTTTTTTTAATTATTATAATATGTTTTCTAGCAGAGAGATCGTTTCAAATATTATAGAACAAGGTATGATAGAGTGGTTTCCAAAGTATATATACTATTTTAGGGGTGGACATTCGTCGAGTCAGGCAGGATTTGGACTGGATCGACATTATATAATAAGAGATTTTGTATCAGCTCAAGCTTGGCCTAGCCCTAACATCGGATCTTTATATCTATCCAAGTCCGTCCCAAAAAATAATTATAAATTTCAAACCCCACCAATCGAGCTTTATGTTAAAAAAATTAAAAAATTTCATAATTAAATTCTATCATACATTATATTTTTTAAATAAATATACTGATATCATTATAAATTAAAGGATTTTGTGTACAAATTGAAATATTTTTTTAAAATAAATTCAATCACGTATCACAACAAATATAAGTTTCAAATTAACAAAAATAAAGTCTAAATTCTAACAAAGATACATATATTTTAATATATTATAATTAATTAATTAATTTAATAGGCCTGGCCTGGCCTGGTTGAGTTGAAAGTATAAATCCCAAATTCAACCATTAATATATCAGGCTGAAAATATTGTTTTAGCCCGGCCCTATGGGCTAAAACAACATTTCTAAATCCTAAAAAATAGAGTCGAGTCGAGTGGATTGGATAGGCCAACGGGTCAATGCCCATCCCTATACTATTTCCAATATGCGTTTTAAAGTTCTATAGAAAATTAATTATTAAATTGTATGAACTTTTAGTTGTTACAATAAAGATAAGAAATTGAAAATAATGGATAAAACAAAAATTAAAATCCGAACATAAGGTATTAAACTATTCTCACTTATATTTAAACTTCACATAGGAGATCCAATTAAGGGGAGGGTAAAAGTCATAGGAAGTATGAATACTTTAGATTTTAAATTTATAAATAGATTTGTAGGAAAAAGAAAAAAGAGGGAAAAAAAAATATTTCATTCACTTTTACAAATCTAAAATCCAAATTCAATGAAAATTTGGAAAAAGAAAATTATGATTTTCTCTTTATTTCCATATGTATTTGGTATGAGTAAGCTAATTTCTTTTCTTTTTTTTTTTTTTTTTTTTTTTTTTTTTTTTTGAAATGCAGAGTTCTCAAAGCACTAAATTTGAGTGGCGTTCTCCCCCGAGAATTGGTCAAACTCCCTCATCTCCTAGAATTGTAAGTATTTTTCTTTTCATTATAATGTATCATAAACAATGAATAGTAACTATCTGTTAATTTTTTATGATGGTGTACGTTGATCATTTATAGAAAAAATTAAATTAATGTGATAAGTGTAAAGACTTGATTTAAACACAATTGTCTTAAAAAATAAATTGTTTGTGTTTAAAATTATACTTGTCTTCAATATTTTTTAACAACAAATGTGATGAAATTATATAACTATAATAATCAAATTAATCTATTTTATTTTTTGTGTGAATAATTTATACAATATAACTTAAAAAAATAAGAGGGCTGCTAAATGCTCATATCCTTCTTCTTAGGACCCCCACTTATTTGAATCCCTACCATCAAAATTGTTCTCTTCCTCATTTTTCTTTAGACCTCTACCTACCATAATCCCAAATATATCCTCACCGACCAAATTTTTTGTCATTTTTTAACCGGCAACCTCACCCTCAAATCCAGCGACTCCTCCTATAGTCCTCATCCTCCATTGGAGACCCTCCTTCAGCCCTCATCCCTTATCGGCAGTCAACCATCACCACCACATCCCTCATCGATCTACCTCCTTTGTCTTATTCTTTTTCTTGTTGTACCCTAGATCTCTCTCCCTTTATCGATCCACCACCACAACCATCACTACCGCCGCAACCACCCCCTTCTGCACCCATCATGTCCATCAACAGTGAAGAACGACGATGACTCCCTCACTCACACCCTTCCTATCATTGACGGTGAAAAAGATTTGTGGGCTTCGATTCCCTATCTTGCAGTCAGTGAATTTGTTTGAATTGGTTTGATGGTTTGTTTGTTTGCTATGTTGGTTTGTTTGTTACAATGACTAATGAATAAACTGGGTTTTTATGTTCAGAACTAAGTAACCGAACAAATCCTTTATGTTCAATACTGTGTTACCGAACCAAAAAGATTCATTCAAAACTGTGTTACCGAATATTCAAGATTTGCTCATCATTGTGTTGCCAGTCAACTCTCCATCCATTGCAAGAGCAAGTGAGCAAGAGATGTATGAAAACTTAGGGATTTAGAAGAAGACCAAGAAAAAAAAAAAAAAAAAAGGAGAAGAGGAAGACAAGGGTGATGAAGAAGGGTTGTGTTGCTACAGCTGGCGAAGAGGGCTGGGTGCTGGTTTCGAAGGCTGTCAGTGGAGTGGAAATGATGGTGGGTTGGTCGTCCGAGGGTGTCTGCAGGAGTGGAAGTAGTGGTGGGATTGGGGTGTGGAAGTAGTGGTGGGATTGGGGTTAGGGCTAAAACTTGGTAGGATAGAAATGAGGACAAAATTGAAATTTTATATTAGGATAAAAATTATAATAAACTAAAGTAGAAAAATGAAATGTCCAAAATAAAAAGATAGAAACATTTAGAAGTTGTTTGGGATGTGCTATATAAGTGCACTTTTTGATTTTTTTGGTTAAAAATGTAGAGAAAAAAAAAAGATATATGTTTGGGATAACTTTTTGACTTTTTACAGAAAAATATGTAATAAAAATATTGTAGATGCAAAGTACACTGATCTGCAGCACTGTGCCGGGGTATGCATTTCAATTATTATTATTATTATTATTATTTTTAATGGAAATTGGTGGCTTGCATTGTGCCACATGGTATGACTTGGAAAATGTAGATGCAAAATACACTGAGCTGCACTGTTGGACTGACTAATTCAAAGAGCAAAATTACAATTTTTACCCTCTAGCTTCCCCCCACACACTTCTTCCAAATAATATAAATTTTTTTGACTTTTTTAATAATTTTTTGACTTTTTAACTCTCATAGTGCATACGAAACAAGTACTTAGCAACTCCCTCAAAAAATAATGAATCGAATCATCCAAAATATAACACATAGTAGGCCCACGAGCCTCAACTAGACCGGGCCCCCGTCCACGTAGTGTACTTTTTGAGACAGCAATCTCTCGTCTTCTAGGAGGGAAAAGGAATAGTAGTGTAACATGGTAGAAGTAAAGTAATTCTTAAAACAAAAATTCTTTATTATATGTCCCTTGTTTTCTTCGAGCTTTTGTATCATAACTCGTGACAATATATGATTTTCTTTTTTTCTTTATAAATTTTTGCTTCTAATTATAAGCATACATTAAATAAAAAAAACTAAACATCAAATTTTCCCGGTCCTTAACATTTTGTAATGTTATTCTCCCTCCCTTATTGTACAGACAATTTTTTTTTTTATATTCAAAATTTCTATTGTGTTAAAATTATAACAATTTTTTTTGTAAAATTATATTAAAATATTTTAAATTAAAAAAGATTTTATTGTAACTTTAGTATAATAAGGACAAAAAATGAAATGTATTGATATAAAAGTAGAGTGAGTGTCCTATACTACTATGCAAAACGGAACACGTGTGCTGATGCTATGACAAAATTTGGAAATGGTCGACTTAAAGATCTTCTAGTAGTTAACGTCATCCAAAAAAGAATTTTATGTACCCAAAAAAAAAAAAAACTCACCAAATTAATAAATCATCAATTATAATTAGGTTGAGTTTGGAAAATTGCTAAATAAGTAATTTATTTATTTATTTGTTACAAATTATTACATTACATTTTTATTTTTTTACATAATTTTTTGTAAATAGTCAAAAAATTATTAAATAAGCAAATCTCAAACGACCAAGTACTGATTACTCCCTCATTTGTACAGTGACATCTCCAAGAATTATGTTAATGGTACTATCCCTCCAGAATGGGGTTCGTTGCCACGAATAATGCACATGTATGTACCCAAGCACATATACTTACCACTAGTATATCATTTTGTATTGTTTTCTAATTTCAAATTTATGATCTGATTTTTTTTTTGGGGGGGGGGGGGGGAAGGAAATTCTCACCATTAATCCATTCAAAAATCTAAGTTAGGAACATAACATTCTAAATTTTTTATGTTTATGTTTTTAATACAAAAACAGTGTTATTGCAGATCCCTCTTAGGAAATCGAATAACAGGTTCAATTCCAAAAGAATTAGGAAACATCACCACACTTGAAAGCATGTAAGCTTCTTATTATTACTCACATGTATTTTTATTTTTATTTTTTATGCTTATGAAGAATTTATATCACTTTGTTGTCAAAATTGTAATTTTTGATGCTTATAATATAGAGTCCTCGAGTTCAATCAGCTGTATGGATCACTTCCTCAGGAGCTTGGTAACCTTACCCGCCTTGAGAAACTGTAATACTCTTTTACTTTCTCCAATTTTTTTATTTTTTATTTTTTAAATTATACTTGCTCTCCTCTTTATTCATGAAAAAGTATAACAATTTGATTATTAAAATTTATAAATTTTATTATTAATTTGTAATATTTTTTTTCTAAGCCTTCACTGTGCTATTATTTGCCCTGTTTGGTTTATAAATTATGTAAGAAATGATAAGATAAGAAACTCTATTATTGGGTATATTTTATTTCTCATCAAAAGCAATAAAAATTTGTGAGAAACAGATTAATTAATTATAAAATATTTATAAAATCAAAATTATATCCTAAAAAGCATAGAAAGAAAACTAAAGGGTAAATTACACTCACCTCCCATGAGGTTTCTGACAAATACAAAGATCTCTCCTATAGTTTCAATAATTATAGTAACCTCTCCTACTGTACCTGACATTCTCCAGCTTCCCCATTCTGTCAAATTGGAACAAACGGTGTTACTTGCATAGAATAAATAACCTTATTACCCTTACTTTTGAGCACAAAAAAACGATACTACCCTTGTCCTTATTTCTCTGTTCACCTACAAAATGACCTTTTTTGAATTTAATTTTTTAAAATATTAAAAAATGTTAAAGAAAATTTTATTTTTTATTTTAAATATATAATTTTTATTTAATTTTTTTTATTTTAAATACTTTATTTTATTCTGTAAATATTTTGATTTTTTAAATTTTAATATTTTAAAATCAAAACACAACTCCACACTCAAATCGTAGCCAAATATATAACTCAAAACTCAATTCAAAAATTATTTTCAAACCTTATAACCAAACACATGACTCGAAACTCTACACTACTTTTAAAACTCTACATTCAAATCGTAACCAAACAAATAACAAAAAAGTAAAAATATTTAAAAATATATTTATAAAATAAATAAATAAATAAATATTTAAAATAAAAACCATATATTTAAACTGACAATTTTTTTAAAAAAAATTTAATATTTAAAAAATATAATTAAGATATTTAAAAAAAATGCAGCACATAAATGTATGAAACATAGTGCACATTAAAATAAATAAATAAATATTTAAAATATAAAATATTTACCTTAAAAAAATAAATCCAAAGAATTTCAAAATACAACTCAAAACTATTTTCGAAACTTATAACCAAACAAAATTTATCTTTTCAAAACTAAATTCATAACTCATGACTCAAAATACGACTACACATTCAAATCATGATTCTAAAAATAATTTTAAAAAATAAAATAAAAAAATATTTTTAAATTTTTTTCTTTTAAAATAGTTTTGAAAAAAGTTTGATTTTGAGTTTTGAAAAGAGTTTTGAATTGAGTTTTAAGTTGTGTGTTTGGTTATAAGTTTTGAAAAAATAATTTTTGAATTGAGTTTTGAATAGTTTTGAGTTGCATATTTGGTTATGAGTTTTGAGTAGTTTTGAGTTGTTTGTTTTAAATATTTTATTTTATTTTATAAATACATTTTTAAATATTTTAATTTTTTATTACGTGTTTGATTACGATTTGAGTGTAGAGTTTTGAAAGTAATATGGATTTTCGAGTTATGTGTTTGGTTATGAGGTTTGAAAATAATTTTTGAATTGAGTTTTGAGTTATGTGTTTGGTTACGATTTAAGTGTAAAGTTGTGTTTTGAGTTTAAAATATTAAAATTAAAAAAAATTCAAATATTTAAAAAATAAAATAAAATATTTAAAATAAGAAAATTTAAAAATATTTAAATAAAAATTATATAGTTAAAATAAAAAAAATAAAATTTTCTTAAACATTTTTTAAAATTTTTAAAAAATAAATCCAAAAACACTGTGTATTCCAAACACTGTTTCTTCCTATAGTAAGGTCATTTTCTTCCAAAGCCATCCTCCAATCAAAAAGTATTTTTTAATATTTTAAAAATAAGGGCAATAAGGTCATTTATTATAGGAAAGAAACACTGTTTGTTTCAATTTGACAGCATAAGGGAATCTAGAAAATGTCAGGTAAAGTAGGAGAGGTTACTGTAATTATTGAAATAACAGGGGAGGTCCCTGTATTTGTCAGAAACTTCAGGGGAGGTCAATGTAATTTACCCAAAATAAATCTTACACATATCCTTCTCTCATAATTTGCTTTTTTAGTTCGGCCAATTTTGGAGACTTATTATAATAAAAAAATGGATTAATTACCTAAAAATCCTAATGAGAGGAGGTGTTGTAGCTCAAGTCCCGTGTAACAGTTTTTGAACTCACAAGTCCCATTTTGAAATGCAATTGACATTCCTGCCCTTTTGGTAGATCACGTCAAAAACGTTAAATCTAGGAAAATCAGTGAATAGTACTTTCAAATGATAAACGGTTAATAAACTCATAAACAATATGTAACAAAATCAAACTGAATACTAAAATCGAAACTTATCAAAATTGAGAATGTTGGATTTGAGATTTGGTCTGTAGGTAAAAACTAAGATGTTCTTAGTTCCAAAATCGAGAATGATTTCAGTTTACAATTATCAAAATTAAGAAATTTCTCAATATTTTTTTTTAGTATTAACTGAAAACATTATCGGCTTTGACAAATTTATCAAATTTTTTCAGTGTTGAAATTGAAAATATTATCAGTTTACTCTCTCTCTCTCTCTCTCTCTCTCTCCCTCGCTCACCTTTTTATTCTCATTCTACACTTTTTAGATATAGAAATCTCCAGATCTAGTTTGAGATTTGCATGACTGGGCCGCGATAGTAATGGTGAGCAGAGGACGATTACGACAACTAGAAATAATGAGCAAGCATGGGGCAACAACATGGCTGGGTTACGATGTAGCAAGGGTGATGCACAAGAGAGGGAAGAGAATGCGGCAAGGGGCGATTGAGAGAGGTTGCCGTTAGAGGGAAGAGGTTGGGAAGGGGAATCACCGTTAGGGTTTAGCACTAGAGGTGGCTCGTCGAGATAGGAAGAGGGTCGCAGATGACTATTCAGTAGTGGTGACTGAAGAGGGCAAAAGAGAGGGTAACGAAAGGGCAATTGTAAATTTCTTTAAAAAAAAAAATAGTATAAATTATCACATCATTCTCTATATTTTACATTTTTTTTTATAAAAATTTAAAAAAATTTAAAATAACCAATTCGCAAATACACCTCGATTGACAACTTTTCCTGCCTACAAACCAAACGGAGCGTTACTTCGACTCTCTACTACCACACTAGATACCCACTAGACACCATTGGCTTCGCCGGAAAAGGAGGCTACGAAGTACACATGCGGTGGGCGAGATAAACAGTGTTGGTTATCCCCATTGATCTCCTTTCCCCATTCTTTCACCTCTAAGCTCAGCAGTACCCACAAACCACGGAACATGAAAGCAATAGAGAGATATACGGTTTACAAGGCTTCCCCGCCACCTCTCCACTGGCCACCCGCACCGTTTCCCCGCCCTCCTTAGCCATCCGCTCACGCCTTACCCAATACCCAATCTAAGCAGAGGAGGTGATTGATAGAATGTGGAATGCCATGATTGGTGTTTATGTTACAAACGGGGTTCCTTTTGGAGCACTTGAATTGTATATAATAATCATGGTCTAGCAATCAGATTGGGCTTTGCTTGTGACATGTTTGTTGTCAATTCACTCGTGGGTATGCAATGCTTTCAATATGGCGATCCTGTTGTCTGACACAAAATGTGTGAAAGCGAAGATGCTATGCCAGGGAACTCAATAATTTTAGCTTATTCTGCCAAACGGATGCATGGAAGCATTATTGAGGACTTTTACGCTGTGTTGGTTGGAAGATTTGGGAAAGAATTTGAAAAAGAAAAGGGAAAAGGCGTGTGAAATTATGTGAAATATAGATATATTTTATTCACATTTCACCTATCTTTTCCCTTTTTGTTTTCAAGTTCCTTCCCAAATCCTCCAACCAAACACAGTGTTAGAGAAATGCAGAAAAATGCTCTCAGCCCAAACACATATACTTCAATTTCTGCACTTTAAGCCAGTTGGTGGACATAGAGTGCTATTATCGATGCGTTTATAGATGTTTGTATTTGTTGCATTTTGTACGGGGGCTTGTGGGAGCAGTGGTGGTAGTGAAAATCACCTCATGGAGAGGAAGAGAAATACGAGTAAAAATTCAATATGATATCACTCATTAATGACACGTGTATTATCAGCCAATGATAAACTTAAACATGGAAAAGTGAGGTATTATCAGCCAATGATAAACTTAAACATAGAAAAGTGAATCCAGAATTGAAATCTACCTACTCTAAATAAGTACTTATATAACTGCCATCATAGTTGGTAGCTTATTATTGGATACCACGTGTTGGTGAAAATGTGGTATCATAGTTGTGTTTTTTTTTTTTTTTTTAATCCTTTTCTTTCTTTGTGTGTGATGGAGAGATGGGTCATTCACTTGCTAAATAAATTTACTAGTTCTAATTAACAATGTTGAAATATATTGTTATAACTTATGTCCCACTCTAATAAATGCTTGTGGAGTATCAATTTGTTGGCAACTGAAGTTAAGATCCTTTCGATATATCTATCTATCTATACTATTATAAACTGAAGACTTTTTATGGTGTTGACACAATGTGACATTTTCATTTTTGAAAATGCCTTTATAGTCTATTAAAAACACGAAATTATATAGGGAGGCGAAGACCTTTGGCCTGAGAAACAACATTTTTACCACTTGAGCCGCATACGACATCAAAACCAAACTTTATATTTTACAAATTTAATAGCACGCCCATCGGGTGGGCACAAACCCTCTAGTACATATCTATATGATTCACTCAGGAGTGTGTTCAAGGCTTCACCCAACTAATTCCCGATCCCTGGTACATGTAATCTTCCGTCAAAATATATGTACTTTGTAATTGTTGGGTATAACCCTGGCTGGACTCAAAAGGGAGTGGGAAATGAACTTTAACATTCATCCTTGACGATTGAATCCATTACATTGTATATGAGAGTCATAGGTCCTCTTAACTGGAGCAATCCAATTGGTTAATTGAACTCTATTTTGTTTTTGTTTTTTTAAAGGAGTTTAACGTCGAATTATTTTTCTGGGGAGTTACCGGGAACACTAGCAAAGTTGACCACTTTGAAGGATTTGTGAGTTTCTATAAGTTCTGTTTGTTCTTTTTTGTGGGAGTTTAGTGTTTATATTTTGAAATCTGTTGTTCAATTATTGTTTACCACAATGCAGTCGGATCGGGGACAACCTCTTTACAGGAAGCATACCCAATTTCGTCCAAAACTGGATACATCTTCGAAATTTGTGAGGCCTTGATGTGTTTTGATGTCACTTGTTTTTCATTCAACAACTTGTTTAAATAAACATATGGTAATGGCAGATATATCCAGGCTAGTGGTTTGGATGGTCCAATTCCTTCTGGCATTGCTGTTTTGACAAATATGACTGAATTGTCAGTGAGAAATCTTTTACTCCCTCAACTTTTATCCATATTGTGTGCATTGGTGTTTGATTAGTAATTTTCTTGGTAGCCAATGTTTGATTATATTGTTTTTGGTTGAAATACAATATGCAGAAGAATTAGTGATTTGAATGGAACTAAAGTATCTACTTTTCCACCCCTTAGTAACATGAGATACTTGCGGACACTGTAAGTTGGATGCTTCTATATCACTGCCTTAAAAAGAATTTTCAAATGTCCTCTTGGTGACTTGAAATCATGTATGCTTGATCGTATTGCAGGATGTTGACAAGTTGCAACATTATTGGAAACTTACCAGAGTATCTTGGGACAATGATCAATTTAACAATTTTGTTAGTATATTTTATACCTTCCCCTCCCTCCCATATTGGCATGTGTAGTAGTAGTTGTAAGTTCTCTTGAAAGAGTTTTTTGGGCCGTTACTGGTTTGATCTGAAATAATTTAATATCATTAAATGTCTTATGAATTACCTATTTTGTGTTCGTATGTAATTTATTAAACTTTATATAGCAGTGAAGCAACAAAAGTTTTTTACTCTGTAGATTAGATATCTAATGATTCGAGGAACCTCAATTAGCATGTGTTTATGTGCAACTACTAGTGTTAATGTGATGATAAATTCAAATGTTGAACCATTTTATAAAATTTAGAATTATGACAAACTAGATAATGTAGAAAAGAAACCTGTATAGACAATGGTTCATAGTACCATGGACAAATGCTTTATAAATCAATTCAAAGATGAAGGCATGCCATTGATCAATTGAGAATGTGTTTTTCTGCCAAAAGACTCTATTATGTTGCAAAGATTTTCAATTAATCATGTTGGGTTGAAAATTTCAATTCATTGTAGTGATTATCTGTTTCGGAGTTTCCATTTTACTGAAATAAAATTCTTTTCAAAAGTCATTCAATATCTTTTTCTTTATGATCTCTTGCAGAGACCTCAGCTTTAACAAACTAAGTGGAGTAATTCCAAACAACTTCGTTAATCCAAGCGCTTCAATTTCCATGTATGGACTCTTAATTCTTGTTTTTGGTTTCCTTGTGCCAGTTTTGGATGCTAATTCTCTGAAGCCACCAAAATTAAATTCATTAACTGATGACCTTAAACAGATTGGCTTGAAATTTGTCAACTTGAATCTTCTTGCATGTCAGATTAACTCTCTAGTCTTGGACTACATGAGACTAAAATTAGGCTTTGTTTGAGCTTATTTTTTTTTATGGAAAATGAGGATAATTCCTTCGCATGAGTTATGTAAGTTGAGGATTACGTTCTTCCTCTGGAAATTAGACCTGAAAAGGTCAAATTAAAAAGAGTTAGCTGATAACCATGGACCTTTCTTTACTCTATTTTCATTAATTGAATGTCTTCCTCTCTCGTAAGACAAGAATACAAGTAATGGTTTGATTTCTATGAGCCAATAAGTAGGGTTTGCTTGTTTGAGAGAAGAACAAACTTAGGGAATGATGTGACAATCATCCCCTTTTATATTAATAACATGTAGCTTACAATGGAAGTCTTAAGGCACAAATAAGGAAAGTCCATAATAAGGAAATTATAACTAAATCAAATCAAATCATAACGTAATATTCTAACACTTCCTCTCAAGCTAGTGCGTAGATGTCTCTCATTCCCAGCTTGCTTAGAATATCATGAAATATTTTACTCCCCACCCCTTTGGTGAGGATGTCTGCAAGTTGTTCGTTGGACTTCACAAAAGAAGTACATATCATGCCGCTAGTGAGTTTCTCCTTGATGAAGTGGCGATCAATCTCAGCATGCTTTGTTTTGTCATATTAAACAGGATTGTGAGCTATGTTGATGGCAACCTTATTATCATTGATGGGTTGTTTCACACACCAAAATTAAACACTAAACTGTGCCAAATTCCTTAGAATAATGGTAAGTCCACGTATCAATCCGTAGGGACAATTGTGAAATTAAACTAATTTAATTGTTAAATTCCTAAATTAATTTTGATTGAAGATGATTGGTTCATAATCTAATGAGAACTAAATTAAGCAAAGCGATTAAACAATTAATTAAAAGTAAGGATGAAGTACTGATTTTGGGAAAAATCTAGGATAATGAATCCACCAGTAGTTACGTAAATAAGGTTTCAATTTGAAAGTCAATTATGTTCTGGTTCGAACGAAATAATATTTCATAACTACCAGTTCAAAGCATTGATCAAGAAAATTATCACGTTCAATGTCTAGGCACGAACCATCTGAAGTGGTACGAATCGTTCGCTCTAAACTACGGTAGCAAAACGGTTCATCCCTCGTAGTATGGCTCGTCTCATACTTTGAATATGAAAATAGAGAAAACTATTGTATGAAAAGCATTCAACAATCACATAAAGTAGAATACTTGAAGAGAATACTAAAAAAATATATTTGAAACTCCTCAAGGACCATACAATCGTTTAGACCATTACACAAAAGAAAACCAAAAAGAAATCCTTATTTACTTGGTTAGGATTTTATCAAAACCCTAGAAATATAAGCCTAGCCACTCATGGAGGAATGGGAAGAGGTAGATGGAGTAGAAGCCACAATGGGAGACATCATTCACACTTCAAATTTCTTTCTCTTCAAAACACAAACCTCCATTTTCCTTGGAAAAATATCAACCCAACCTATTTTTTGTCTTTTTATACCTCATCTTCTTTTCAATAGGTTTAAAATATCGAGCATGTTTTTCAAGGTACGGCTGCACGTGCGGAAAATGTCACCGCACGTACAACAGGGGTTCCGCACGTACGGGAAAGCTGGGGCCCTGTTTGGCTGCGAGGTAAAGACCGCACGTGCGAGAAGCAATTTTCTTTGCATTTTTGCTCATGTTATGCTCCCACTGTGTACAAACTTGATTGACATTAAACATGCATAAAATGTATAGTTTGAAAAACAAGTAAAGTTAAGAGATCATAATTAACGGCCTCAGTGTTTTACAATTCAGTCTTAATCAATCATAATATAGCTGCACAGGGTTTGTCTGGCCAATCCCCAGATCCCTCAACCACAGTTTGATCCATAAGAGCTCACACACACCTTGTGCCATAGCTCTAAACTCAGCCTCTACACCCAACCTAGTCACCACATTCTGTTTCTCACTTCTCTAAGTAACAAGATTGCCTCCCACAAAGGTATAATACTCTGATGTAGATCTCCTATCAGTTATTGACCCTGCCTAATCAGCATTTGTATAGGCTTCTACACGGAGGTGATCATGTTTGGAAAAATAAAGACCTTTTTTCTAGGTGAAGATTTCAAGTACCTCAGAATTCTCATAACAATCACTAAGTGAATTTCATGAGGAGCATGCATAAACTGGATAACCACACTGACAACAATAGCAATATCAAGACGAGAGTGAGATAAGTAAATGAGCTTACCCACTAGTCTGTGATAACTCCCCGTGTCCATAGCTGCTCCCCCTTCATCATCACCAAGTTTCTGATTAGGTTCTAGTGGAGTATCACAGGCCTTACATCCAAGCATCCTTGTTTCCTTCAAAAGGTCAAGCATATATTTTCTTTGTGAGATGAAAATTCCATCCTTGGTTCCCCAAGTCTTTGATTTCAAGCTCACTTGCCAAATACCTTTTCAACAGAGAAATTTCCTCTTCATCATCTCCAGTTAGCACTATGTCGTCCACATATATAATAAGAGCAATGGTCTTACCATGTGAGGAATGCTTAACAAACAGAGTATGATCAGCCTGACTCTGTTTGAAGTCATATTTCAGCATTACTTGAATGAACCTTTCAAACCAAGCCCTAGGAGACTGTTTAAAACCTTATAAGGATTTTCGTAGTCGACACAAGCAGAATATCCATATACACCTCTTCTTCCAGGTCACCATGAAGAAAACCATTCTTCACATCAAATTGGTGAAGTAGCCAATTTAGATTAGCTGGAAGAGAAAGAAGCACTCTGACTGAATTCATTTTTGCAACTGGAGCAAATGTCTCTTGGTAGTCCACCCCATAGGTCTGAGTAAAAGCCCTTTGCCATAAGTCTAGCCTTATACTATTTAATTGAACCATCCGCCTTGTGTTTCACTGTGTATATCCATTTGCATCCCACTATTCATTTGCCCCTAGGTAACTCGGTTAAATCCCAAGTGCCATTCTTATGAAGTGCTTTTATTTCCTCCACCATGGTCAATTTCCACTCAGGAATAGTAAGAGCATCGTGAAAATGATTAGGTGCACTAACAGAGGAAATTTTTGACACAAAGGCTTTATATGAAGAGGACAAATGAGAATAAGACACAACGTTAGAAATAGGATGATGAGTACAAGATCTCACACCTTTTCTCTTGGCAATGGGTTTATCAAGATCAGTAGGCTCAGACTTAGAGGTAGCAATATCAAGAGTTTCAAGGCTACTTGGACCTTCATCAAAAGGAGGAGATGCCAGTGATTGATCAGAAATGGTCTCTTGTATCCAAGTAACTTTCTGTCTTTCTTTACCCCTGACATAAACTTGCTATTCTCTATTCTTGGCAACATCGAATTCTGTATTGCTAGTAATAGGTACCACTAGTGGCTGTACTGGGCCAGGAACAATAGGAGCAACAAGACTCTTTTCACTCCAAGACTCCCCTGAAAAGATGACTGGGACACGGAACCGGACAAGAAGTAGGATTGAGACTCAAAGAAGGTGACATCCATGGACACAAACCATTTACGAGAGGGAGGATGATAACATTTATACCCCTTTTGAGTAGGAGAGTAACCCAAGAACACACATTTAAGAGAATAAGGATTCAACTTACCCCGAGAAGAAGAATGATTGTGAACAAAACATACACAGCTAAAAGTTTTTGAAGGAATGGAAAACAGAGACTCAGAACCTAAGAGAATTTGAAGAGGTGCCCTTTTTTGTAACCCTTGTGTAGGAAGACAGTTAATGAGATAGGCAGTAGTGAGAACGGCCTCGCCCCCAATAGGCCCGAGGTACACCCATAGAAAAACACATACAATGGGCCATATCAAGGAGATGACGATTATTGCGCTCAGCAACCCCATTCTGTTGAGGGATGTCAGTGCAAAATGTTTGATGGATAATGCCATAAGTGGAAAAATATTTCGCCAACCCATAATCAATGTACTCACCCCCATTATCAGAATGTAACACCTTGACAACCGCCCCAAATTGGGTACTAATCATTTTATGGAAGTTTTGAAACACAAAGAAAACCTCACTTTTTTCTTTTATGAGGTACACCTAAGTAGTACTATAGCAGTCATCTATAAAGGTAACAAATCATCGATGACCCTTCATTGACATCACACGAGAGGGACCCCAAACATCCAAATGAATTAAAGAAAAAAGAACTAAACTTTTATTATTACTAAGAGCAAAAGAAGCTCGGTGTTGTTTGTCAAGTTGGCAGAACTCACAATGAAACTCAGAAACTTTATTTTTGATAAAAACAGAACGAAATAAATGCCTAAATAATAAAAAAGATAGATGTCTTAGACGTCGATGCCCCAGCCATAAATCTTCCTTGGTAGATGGAGACTGGGTAGAATGATGAGCCAGCTTGTCATCTGATCTAGGATATAGAGACCATTTTCTGTTCTACCACTGCCAATTGTCTTCTTCGTGATAAGGTCCTAAAAAAGACAAGAATCAGGGAAAAAAGTTACACTACAATGCAGATCCCGAGTAAGACGACTCAATGACAATAAGTTAACAGAAAAATTAGGAACATGTAAAACAGAAGACAAAGGTAGAGAAAGGGTGGCACGGATTAAACCTTTTCTAGAGATACAAGAAATAATATCATCAGCAATCCTAGCTTTATCCTGACCAGAGGCTGGTGTATAGTTTGAGAAGAGATCAAAAGACCCAAATATATGATCTGAGGCACGAGAATCAATAATCCATGGCAAGGCCTTATGGGATAGAAAAACACTGGAAGATGAGGCTAAGTTACCTGAACGGGCAAACTAAGAAGAAGAAGAAGATGCACCTGAAAGAACAGAAGACCGGCAATCAAGCAAATTGCACAGAGCATCCTCAAACTTAGAAGAGGACATACTAGAGCCTCGATCAGAAGTCTGTATAGCCGGAGCTAAAGCATGTGTCTCTACAGTATTGGACTGATGAACACAAGAGTGAGACCCACGTCTTTTTGACTAACTAGAATGGCCACCTCTATGACTAAAGCGATCCCCTTAAACCCCTGATGGAGTAACTTGAAGCTTCCAACAAGTCTCACAGGTATGCCTTGGCTGGTAGCAGTAATCACAGAACAGATTATCCTTTCCTGAAGGATGAGAAGAAAGAAGTGACAAACCAGCTCCATTCCGAGAGGGAGCAAAAAGTAATGTTGAACAGTCTGTAGAAGCCAGTGGTAACATAGCAGAACAACGACTCTCCTCATTCTGGACATAAGCAAATGCCTCCTGAAGTGATGGAAGAACATCTATGCCAAGAACACGACTTTGGACCAGATCAAACTCCATATTAAGGCCTTCTAGGAATTTAAAGACCCTCTCCTGTGCAAGAAACTTCTGGTAAGTAACTGAGTTAACTGTGCATACAAACTTATAATCCAGGAGATGATCTAGGCGTTTCTAACCATTAGTTAGAAATGTATAATACTAAAGAACTGTCTGCTCCCCCTACATTGAGCACTCAATAGACCAGCGCAAGTCAAATGACTAAGAAAAATTCCCCTACCGAGAATATGTACCAATTACTGCCTCCTAAACATCTTGGGCAGTTTCTATGGATAAGTAACCTTTACTAATCTTAGGGACCATGGAATGAATGAGCCACCCCATGATCAAAGAGTTGGTAATCTTCCATTGATCATAGCCAAGATTAGTAATATCTGGTGCTTGAACTCTCCCATCAACATATCCCATCTTTCCCATACTCTTTAGAAAAAATGTCAGATACTGTGACCAAGCAAGATAATTTTGGCCATTAAACAGAAAGGTGTTGATTTTAAGGCTAGGATTGAGGTTCTCAAAAGTAGTGGTTATAATAGGACTCTCCCCTTTAGGTGCCTGGGAACTAATGGTGGATTCACTAGTATTTTCAGCCATCTCAATTTACTACTGTCCAAACAACCTGCAATAATCACTACTACTGGAAGAGGAAAAAAACGGAGTCACAACACAAATAATCAACCACAAACCATAGAGGAAGCAATACAATCAGTTAAAGCTGAGTAATAGGGCCATAAAGTGATCCAAAAATAACAAAACTTTGGGAGAATTAAAACTTAAATCAAAACAGAAGGCTACGAGTCCCAATCAAAAGAAAAAAACTATAGCAATGAAGTGAATGAAGTCCTGAGGGTTCAATCAGTGCATGGCTGGACTCGATGCACTTATCTGATTAACAGAGAGCCTCAAACAGAAGCAGTGGACTGGTCGATGGCCGGACCAAGCCTAGAAGTAGCTGACAGAGCCTATAAAGGCTATCGGGCAAGACTCAAGCCTGGAATGGCCTATGCGATGGCTGGGTGATAGCCTATAAGTGCCAGCAGGACTGCTAGATGAAAAAAAAGGGACTGCCGATAGTGTTGCTGGATAGGTGGGTGATGCCGACAGAAGAGAAGAATGAGAAAGGAGGGGTGGGCTAGAGTTTTGGCTCTGATACCATGTTTGTTTGAAAGAAGAACAAACTTAGGAAATGATGTGACAATCATCCCTTTTTATATTAATAACATGTAACTTACAATGGAAGTCTTAAGGCACAAATAAGGAAAGTCCATAATAAGGAAATTATAGCTAAATCAAATCAAATCATAACGTAATATTCAAACATAATATTCTAACAGGTTTCCACTTCAAAATGTCAAATTTGGGTTTAAATTCAATTTTGTATTGTTTTAGGGATTTAAATTCAATTTTGTAATGTTTGAGGGTGCAAATGTCGTGTGATCACTTTTGAAAACCTCAGAATTTGTGCCATCCCAAAACTTTGTGAGATTCATGGCTGTTGTCACAATACTGATGCTCTTGTTGTTGAAATCTACATGACCAGACTAATTAATGATATCGCGTTTGTTTAGCTATTTAACTGGTAACTTGCTGAATGGACCTGTGCCTGACTGGATGCTGCGTGGGCTGAACCTCAAAGTGTAAGTTTCTCTTCCAAAGCGCTTAATAAAAGTGTTAGTGTTATGTAAACTTGTCTAATCTTGTTGCTCATGCTGTAAATCATTAATCTACCGTGCTTTTAGTCATTGCTTGTTGTCCTTGTGGGCTTTATTTTAATCCATACCTTACATTGTGGTTCAATGCAGTTATTACTAAGTAACTGTAATTGTGGTCATTCATTAATACTATGCATTCTTGGAATTGATAATTTGATGACACTACCGTGAAGAAAAAAAGGAAAAAGAGTGCAGATATTATGTGAGTGCGCCATTTAACAAGTTGACTTCCAATGCCCCTTAACTTAGAATTTGATCACCCATTAACAATTTGACTTCCACGGTCGGCCATCTCAATGTTAAAAGGGCAGTTTTCTTGTTACAGTTCATTTCTTAATCCTTAGGCAAACAACAGTTTTCTATTTTGCCTAAAAACCTACTTCCAACTTCCAATAGCATATTGGACCAAATAAATGATTATTTATCCCCCCAAAAAAGGCACATAAATGTTGAAATGCACAGATGATTCATGTATTCTTTTAAGTTGGGGGTGTTATGCTAATTTATATGTTTAAATTGAAGCAGCAGCAATGTGAAAAACTTATGTGCTTTATTGTAATGTCCAATGCGTAACAAGTTTAGAGCCCCTAACAGATCTCCTTATCTAGAATTTGATGATCTGATCATGTTAGCACAGTACAGGTCTAGCCAAAAAGAATAATAGGATTCAAAGAACAAGACTTTTCATTCAAGTTTATCTCCTCAATCTTCAAAATGCAAGTAAATTTTTTGAGTTAACACCTTCCAGCATGGGGTGAAAAATAATTCTGCTTTCCATTTTCTGTTGCACAATTACCTAAAACAAAAAACTGAAAAAATAAATAAAATTGGCCATTTCAATGTTTGTAGGCATGGATGTGTCATAGAATTTTTCTTGATTGGAGTTGTAGATGTAGAAATTATGCCACGAGCAGATTAACAAATTAACTTCTAGATGCATGTCTTAAGACTCTTTAACAACTAGTTGAAACAAAAGTCCCATTGTTGGATTGTCAAACAGTTATGGCTTACCCACAAAAAAAGGCTAAGATAAGTAATTTTTTTTATTTATTGAACTTCACTTCCAAATAGCATGCATGAAACATAGTTCTTACTTCCTGATGGGTCGTTTTACACACCAAAAATAAATACTAAATTGTACAAATTCTTTAGAATAATGAAAAGTCCAGGTATTAATCCATAGGGACAAATGTGAAATTAAACTAATTTAATTGTAAAATTCCTAAATTAATTTTGATAAAAAAGATGATTGTTTATAGACTACTAATAATTAAAAGAAACTAAGAGATTAAACTAGCAATTAAAATTGAAGTTGGAGATACTGATTTTTTGGAAAAGCCTAGGGTAATAAATTCACCACTAGCTACATAAATAAGGTCTTAATTTGGAAATCAATTATGTTACGGTTCGAACCAAATAATATTTCACAACTACAAGTTCAAAGCATTGATCAAGAGAATGATCACGTTCAATGTATAGGCACGGACCATCTCAAGTAGCACGAGTCGTTCGCTTTAAACTATGGTAGCAACACGACTCGTCCCTCGTAGTATGTCTCGTCTCATACCTTGAATATGAAAGAAAATAAAACCATTGCATGGAAAGCATTCAACAATCACAAATGTAGAATACTTAAAGAAAATATTGGAAAATATATTTACAAATTTCTTGAACACTATGCAACTTGTTCAAACCATTACATAATCAAAAACCAAAAGGAAAACCTATTTACTTGGCTAGAGTTTCATCAAAATCCTAGAAATAGAAGAACTAGCCACTCATAGAGGAGTGGGAAGAGGTAGAGGAAGAGAAAACCACCATCGAAGATTCTTCTTGAAGTTTGAAACCCTTCTCTTCAAAACCGTAGCTCCTTCTATCTTTTGGAAATTTTCAGAACCCTATTCCAGCCTCTTTTTTCCTCTTTTATTCCCAATCAGACGAAGTCAAAATTTCATGCACGTGTCCCTAGGTTGGTCGCTCGAGCGCTCATATTTTCTGCTCGAGTGGTTATCGGCCTCATGTGCGATTAGGTCATGTTGCACGTGTGGCACGATGGCAGACCGAGAAATTTCATTGCTTGCGCGGAGAATCTACTTTTGTGTCACTTTTTGCCTGAATTTGCGTGTTGCTTGCCAAATCTGCACAAGTACACGAAACACATCATCTTTGCCAAATAATCATAATTCAAAGACTATAAATATAACTTAAGTGGCCTCAATGTGATGCCTTTCGGCCTACATCACTTCCCTATTGCATTCAAGATAAGATGAATCCCAATGTGAATTCTATGTGCAGTGATCTTTCATATAACAACTTTAGCTCAACAAGGAATTCAATTTGCCAAGAAAATGTGTAAGAATCTCTTATCTTATTTAATAACTATTATAATCTCTCTAAAATCTTGTGTGCACCAGCTCAACTTTTCACTTCCTCTATTTTCTGCAGGAACTTGTTTGAAAGCTCTTCAGAGGAAAATGCTTCGTAAATTTCTGAAACTTCTGAAGAAATTCATTCATAATATTTTTTGTTGCTTTCGTAATATGTTTAGGCAGTGTTTCAGTTCATTTCATTCTTATCTGACCTATATTCTAATATGATATGATGCTGACTGGTTCATGATCTCATGTTGTTCTGTCAGTGGAATTCTTTCTTGCGATCATGGCTCTCGCTGTCCACAAAGTAAGTAGAAATATTATTTATTTCATTGTATTGATAGTTTGACCTGTTAACTCTGGGTCATATTCTTCTTCTTCTTCTTTTAATTGTTACCACCGACTTATCATCTCCCTTCTAAAGCATTTACCTGTTTTTGAGGCTTACAGACTTAGGCATTGGAAACTGAAAATATGGTGTTGTGATTCTATTGGACCTGTTACAAGGTGTAGCAAAAATGATGGCTTAAAAAAGCTGTAGATTGCATGTACTTAGATTTTTAAAAATGTGATGAGTGTCTTTAGATTAAAATGCAAAAGGAATTCTTTCCTAGATTTCTTTATTTCCGATCTTTCTATTTATTTCACTTTGTTGAAAGGTATCTGGTTACGTTTTTGTGTCAGATTGGTCCTCCTTCCATATAAATTGTGGTGGAAGCGAAGTAGTTGTTGATGGAAAAACATATGAAGAAGATACAAATTTAGCAGGGACTTCAAGGCTTTTCATAAGCAAAACTAATTGGGCATTTAGCAGCACTGGTGACTTTCTATTTGATCATCGCCCTTTAAAGACATACATTTGGACAAATACTTCGAGGCTCTCTATGAAGAATTCCGAGTTGTACATGAATGCACGGCTTTCTCCCCTATCCCTGACTTACTATGGTTTCTGTCTACAAAATGGAAACTATACTGTAAGCCTTCACTTTGCAGAGATCATGTTTACTGATGATAAAACATATGCCAGCCTTGGAAGACGCATATTTGATGTTTACATTCAGGTAACATTAGATTTTCACACCAATAAAATTGACGTAGAAAGGTTTTTTTTTCTCGTATTATATTTTTGTTAACTGATTTTGAAGTGGTACTCTTAAAGGAGATGATGTCCGTCTTAATCGCCAAGTATTTTAGCATTCGATTTTTCATCGATTACTCTAAGAAATGATTTTTTTTTTTTTTTGGGCAAGATTAACATAGCAGAGCCCTGCCAAAGTAAATTTAAACAGTTACCTTCAGCATATGGTGTTCTTTTGTGATTGGATTAAGTTGCTGCAGGGAAAGCGGGTGCTGAAGGATTTTAATATTGAACATGAAGCAGGTGGGGTTAATACGGAAACCATAAAAAATTTTACAGCAAATGTGACTAAAAGCACATTAGATATACGATTCTATTGGGCAGGAAGAGGGACAACCTCGATCCCTTTCAAAGGAGTATACGGTCCTCTTATTTCAGCCATTTCTGTGAATCCTAGTAAGTTGTACAACTTCTACTACCTTCTTTTTTCTTGTGTTAATGATTCGGGATTGACCTCATCTAGCCATTACCAACTTAACAAATTTCACATTTATCTGCATCATGCATCGATTGTACTAAATCATGACTATATTCTCAATGTGGAAATTAAATTGTGTTTACACTTATTTAAATGAAATGGTTAGAGTTTGTTATAACAAACTCTAACTACTTTCCTAACTACTTTACAGTTGTATTGCTATCTCTTTTATATTTATACAGCTCTTTCTCTCTCTCTTGTTGCTTCAGAACTCGCAACTTCAGTTGTATAAGAGAACATATTTTCTACTGTGGCTTAGGTAGCTTATCATCCCCCCTCAAAGTAATGGGATTAGGCAGAACCATTAGTTTGTCTATGAGATAATGAAACCTGGAAGAGGTTAAGGGCTTGGTGAATATATCAGCCAGTTGATCAGCAGTAGGGATGTAAGATAAAGCAATTTGCTTAGAAACAACTTGTTCCTTAATAAAATGGCAATCCATTTCAATGTGTTTTTCATGGAGAAAGTAGTGTGCATATGAGTGATGAGAGATTGAATGACCAAAGGATCACTACCAGTTGGTAAAATATCATCAACATAGACGAGTAAAATGGTAATATGAGCAGGAGTGTGTCTGACAAACAAAGAAGAGTTAGAGGAACTAAGCTTGAAGCCTTGGCCAAGTAAAAATGAAAAAAATGTGAAATACCAAGCGCGAGGGGCCTATTTAAGACCATACAGAGCTTTTTGAAGCTTGCAAACAAGATGAGGAAATGCTAAGTCAATAAAACCTTGTGGCTGAACCATGTAAACCTCTTCCTCAAGTGTACCGTGCAAAAAAGCATTAGATATATCAAGTTGTTTAAGTGGCCATTGATGCTGAAGAACTAGATAGAGGAGAACGCGAATTGTGGGTTGTTTGGCAACCGGGCTGAAGGTATCTTGAAAATCCACACCCTCTTGTTGCAGATAGCTTTTAGCTACTAACCGAGCCTTGTATCTGGCAATGGTTCCATCAGAATTTTTCTTCATACGAAATACCCACTTACAACCAATGGCAGTTTTGTGAAAGGGAAGATGGACTAACTTCCAAGTGCCTTGTTTGTGAAGAGCAAGAAACTCCTTAGTCATAGGAGCAGTCCAAAGAAGAGATTGCAAAGCCTGAGTAGCATTAGTGGGCTCAGTAAGAGTAAGATCAAGAGAAGGAGCATGAGTAAGATGACAGGCTTTAGACTAAGGTAGCAAAAGAAGAGGGAGCTGCAGGTGTAGAGGAAATAGGTAAATGAATTTGAATAGAAGAAATGGGAACAGGAGAGGAAGTAGACAGAGGTGGCTGAAAAGAAAAAGAAGTAGGTGGAGAGGCAGTAAGGTGAGGAAAGGCATCAGTGTAAATGGCAGCAGCAGGCTGAGCTACAGTAGCAGACTGAAGTACAGCAGCAGGTTGAGTAGAGGCAGCAACAGGTTGAGTAGAGGCAGTAGATTGAACTACAGGCTTAGACAAAAAAGAATGAGGCTAAGGAAAAGATGAGGAAGGTCTAGAAATAGGAAATGAAACAGAATTAGACTAGAAAAGGGATTGAATAGCAGGCAAAGAGGAAGAATTAGTCCACTGAAGGGAAAAAGGGAAACATGTCTCATTGAAAAGGACATGTCTAGAAAGATAAACTTTCCCTGAAATAGGATCCAAACATCTGTATCCTTTGGTAGTAGGATGATAACCCCAAAACACACAAGGAGTAGACCTGGGTTCTAGCTTGTGAGACACCTAAGGCCTAAGCTGAGGAAATCATTGGCATCCAAATACTTTGAGAAAATGATAATTAGGAATGGTATGAAATAAAAGTTGAAAAGGAGATTTGCGGCCAAGAGAAAGACTAGGCATCCTATTAATAAGAAAGACAACAGTGGCCATAGCCTCAAACCAATATTTAAGGGGAAGGGAGGACTCATGAAGTAAGGTAATAGCAGTCTCAGTGATGTGCTGATGCTTCCTCTTAGCTATGCCATTTTGTTATGGTGTATAAGGACAAGTGAGGCGATGAACAATACCATAAGTGGTCAAGTAGTCATGCATTTTAGTATTAACAAATTCAGTCTCATTATCAGTCCTCAATATTTTTAAAAAAGTAGAGAACTGCTTCTCAGCATAAGCTTTAAACACCATAAAAGTAGAAAACACATGACTCTTAGCATAAAGGGGATAGATCCAAGGAAGTCTGGTGAAATCATCAACAAACAACAAGTAGTACTTATAACCAGAGACATAAATAGTAAATGGTCCCCAAACATCACTATGAACAAGAGAAAATGGTTGTTTAGCAATGGAGCTAGATAGTTTGAAAGGAAGCCTATGAATTTAGCAACACTACATGGTGTACAAGCAAATTCAGTACAATCTTTATTCTTAAAACTAACGGATATATGCTGAGTAATATGATGAAATTTCAGAGGTCAAGGATGTCCAAGCCTTTGATGCCAAATATGGAAGGAAGTCGGTGAGGAACTATGAGCAATATGAGCTGGATGAGATTGTGGAGAAAATGAGGCAAAGTGGTAAAGACCATGCACATTAGGACCTCTGTGCAGAACCTGTTTTGTAAGATTGTCCTAAACAACAAAGGAATTAGCATCAAAAGTAACTGTACAATTATTATCCTTAGCTAACTGATGAACAGATAAGAGTTTGGAAGAAATGTGAGGAACATGGAGAAGATTATTATGCTGAAAAGAATATTGAGAAGTAGGCAACAATCCCTTAACAATGTGTTGAATGGAACATTTTGGCCATTTCTAACTGTCACTTGATCATGTCCTTGGTATGGATGATAGAGATGAAAATTTCCAAGGTCATTGGTGATATGATTTGTGGCAGCAGAATCAGTATGCCAAGGTGTAGCAGAGGAATCTGTAGGAAAAGAAGTCTGATTCTGATTGGATGAATTTGGATTGGTTGTGCCTGAATAAGCCTTAGATAGAGGCATGGAAGGAATAGAGGATGAAGAAGATTGAGATGGCTAATAGTTGGGATCCATACGAAACCAACAATCCAAAGCAATATGATTGAAGCCTCCACATATCTGGCAACCAGAAGGATTAGAAGAACTAGGACTAGTTCCTCCAAATCTTCCTCTGTAAGATCGATTTGGTCGACCTCCTCTATATCATCCACCTCGAAAGCCACGAGAAGGATTTCTGCCTCTGTAACTAGACTGTGCAAAGGAATGAGTCCTTGAATACTGAGAATAAGGTTGGGAATTCTCAGAATTTTTGGTTGTAGAATAAGCAACTGTAGACTCATTTTGCAGAACAAGTTTGGCTTTGTTCTCGATATGTATGGCTTCAGAACATAGGAGAGAGCACAGATCCTCCATTGAAATAGATTCTACTCGATCTCGGATTGTAGTCTTGAGAGCATCATACTCATCAGGTAATCCATTTAGAGTAAGAAGTACAAGATCTTCATCATCAACCATTGAAGAAGCAAGTCGAAGCTGATTGGAAATCTCCTTGATATTAGTAAAATATTCCTCCATCGTAGCACCTCTTTTTGTGGTTATTGTAACTAATTTTTTAGATGATGAATATGAGAATGAGATAATGAAGTGTATTTCTTTTCGAGAGCACTCCAGACTTGAAAGCAGTGTTGGTGATGAAGTACTGACGAAAATACAGAAGGTGAGAGTGTTGCAGTGATGAAACTCAGAAGATGAGCATCCATTGTCTTCCATTTTAGAAATTCAGGATTTGACACAGTTGTTCCAGAGGAATCAAGAATATCAGATACAGGACAAGGTACCAAACCAGTAATGAAATCAAGAAGAGCAGTTGCTCGAAGAACATTATGAAGCTGACTTCTCCAAATCAAAAAATTTGAAGAATCAAGCTTAACAGTGATTAATGAATTGAAATTTGTAAGAAGAAGACTTAGATTTGATGGTATAGATTGAGAATTTGAAGAAGAAGATGAAATCACCATTGTTAGACCTTGCTCGTAGGAGCTTGTAAAGGCTCTGATACCATAACAGAAGTTGAAACTATATTCTCAATGTGGAAATTAAATTGTGTTTACACTCATTTACATGAAATGGTTAGAGTTTGTTACAACAAACTCTAACTGCTTTCCTAACTACTTTACAGTTGTATTGTTATCTCTCTTATATCTATACAGCTCTTTCTCTCTCTCTTGTTGCTTCAGAACTCGTGGCTTCAGTTGTATAAGAGAACATATTTTCTGCTGTGGCTTAGGTAGGAATTGCCTATTTATTATAATGAGTCTTCCTTTTTCACTAAATGTCCGGTAAACAAATTACCTCAATTTAAAGTATCAACCATAGTTACTAGGAGATCTCTTTGATGTATGAAACTTGTTCTATGAAAACTTGATTTTGGAAAGGAGACAAACCCAACATGAATTTTAAAGAACTTGTCATAAGCTCTTAGGAAATGTTGGAAAAACTTTCTAGAAACACTTTTATCACACCCTTTTCTATTTTTCATGTGCGCAAAGCTTATTTTTTAACAACAATATGTAACTGTTCTTGCAAGTTTCTTCATATATTGTTTAACATTAGTATTTTAATCAAGTATGAAAGTAGTCAAAGGCTTTATATTGTTATTTCAAGGCTTCTAAAATATTTGCTTTTACATATTCTACTTGATTGTATATGACCTATCATTTCTAGTTTCCTATAATATTTTTTTGACCATTTTTCACGTTTCTGTTTCCCATATCTATTTCCCATAATGACAATTATGATTTCAACTATTAGCATTAGGTGATTACTTCTTTACCTTTATGTGTCTAATGATTCACAAAATTGGATGTATTCATATAAATGTTGTTTCTGGAGAGCCTTCTAAAATAGTTAGGCAAACCATAATACTAATAAATGGATTTTGATGATGCTGAACCGTGAAAGGTTGAAAAAGAGGACAGTTCAATTGCTTTCATTACTTCTTTATGTTTGTTTTGATTACATTGCCGATGGAACAAATTTTCATGTAGGCAGCAAGATATCATTCTTATATAAATAGAAATTGACATCTCAATGATTTTATTCATGTCAAAATGTGGTCACTTTTTGTCGGCCTTCTTATCTTTGCCAGGGTTATTGTTGGAATAGTTCCACATTCCAACTAAGCAAAATGATTTTACATTTATGTTCATTTACAATTGTTAGTTACTAGAAGTGATTTAAATTGTGGGAGTCCTTCTGAGTTTTGACTTTTGAACATGAGTAACCATGTGAGTACATGGTAATGGAATTATTTTAGTTGTATCTAAGCCTTTACTGCAATGTCAGGCAAACCAGGAAGCCAATAAATGTAAACATGAGGTTTTTCTATATATTTAAAATGTGAAGTTTAAAGAGAGAAAAGGGATAATGAATTATTGTCCTTTTTCCTTTTTGATTGTTTTTTGTTCGCTTGGATCCCATTCATTAATCACCTTAACAATTTCATCTCGTTGGTGTATCTGTTTTTGGTTCATGCAGATTTTGATCCATCAAAGAATGGGAGTAATGCATCTATATCTGCAGGCAGTATAGTTGGAATTGTGGCTGGAGTAGTATTTGCTATCTTCCTAATGCTGGGTATTCTTTGGTGGAAAGGATGTCTACAAAACAATAATACGATGGAACACGGTATTAAAATCAACTAGACAAACTCTGGATAATTATGATAGTAATAATTATCATACTCACCATCAATGGTGTTTTTTTTATAAAAAAAAAAAAAAAATTCAATGTTTGTTATGTTATTTACCCGAATAAATTATGTAAACATGTCATGGTTCAATAGTTTTTATTGTCCATAATTTTTTTTAGAATCCAAATGAGTATTTGGTTCACTGGAATAAAGGTTTGAATGGAATTGCCATTCGATTAAAATATTCATTCCCATGTTTGGTTCATTAAAAAGGAAAGAAATGTACATTCCAAATAGGCTCGCCATTCACCAATTTAGGAGAATGGTCCTTCCATTGGGAGGTCCATGAATTAGGATTAATGCAAACACCACCTTAGGAATTAGGATTAATGCAATACAAGTATGATTTGCTCATTGTAGGAGTGCTTTATTTTGACATATCCAGGTCAAGTGGAACTTTTTGATTTCTTCGAGCATAGAAGATGAGGGTGAATTTTTTCTTTTAATGCAAATTATTAGGAATGAGCCTCTTGACTTTATTGAATGTGCTTACTTATCTAGTTGAGTTTCTTCCACAGATCTGAAGGGTCTAGACCTACATACTGGTTCATTTACCTTAAGGCAAATTATAGATGCCACAAAGAATTTTGATGTTGCTAATAAGATTGGAGAGGGTGGTTTTGGTTCAGTGTACAAGGTATCTTGTGGTAGATTCTCCTTTTCCTGGTGTTAATAGTAATTCAACAATTTGTAATTGACATTATTTTGAAATGAAGGGCCTTTTATTGGATGGCACTGTGATTGCTGTGAAACAGCTTTCTTCCAAATCAAATCAAGGAAATCGTGAGTTTGTGAATGAGATAGGCATGATTTCTGCCTTACAACACCCTAATTTGGTAAAGCTCTATGGATGTTGTATTGAAGGAAATCAACTGTTGCTAGTATATGAGTACATGGAAAATAACAGCCTTGCTCGTGCTTTGTTTGGTAAATTTCAACCTCATGCTTCACTCTATTGCATTCTTTTGGTATCAGAAAATAAACACATATTTTAGCATATTAGTATTTTTGTGTTTTTAATCATTTGGTGATCTGAAGGCCCTGAAGAACACCAGTTAACACTAGACTGGCCAACTAGGAACAGGATCTGTATTGGTATTGCAAAAGGTTTGGCTTATCTACATGAAGAATCGAGACTGAAGATTGTCCACAGAGACATCAAGGCCACTAATGTGTTGCTTGATAAAAATCTTAATCCTAAGATATCCGACTTTGGTGTTGCGAAGCTTGATGAAGAGGAGAATACCCACATAAGCACTCGGATTGTAGGAACTTAGTAAGCTGTCATTCTTATTTTTGTTAACGAATTATTTATATTATATTTTTGGTTGATAATGTTCTTGGTATTATCATTATTATGATTACTGTTGTTGCAACCAATGAATTCACTGCCTAAAGTTCCCCAAAAAAAAAAAAAAAAAAAAAATTTAGTATCATAATTTGTTTCCCCCAGAAATCCTCAAAGGCAATGACCTAATTTTAGATATGCCCTTGTGGAAATAAAGCAGTGCATATTATTGGCTACATTGATAGCATGACAACATGTCACAAAAACAATGGTGATGTTTTATTTTGTATCTTGCAGCGGGTATATGGCACCTGAATATGCAATGTGGGGTCACTTAACTGACAAGGCTGATGTTTATAGTTTCGGAGTTGTGGCCTTAGAAATTGTAAGTGGGAGGAGTGCCACTAGTAGTTACAGGAGAAAGGAGGATTCCTTTAATCTTCTTGAGTTGGTAACTTATAAATCTTGCTTTCTTACGTGTATTGTTTCTTGTTTTAATTATTTGCATTGGTAGAAGTATATCAAGGAAATTTTTCTTTGAAAAGCTTGTGTTTGCATATAAAAAGGAGGTCAATCCTTTATCAATAAGAAATATATTAATTCTTAAAGATGGGAAAAATCGACTTATTTGGTTAATTCACTACTAAAAACAGGGCCTTTTGAGTCGGCAGAGTGCCGTCGCAAATAGCACATTTGTCGACGCAAAAACGTTTTTGCGACGGCGTTTCGACGGCAACTCAAGGGTCGAAAATGGTGGGGTCGCAAATGTTTTTGAGTCGGCAATCTGCCGAAGCAAAAAGTTTTAATTTTTTGAGACGGCAGATTGCCGACTCAAAAAGTGGTTCAATGTTTTAAGAAATTTAACCCATAATTTTCTTATTGAGGCGCCTCCGAAGTTTCGAACCCACGCCATTTGCAAGCTTTGACCGGACCCAAAGTCACCGCACTAAATCCACTTCACCACTCTACCTCTTTCAGATATTAATTGAGATATTTATTATTTATAGTATATACACTCAATATTAATATAAAAGTATATCTATAAATATATATACATATAATTATAATTTCATTATTATGATATTCGAAAAAATTATCTTGATATACAAATAAATAAAGTAGAATGTGCTTAATTACATGCATCGCACAAATTAAATTTATTTTTTTTATTTTTATTTTTATTTTTTATCGATCTGATTGATGTCTTAATATTAATTTATATTTAATTTTTTATTTAACATTAAATTGTTTATTATCAAAATATTCATATTTAATTTAAATTTTTTATGCCTATATACACTATTTATGAATAATTAAAAATAATAATATTAAAGAAATACTAATACTCTACATAATTAATTTATGTATTTTCTTCTTAATCCAATCACAACATATTTATATTTAATCTTTTAAATAAATTTTGTATAATTCTATTTCTACATATTTTTATTATCCAAATAAAAATAAAATAAAATAATTAGAATCACTTTTAGTTTTATATTACTAATTCTCTTTTAATTTAACTATTATTTTTAATATCGAAATGAGTATTAAATATAATATATTTATTAAATATAATCAAGTAAATATATATATCTTGGTTATAAAATATTTTTTTTGCTACGGCATCTGTTGCTGACACAAAAAGATATAATTTTTTGCGTCGGCACAAATTTGCCGACGCAAAAGGTATATGCCGACGCAAAAAGTCTATCTTTTGAGTCGGTAAATTCAACCGACTCAAATAATGCTATCAAATATTAATTTTTTGTGTCGGCCAACGGTGCCGACTCTAAAGGTTTGGTATTTGCGTCGGTAACTCTGTGCCGTCTCAAAAAGACTACCTTTTGTGACGGTAAAATTTGCCGACTCAAAAAAATCGACTCAAAAGGCCCTGTTTTTAGTAGTGATTAATTCTTATTTGGATGTTCTTTGTATTTGAGTGGTCCTGTTCATAATTATAGAACATCTTAATATAGTAATTAGCTTTCATAAATAATCTCCTTTAGTATAAAACGTGAGACTTCCTCATGTTTCATGTGTGGAAATGTTTAGGTTTTCTTGAAATAATATAATAGAATGTTTTAGACATCAATTTCGATAAATGGCTATTCTCCTGATTGCGTTTTAGATATTGAATTTCTATATCAAAAGTTTGCAATTTTTCATTTTCCATTAAAATAAACTGTCCTCTGTGTGTAGGCACTAGACTTAAAGGAGAAAGGGAATTTGATGGAGCTAGTGGATCCTAGGTTGGAATCAGATTTCAACGAAGAGCAAGTGATGGTGATGCTTAATGTAGCTCTGCTATGCACTAATGCCACAACAGCAATTAGGCCTACAATGTCTTCAGTGGTAAGCATGCTCGAAGGCAAAGCCGAGGTTCAAAGTTTTTCAATTGATGGTATAGAGCCCGAGAAGACAGATAACTGGTTCCAATACATCGCCGAAATCAGCACAAGTGACAGCCATAGCCACGGTATCTCAACTGACAGGCCATGGACTGACTCCACATCTGCCTCTGATCTTTACCCACCCAATTTGAGTTTGCAATGGGAAAAGGAGATTGAAGTGTTGGAGTAGCAAAAGGCTTCTCTTTTCATCAAATTTAAATTTCATGAAGCAAAAGGTGGAGCATTGGAGACGTCTTAAAGTCTTTGTTTTTGGTCCGATGATCTATTTATTAGTATATGTTGTGTGTGTGTGTGTGTGTGTTTTTCTTTCTTGTTTGTGTCGTAGGCTGTTTGTTTTTGTTTTAGTTGAGAATTATTTGGAAGATGGTCTTGTGTTTGTGATGAATCTTGATCTGTATGGTTATATTGTCAAAAACTATTGTATCATCTTTATGGTTATTGAAGTTCTTTTCTTAGCAAATGGCAATAATAATAATAACAATAATAATAATAATAATAATAATAAAGTGCATGTAATTTGCAAAAAATAAAAATTTAAACAATCTTCAATATTTGTTGAAAAACACAAATCACATGTTGCTCCTTGTTTTTCGACAAGTATATTTTTTAAAATGAATTATTTATTTGTTTTAGAGACAAACATAATTTTTAAAAAAATGTTATGATTATGAGACTGATTTAATTTTTTTCATGAATGATATACATGGAGGGCCTTATAAAATAAATAATTTGGATCATCGAAACATGACTCGTGGTTGGTCTTACAGGTGCCTCAAGTTCTCTCAAATTCATATTTGAACTTGAGAGAAATTTAACCTTGAGGCAATATGACTTTATTTGGTTTTGATTGATTTTTTGAAAATTAAGTATTTTATTTTTTATTTTATTTTTTTTTTAGTAATTTTTTTTAATATTTTAAGTAAATTTTTTAAAAAATTTTTTAGATACATCTAACCTTGATGTACCTAAAAAGTAAAATATTTGTAAAAAATATTTTAAAAAGCCAATAAATACACAATAATACGAAATATATTATTTTTTGAAATTTTTGGTATTTAGTGAATTTTTAAAGTTTTTTTTCATAAATACTTTTTAAGTGTATTTATGTTACGTATATCTAAAAACTATTTTTTTTACATATTAAAAAAATTCATGAAAACAAAATAAAATATGAAAAATAAAAAAAATCAATTTTCAAAAAAGAAGAATAAACCAAACAAGGTGAAATATGTTTGGAAATGATTTTTTTAATTTTTTACAAAAAAAATATGTAAAAAATAGAGCGAATGTGCAGGAATTTTTGAATTTTTCATATGAATTTGAACTTTTTAACTAAAATGTAAACAAACGAGGCCCAAAGGTGCGACGTGATCCATTTTTTAGTGCGTGTCTTGCGAAGCATGCTAAGCCATCCTTTCTTTTCCAGCAAAAGGGAATTTTTTTTTTCTTCTTAAGTTTTATTATGAACACATAAATCATTGAATATATATATATAATTGGTTCTACTAATCAATCTTTTAAAATTTTATTCATTTGAAAAATATTATATTTTTTATGTGATATTTTTTATCATTAGATACAAAAGAAATGAATTACACATTTTTATTAATGATAAATTACATCGACCTACCTTGAGGTTTTAAAAAAAAAATATCACGCTGTGATTAGTGTAAAGATAGGGATAACCGAGATAAAATATACATTTAATTGTAAAAAAATGACAACATTATTTTTTTAATTCATTTGACTAATAAATTATTAATAAAAATTGCGCTATAAGTGTTATGTGAATTAAAGTCTAGCAGAAGGCTAATATAATTATATCAAAATTTTGAAATTTATTGCATTTTTTTAAGCATCAAGGGAGGTCAGTGTAATTTGCCCATTTATTAATGTTGACCTCACTATTAGGGGTGTGCAGGGTGCGATTCGAGCGGTTTGAGAGTAAAATTAGAAACCAAATGATGGATTGGAAGATTGGTAAATTACAGTTTTGGATGAATTGACAGATTGAAGAATATTCTAACTAATTGTCAAACTTTTGCATAATATATAACACTAACTTGAATAATATTTTCATATATATAACACAAACTAATTTTACATAATATTTTTCATATATATAACTACTAATTTGTAATAAATTTCACATTAAATGTGACAACCTTACTCTATGTTATGCTAATTAATCTTAATTATATTTATAATTACATGCTTGATATGATTTTGAGTGCTAATAATATGTTAGGTGTTTTGAATTTTGATATATTCATCATAGGAAAATCTGTCCTATTTTCTACTATAATTTGAAATTGAAGACCGTAGAGACTATAAAAACTGAAATTAACTGTATGATTGTGATTGGCATGATTTTTAGAGTTTATGGTGAAATATAATTAAAAATTGATTCGGATCAAAATAATTAAATTAATTTGATTTAATTAAGTTCACTTGATTAGACCTAAGACTTGATTAGTCAATATGATTAGTGAGACCTATATATGTGCTAATTGGGGACTTAGCTCATATCTTTGAGCTCATTTTCTAACCTCTTGGCTGAGTTATACACTTTAGAGAGGGAAAACATTTGAGTCAGAGAGAGAGAGACCAAATTCTTGGAGATTTGATTTCAAGATTGAAGAATTGGGAAGCTAGGCTCAAGAAATTGTTAGAGTTAGAAGGATTGAAGGCTCCAGGTGAGTATTTGAACTCTAATTCATAAGTTAAAGTTCATGAATGTGTGTATTCAAGAAGAATTGGTGAATTGTTGTACAATACAAACTTAATATGTAGAATTTGTTGCCAAATTACCTATGCATGCATAATTTTGTTAAGCTTCATGATTTTGATCATCATTTGTATCATTTGACATGGAATTAGAGTCTATATTTCACATGCATGCATCATCCTTGAATATATGAAACTTGGTTACATGTGTTTTGAAGTTGTCAAAAAGAATGTGAAATGATTTGGGAATTGGATCATGATTTTGAACAATTAGACTCAATTTACCTATGTTCTCATGTTATATAATGTCTTTCCATGTTTTTGAACCAAAAACACGAGCTTTAGACCTTTGAACATCAAGTTTGAGCTTCAAACACAATCCTGGAAATTTCAGAATTCGGCCTGTTCGCTCGAGCGACTCCCAGAAGTTTTACAAAGAATTGCACGGTGGCTCAAGTAGCAAACCTTGCGGTCGAGCGAGCCCTGTTTTACTTGGCTTATCGCTTGAGCATAAAATTTATGCAACCAGTACTTTCACAAAGTTTTACAGACCGCTTGAGCGACCAAAACTACGCTCGAGCGAGGTGCCCTGTTTCAAAAAATTTTGAAAAACAGTATTATGTTCCAATTTCCGATCTCTTCCATTTCTAAACATTCTTGGACACGCATTAAGCATTCGAAATGAGTCAAAAGGGCGCGAAAGAAGCCTAAGAAAGTTAAGTAAACGAAAGAACGGATTGAATTGTATTATGGCCCAATGTGTTATGAATTATGTAAGGTCAAGTGTAAGGACGAATCAAGCACCAGAACACTGTGAGTAATATTTTTGACGAAGGAGTATTTTTGATGAATCAGGCCCATTTCATATTATATACATTATTTTCTAAATGACGCCTATATGGTAAGGCTCTAAACCTTTGAAGTGACATTATGAATGAGTATTCTAATCACTTAATTCGAAATGAAATATGCGAAATGATTGACAAAGTATGAAATGGGCCTAAAGCCGTTCAGTATATTCAGTAAGGATGTGGATTGGGTCTAAGGCCGTTCTGTATAATTGTTAAACAGGCCGAAGGTTGTTCGGAATAAGAAATTGAATAGACCTAAGGTCGTTTTGGATACAATGATGAATATGTATATGACCATGGATCTAAATGTGTGCACACAAATGTGTATATGAAATGGATCCAAAGTCATTTTGAGTGTAAGTTGGACACAAGGTCGTTTTGCCTATGATAGACCCAAGGTCGTTTTGTGTTTCGGATATGATAGAAAAGACCTGAGGTCATTCTGCTTTAACATTGATTACTAAGCGTAATAGTGAATTATGATTATAAGAATCTTGTTCATGAACTCCTCTGCTTGGGTATTATTTACTGAGCGTCAGCTCACTGTTTATATTTATGTCTGTAAGTAAATAGTGGGATGTCTAGCCCCAGCTTGATCTTGCACAAGTTCAGCCCATGTCAATGTTAGATACGCTATTATTTATTATTATAATTATGTATTTTTTTTAATGTGACCGGTTGTGGGAGATCAGTGGGGATGTCTGTTGTGGGTGTGTCAAGAAAAGAAGGAAATGGAGGGTGTCTGTTGTGCCTTGCATTTATTGTTGTGCAGTTATATGGGTATATTTTGAGAATCATTTCGATGATTCAAATTATTTATATTTTAGAATGTATCAAGTAAAATATACTTATAAAAAAATTAAGTTAATTAGACATCATTAATCATTTTGTCAAATTGCATTTATATTTAAAAAATAATTGACAATTGTAATTTAAAGTATAAAAATGAATACAAATATGAGTGAATAAAATGATTAACGATATCCGATTAATTTAATTTTTTATAGATAAATTCTGTTCGATATATTCTAAAATATAAATAATTTAAATTATCGAAACAGATTCTAAAATAGGCTCATATTGGCACACAACAGTGAGAAGTGTAGTTTATTAATCCTATTCTATGTAACCTTTCTTTATTTTTCTGTGATCATGTACTGCTCGTCTATGGTACCTTTCTTGCTTATGCATCATCACCATTGAGGGCCCCCATTCTCTAATTTATTAAGTGTTACATCATTTTCATCATAAATAGGGACAAATTTATGATGCACACTTTAAATAAGTAGAAAAGCTAAGGGTTGTTTGGTCATTGGGCTAAATAATCAAGGACAAAAAAAAGTTTAAAAATCACAAAAGGATAAAAAAAAATTCACCATTCCAAAGCTAAAAAGTTGAAAAAGCCAATCAAGAATATCAAACGAACAAAAAAGTCCCAAGCTAAAAAAGTTTAAAAAAACTAACTAAAAAAGTCATTGCCAAACGAAGGCTAAGTCTTAGAATTTGGGAGTCAGAATTAGAGGTTAAAAATTAAATTGATGGTGTGTGTACATACGAAATGAACGAAATTTTATATAATTTCTAAATTTTTATGTCTAGATCCTTAATATATTGATGTGAAATTTTAGATAATTTTTGAATTTTTATGTCTATGTCTAGATCGGTAATATTACTATAAATATAATAGCAACATGATAAAAATATTATAAATAAATTGTAATGATATGAAATATTAAAAAATTAAAATATATTATAATATTTATTATAAGATGTTAGGATTATATTTGACGTGGGTAGGCCCATAAAGGCCATAACCCACTATGAACAACCCAAGCCTACCACTTAGGGCCCAATACATAACCCAACTGATAAGGCCCAGCACAGTTGGAAGTCAACATGACTTGAAGGACCAATGATATTCAGACACGTGGCAGGTAAAGGGCAAGCCACATCAGCAGACAAAGATCTGCAAAGTTATTGCCACTGCACATCGCCATTAATGCAGCCCCTCACAGCATTTATTACGACAACACCTCTCTGTCGGGACAGCACCCCCTCACCTCGAACAAGGTAAGCTACAATGTAGACTTTTGGCCAAGGTGACAGGTCGGAAGGGACAACGAAATGATTACCAAAGGATATAAGCAGACGTTGAAGACAAGAAGAATGTTAAGCTTTTCTATCTCTTATCTATCTACATACTCTACTTCTTTCTCTAACTTGCTCGTCGGAGGGTTCGCTGGGGGACTCCCCGTTCCCCGTTGAACTCTTGTGCAGGTTCATTAGTGGGCTTGACCATACAGATACCGGTTGGAGAAGCGTGGACCAGTCCGACCCACTCCATCTGGAACCCGTTATATCATAACTGCATCATCAGTTGGCGCCGTCTGTGGGAACGCTTTGCTCCGCGCGCCAGTTGTGCTCATTGTCGCCAGAGACCCTGTTCCAATAACCCTTTCCTGCTACCCATCAAAGTGTATGGTCACGACCAGATCCATGGCTCCTCACCAAAATGCTGCCGACCACCAAGCCGACCCCCCCAATCCAAACAACCAACCACAGTATTTCATCGAGCTTACCAACAGCATTAACCGCATGGCCGAGCAAAACCAAGCCCTGATAAATGCCCTACTCCAAAGAAACCTTCCTATGCCTCCTCCACCACCTCCAAATATTCCGCCCAACCAAGAACGAGCCCCGAGCCATACTATCCCACAGCCCTATCCACCCAACTTGGAAGGCTTGCAACCTCCTCCTCCTAATATAAATCCACCACCCCGACCCCCGCATCCATCGGTCCTGGCACCAACCCCTGAAGGGGAAGCCAGTAGCGTCCAACCCTCGTTGCCTTCCGGTGGTGATAACATCCCTTTATGGGATGCAGAACTCCGAGCTATGAAGCTCCAACTCCAAGGGGTCATGCAGAACATCCAGCATAAACCCTCTACCACAGCAAACTCACCATTTGTCGCCTCCATCCGGGACAAACCTCTCCCTCCTAAGTTCAAAATACCCACCATCGACTTTTTCGACGGTACAACAGACCCAGTCGATCACTTGGAGACCTACAGAACCCTTATGATCCTCCATGCATTCCCCGACGAGATCATGTGTCGGGCTTTCCCCGTAACACTCAAGGGGTCGGCTCGACTTTGGTTTAGTCAACTTTCAGCAAACTCTGTCTCCACTTTCCAGCACCTCAGTGACTCCTTCCTCAGCCATTTTATAGGAGCCCAACGCCAGCGACGTCCAGCAACCCAACTCCTCAATATCCGTCAGACCGAGGGGGAGTCGCTGCGCAGTTTCGTTACCCTTTTCAACACTGAAGCCTTGCAGGTAGCGGAAAACGATGACAAGGTCATCCTTACGGCTTTCATAGTCGGCCTACGTCATCTGATTTCCTTTTCTCCTTCTCAAAAAACCCTCAAACCTCCATGGCAGCCCTACTCTCCAAAGCCCAAAAATACATGAATGTCGAAGATTCCCTAGCCACTCGCCAAGACCCTACAGCAAAAAACCCGACCCCCCGAGAAAAGCGAAAAGACTCAGAAGCCAGAAACACCCAGTACAATACCCAAACACCACATTATACCGACCAACCCCCCCGAGCCAACCGGCCGGCACCAGTCCAACCGCCCGGTCGGTTCGAGCGGTACACACCCCTTAATTCCCCTATGGAACAAGTCCTCAACCAGATCCAGCAGGACTACCCCCTCAAATGGCCCCAACCATCAAGAACCCTTTCCAATCGGAAAGACCAATCCAAATACTGCCGTTTTCACCAGGGACCACGACCATAATACCGATGAGTGTGTCAACCTCAAGGATCAGGTCGAGACCTTAATACGTCGGGGACGTCTTAGCCGGTTCACGGACACCCGCCCCTAGCAGAGACAAAGGACTGAGCCCACCAGAAACACCCGCCGGCGCACCCTTCCCCGACAGCCAGCCCAACCAAATCAAGGCCATGATCGCCCTCCACAGCAACCTCGGGCACAAGGTAATCCCGTCCCACCTGTTGGAGAAATCAGAGTTATTTCCGGCGGGCTTGCTTGTGGAGGACCATCCCGCTCGGCTCAGCGGGCAGAACTCAGGAAAATAAGGTAAGGCTCAGACAAAGAGGTTGCCACATTGGACCTACCTTCCAAACAGCCCAGGCAGTGGACCGAGCCTATTACCTTTACGGACGCCGACTGCACAGGCATTCGTTATCCCTATGACGACCCCTTCGTCATTTCAGCTCTCCTCTTCAACTACAAGGTCAGAAGGGTTCTCATAAACAACGGCAGCTCTTCAGACATCATCTTCCTCAACTGCTTCCGCCAGCTCAAGATCGGGGAAGAAAGTCTGTCCCCTCTCCAAACCCCCTTTGGTCAGTTTCACTGGTGACCGGGTGACCTCCATCGACTCCATCGATCTCCCCATCATAATCAGCGAGTACCCGCGCCAGACCACCAAGCTGCCCACCTTCCTTGTTGTCGACTACCCCTTTGCCTACAACATCATCCTTGGTCGCACCGCCCTAAATGCTTTTCAAGCTATTACATCAACTTATCACCTAGCCATCAAGTTCCCCACCGATTTGGGGGTCGGGACAGTGAGGGGGGAGCAGACCATGGCCAGGGAATGTTATGTCGCCTCACTCAAAGAAGTCAAGTTGAAGGAGGCTATGATCATCAAAGGACTGGATGTCAGAGACGAAGACGAGCTGGTTAAGGGGGAACCAGTGGAAGAACTTATCGAAGTCCCCATCGATCCCACCAACCCAGCAAAAACTGCCAAGATCGGCAGCCAACGATCCCCTCAAGCAAAGGCTGATCTTACTGCCCTCCTGATTGAGCACAACGATGTATTTGCCTGGACCCATTCAGACATGCCGAGTATTGACCCCTCATTCATAACCCACCGCCTCAACATTGAACCCCATTTCCGATCTTACCGCCAGAAGCAGCTCATCTTTCATTCGGAGCGCAACACTCTCATTGCCGCGGAGGTCGAAAAGCTCCTTGAGGCACAATTCATCAAAAATGTGGACTACCCTAGATGGTTGTCAAATGTCGTCCTGGTCCGTAAGAACAATGGTAAGTGGCGACTCTGTGTCGACTACTCCGACCTCAACCGAGCTTGCCCCAAAGACAGCTATCCTCTCCCCCGCATAGATCTGCTGGTTAACGCCACGGCCGGTCATCAAATGCTCAGCTTCATGGATGCCTTCTCTGGGTACAACCAAATTCTGATGCACCCATCTGATCGGGAACACACCTTCTTCATTACCAACCGAGGTACCTACCATTACCGTGTGATGCCATTTGGACTGAAAAATGCTGGGGCCACCTACCAACAGTTGGTCAATGCTGTCTTTCATCATCAGATAGGTCGGAATATGGAAGTATATGTCGACGACATGCTAGTCAAGAGCAAACTCTCCGCTGACCATCTGCCTGACCTGCGAGAGACCTTCGCCACCCTACGAAAGTACCAAATGAAGCTCAACCCAGAGAAGTGCGCCTTCGGCGTAGGATCTGGGAAATTTTTGGGTTGCATGGTCAGTCAGCGGGGCATTGAAGCCAACCTTGAAAAGATCAAGGCCTTGATTGAAATGCAGTCACCCAGAACGGTCAAGGAGGTTCAAAAACTCACTGGACGAGTTGCCGCCCTCAACCGCTTCATTTCCCGCGCAACGGATAAGTGCCTCCCCTTCTTCAAAGTTCTTCGGCAAACTTTTGAATGGACGACCGAATCCGAAGAGGCTTTCCAGCAGTTGAAACAGTGCATGGCCAACCCCTTCTCCTTTCGCAGGCAATCACGGCGAACCCCTCTTCCTCTATTTAGCCGTGTCAAGCACCGCAATTAGTGCAGCTCTTATTAAGGAAGACGGCTCTGTCCAACGGCCGGTCTACTACATCAGTCGGGCTCTCAGGGGAGCGGAGCAGAATTACCCACTGTTAGAAAAATTGTCCTTGGCCTTGGTCACCGCCTCCAGACGACTCCGTCCTTACTTCCAATCCCATTCCATAGTGGTCCTCACCGACCAACCCTTGAAGAAGGTAATGAAGCAACCAGAACTCTCCGGCAGACTCATGCAGTAGTCAGTGGAACTCAGCCAGTTCGACATCTCTTACCGGCCTCGAACAGCGATTAAGGGGCAGGCTGTCGCCGATTTCATCCTGGAATTCACTAATCCTACCCCAACCACAGCCCCTCCACCCCCACCAACCCCTACCGACCCAGAAGACCCTCACTCTTGGACTCTCAACGTCGACGGATCATCCCACAGGGAAGGCAGTGGGGCTGGTCTCATCCTCACCGCCCCTGAGGGTGGTTATTTCAAATGTGCTCTCCGTTTCTTGTTCGAGGCCAGTAACAATGAGGCCAAATATGAGGCATTGATTGCAGGTCTCCGCCTAGCTAGGGATATTGGTGTCAGCCACATCCGGGTGTTCAGTGACTCCCAGCTCATTGTCGGACAAATTATGGGGGAATTCGATGCCAAGGACGACACAATGCGTAGGGATCTTGCCCTCCCCCTTGCTCGTCTCTTCAATACTTTCCGCATCCAGCACATCCCTCGGGTGAAAAACTCCAAGGCAAATGAGATGGCTCAATTAGCCTCTACAGACCAGTCAGATCTCAACCACGGTGTCCACCTCGAATACCTAACCCACCCTGCCATATCCCCCGACCAACAAGCGGTCCACTTCCTCCAAAATGACCCTATCCCTTGGGCGTCTGACATTTTTCTATTTTTGACAACAGGGGAACTACCAGATGACCAACAGCAAGCCGCCAAAGTCAGGGTCCGGTCGTCCAACTACATTATTGTCGATGGTCTTCTGTACAAGAGGGGCTTTTCACGACCATACCTCAGATGCCTCAATCCTGCTCAGGCGACTTACGTCATGAGAGAAATCCATGAAGGCGTATGTGGCAATCATTCGGGTGGTAGGTCCCTAGCCCATAAAATACTTCGCACTGGTTATTTCTGACCCACTCTCAATCAAGATACGACAGACTTCATGCTCAAATGTGATAAGTGCCAACGCTTTGCCAACATCCCCCACGCTCTTCCCACAGAATTGATCACACTCTGCAGTCCCTACTCGTTTGCCAAGTGGGGAATCGACCTGGTCGGCCCGTTGCCCACGGGCCGAGGCCAAACCAAATTCGCCATTGTCGCCATCGATTACTTCACTAAATAGGTGGAAGCAGAGCCCCTTGCCACGATTACCGAGCAGAACACAACCAGATTCATCTGGCAATCAATCATCTACAGATTTGGCATTCCTCAAGCCATCGTATCCGACAACGGTAAACAATTTGACAATGCCAAGTTGAGGAAATTTTGTACAAAGCTCCAAATTCAGCCATGCTTCTCCTCTCCAGGCCATCCCTAAGCCAATGGCCAAGTTGAGGTCACCAACCGTTCTCTCCTGAAGATTATCAAAACTAAACTGGAAGCTGCTAAGGGACTCTGGGCTGAGGAATTACCGAATGTACTTTGGGCCTACCGCACTACTGCCCGAACTCCCACTGGGGAGACCCCCTTTCGCTTAACATATGGCGCTGAGGCGGTCATCCCAGTGGAAGTCGGTCTTCCTACCCCAAGGGTTCTACATCCGAATCCAGAACTGACCGAAGAACTGCGTCGGGCAGACCTAGACCTAATTGAAGAGCTCCGAGAAACCACCGCTGTCAGACGGGCCTCATACCAACATAAAATGAGAACACACTACAACCGCAGAGTCAGACCAAGGGAATTCGCCGTAGGGGACCTTGTTTTGCGAGAAGTAACTCTCGCCACCAAGAATCCGACTGAGGGCAAACTGGCAGCCAAGTGGGAGGGACCTTACGTTGTGAAAGCCAGACCAGGACCAGGCACTTACTGACTTCAAGACATGGAAGGTCGCGACCTCACCCATCCTTGGAACGCTGAGCATTTGAATCGCTATTTCCAATAAAAGTTGTATTCTTATTGTCCAATTGCTGTATGTTCTTTTTGACAATCTGCACACTTGAATATTCTCATTTTCCCCTCATATGGTGTAAACTTATGTTCCAATGGGCTACACTTTATATGACAGCAAGCTTACATTCCAAATATATGTGTGATCTTTCAAATAACGCTTTGATCTTTCAAACCGAGCATCAATGCCTCGGCCACACCGAGCATCCAAGCCTCAACCAGACTGAGCATAAAAACCTCGGTCACACCGAGCATCCAAGCCTTAGCCAGACTGAGCATAAAAGCCTCGGCCAGACCGAGCATACAAAGCCTCAGCCAGACTGAGCATAAAAACCTCGGCTAAACCGAGCATCAATGCCTCGGCCAGACCGAGCATACAAAGCCTCAGCCAGACTGAGCATGACAAGCCTCAGCCAGACTGAGTATGACCAGCCTCCGCTAGACCGAGCATACAAAGTCTCAGCCAAACTGAGCATGACAAGCCTCAGCCAGACTGAGCATGACCAGCCTCAGCCAGACCGAGCATGACAAGTCTCAGCCAGACTGAGCGTAAAGGCCTCGGCCAGACCGAGCCTACACAGCCTCAGCCAGACTGAGTTACTTCAAGCTACTGAATTACTTGCAGAGTCAGTTAATCATAGCTTAACCCCAACTGAGCACGCATACAGAGCTCGATCAAGGCCATTCATGCAAACTTCATGCTTGTGGCATTAGTAGGCACACTTAGTTAAAATTCCAGGTCCATGTTTTTACACCACCTTTCACTTAGTCAAATTCCAAACTCATCTTTTATTCACCAACACTCACTACAAGAAAAAACACCTTTGGCGACTAAATTTTTAGTCGCCAAAGGTCCTATTTTAGTCGCCAAATGTCAAAATTTCACTTTTCCCGACTAAAAATTTTAGTCGCCCGTCTTGTCGCCAATACATGGTCGCCAATGCCTTTGGCGACTAAAACACTGTTAGTCGCCAAAACCCCTGTCTTCAGCGACTAAAGATTTTGTCGCCAATAGTCAATTTCTTTTTTGGAAATTATACCTTTGCCGACTAAACTGTTAGTCACCAATAGTTTATTTTTATTTTATTATTTATACCTTTGGTGACCATTCACTTTAGTCGCTGAAAGTATTTTCAGAAAATTTTTTTTTTTTGCCTCCGCTGCTCCCAACAGGTTTCGAACTTGCGACGTCCCACTTCCATACGCCAAACCCTTTGCACAACATTCCCTCCACTATGCCAGTACATCATCACATGAACATATATGCAATATATATTATTTATATAGTATATTAACCGCAATTAATACAAAATAATATTTATAAATATAATTTTTTTAATTCAATATAATTTAGGTCAAAAATAAATTATTTACTAAAAAAAAATTAGGCGACTTTTGGCGACTAAAACCATTATTTAGTCGCTAATTGTATTATTTTGGGCTACTAATTATTTATTTGTCGCTAAAAAAACAAGTTCTCAATTAAAAATCAGCACTTTTGGCGACTAAACAGAAATTTCGTCGCCAAAACCCCTACTTTGGGCGACTAAAATGGATTTTCGTTGGCAAAACCCCCACTTTCAGCGACTAAATTGTTTTTAGTCGGCAAAACTGCTATAATCAGCGACTAAACCTGTTTTTAGTCGCCAAAACCATACCTTTTCACTACTAAATTATTTTAGTCGCTAAAAACCGTGACTTTTGGCTACTAAACAAACTTTAGTCGCTGAAAACCCTATATTAGGCGACAAAACTTCCTTTTAGTCGCTAAAAACCTGCTGTTCGGCGACTAAACTCTTTTAGTCGCTAAAAACCTGCTTTTCGGCGACAAATTCCAATTTAGTCGCCATTTCATGCACTTTCAGCGACGAAATTTCATTTTTTGGTCGCCATTTCTGTTTTTTGTTGTAGTGACTTTTGCAACATGATTTACAACTCCATTTTTGGACATAATGTGAAACTTTACATCTTTGACATTCTTACATGTTTCCTTTACAAGTCAGATTATTTTCTTACTTATCAACTTTTGCAAGTCAGCCTCTTTCCCTACAAATCAAGCCTAACTTGAATAAACCACCCTCATTCACTTCAAACTCACCAAAATAAAGACAGTAGTGTAGCAAACACAAACTTATAATTTTATTACATTTTCAACTTCACTTTGCATGGAGCTTTTCGTACATTCACTCTGCATTGAATTTTTCTTACAAGTCAAACCCCACTTTACATTGAGTTTTCCTTATAGTCACTCTGCATTGAGGTTGCCTTACGTTTTAAACTTCACTCTACATTAAGTTTTCCTTACATTTTGCATTTCACAATGATTTATAAACAAGCCTTATACCATTCTCATTCATTTCAGATGCGCAAACAAAAGCAGTAGCATGAAAACAAGACTAAAAATTTTATTTATTCACAAACTTGTACATAAGTTTCTTACAGTCATTCAAAAAAAAAAAAAAAACACAAAACACAAAACAAACTCTAAGTACAGGTTTTGTTCACACCAGTCACTCCTCCTCACTTGACACAAGGTCTTCTTTTTCAATGCCCTCATCTAGGGGGGTCTGGGCCACGTCGTCTTCATCAATCCTTAGACCGCTAAGGTCCAAGTCTGGGAACAGTTCTTCTGCCTTTCGCTTGAACATCTTCCAGCCACTGTCCCAGAACTCACCCATTTCGTGTTTGTAGAAGTCCAACCACTGGAAACTCTCAATAACTTCTGCTTCAGTCCTACCTCCAGCGGTCATTCCCGACAGTCCCGCCCCCCCAGACACCTCCCTTGCCAAATTGCTGGCGACCGCGGCGTCAATCGCCATCTGGAAGTCAGCAGACCCCTTGAATTGCTCTACTGTTGCAACGCACAGATTGGGGTATGCCGCCCTTTCAGAGGCTGCCTTGGTTTTTTCTTCCTCCAACTCCTTCTGCAATCTTGCCTTCTCCTCCATTGCCCTAGCATGCTCATCCTCCAGCTCCCTCTGCAGCCCAGCAATCTTCACGTCTGCTTCATCCTTCTCTTTGATCTGCTGGGCGCGCAATTCTTCATTATTGATCATAGCCTCTTCAAACTGCTCGGTGGCAACCGTGCAGGCATTCTGAGCATCCCCCAGCTTCTTCTGCTCGCCAGCCAGCTGGAACTCGAGCGACACTACCTTGCGGCGTTCGTCCTCTAGCTCCAACTTGACTGCAAGCAGCTCAGCATGGGCTCGAGCGGCAACATTACACTGAACGATCGCCAACACTTCCATTTTCTTCGCCTTCTCAGCCTCCTGCCAACCCCTGGCATACGCGCCTCGCGCAGCCTTCTTCCAGCTCATACTCTCTTTCTTGAAACTTGCAAGTTGGGCCTTAGCCTCCTCCGACTTGACCTTCGCAGCCACCGCCGCCTATCTCAGCAGAGCCCCTGCTAAGGTGGTTACCTCCATTTGGGCAGAGCACAACCCCCTTAGCAGCTCAGCCTCATTGAACCTGGCCACCGAGCGCACGGCTGCGTCGTCTACAACCCCCACAAGGCAATCTGCAGCCGCCCCGGCTGGGCCTTCTTCTCCCTCCAACCGCCCAGACACTGCGCGAGCATGGTAGATAGCAGTCGTTAGTCTGACCCCTTCTCATTGGGGCGCAGGGCCCCCCTTGGGCTACCGCTCCACCCCTTCGTTAGGATCAGCTGACCCACTCTCCAATTGCATCTTGGGGTCGAGGGCGCTTATGTGCCCTTCTTCCTCTAGGACCCTTTGACTCTTCTCCCTCTACGCCTCTGGGGCAACCACCATTTCTGGAGTGGCCTCCACCCCTTTCTCCCCTCTCTCCTCCGCCATCGGAGTGCCCTCACCACCCAACCTGGCCTTCTTCGACCTAGGCGCATCTGAGGCCCCCTCAGGGGCAACCCTCATTTTCTTCTTCTTCTTCAAAACCTCCCCCTCCTTGTTTGCCCTTTCCTTCACTGGGTCAACGAGGGGCGGTCGTGGCTCAAAACTGCCCAAGTCTTTTTCCCTCAGCGGCTTGTGGCGCGGTCGAATTCTTTCCCTCGCGACCGGTTTTGGTGACGGGCCTAACTACGCTTCTTTGAACTTATTGGCTCTGGCAAAAGTGGTCCGATCCTCCGCCTCTTGCGCTTTCCTTTTCGTCTCAAGCTCTGCCGGTGCCAGATCCCCACCGGTCGGCTGAGGGCCCAATCTTATGGCAAACAAAGCTGATGGCTAAACGAGGTCGTCCCATCTGACGCCCTCCTTCTCCCTCCATGCCTTCATTTTCTTCACCCTCTCCTCCGCTGCCGCCCCCAGCTTTGGCTCCATAGACTTGGTAGGTACTCTCCACACCGTGCGTACTCCAACTTCGCCATTCGCGGATACGTAGAACCACCGCGGCTTCCATTCCTTAATTGATGACGGGAACCCCACCACCAAACCCCTTCCTGCCGCCGCCTACAAAGTGACCCAAGTTTCTTATTGGCCCGAGGCCTTATAGCAGGCAAAAAACTCGTCCACCATCATGGCCGCTCCCTCGTTCGCTTTCGGCCACGCACTTGCACAGGCCAGTACAATCTTCCATGCGTTGGGCATTAGTTGGCCTAGCGCCACTTCCAGTCGGTTGAGGACATCCACTACCACCTGTGGAAGCGGCAACCTCAACCCTCCCTTCAACGCCTCCTCATAGAGGGCAAACTCCCCCGGCCGGGCGTCGGATGGCCTCTTCGTTGCTGTCGGTAACATTAACTCTATTTCTTCAAGCACCTGGTATTTTTTCCGCATACCCTCCAACTCCTTCACCGTAACGGTTGACTTGTCAGCCTTCGTATGCCACTGAGCTGGCTCAGCCTAGCTAATTGGCTTCGGAGCCGCTATCATTGCCGATGGACAAGGTAAGCCCGCAGGCTCCCCTAACTTCTCTACTTGCCTCTCCCTCCTATATTGTTCCGCCAGGTCAACCGCGTCATCATCCCCTAGGGGATCAACCCTTGCGGTGGTTGCTTCCTCTTGTGCCATCTCTCTCGTATATTTTCGAATAGCTTCGGATGCAAACGCAAGAAAATTCAAGAAGTGTTGCAGGGGCGTATCGTTAGCAACGAAGGAGTTTACGTTTGGAATGTTTTGATGTTTTGCACAAAGATAGGTAAAGCGAATAATCCCAAAGGCCCAAGGTTTGCCCGTATTCCAAGGGTCCCTATTAAATTTCGCCAGTTTGAAAATTTTTCAAAACACTGCCAAAACTGTCCTTTCAACACCCTATAATGACCTATCGTTTCACTTCTGGCCCAACGCCTAACCTCCCCCCCCTCACGAGATGCTGCCACGTGTACGACCACGATCCACTGCCCCTTTCCCCTACCCTGTCTTTTCTACTTCAAGTCAACACGTGACACGCCGCCTCTCGAGCCCCGCACCCCGCCACCTCTCCCTTCGCGGTCGGCCCTCCTCATAGTCGGTCCCTCCACTCCGCTACCCTTCATGGTAGGCCCTCCTCACAGTCGGTCCCTCCACTCGGTTACCCTTCGCGGTCGGCCCTCCTCACAGTCGGTCCCTCCACTCGGTTACCCTTCGCGGTCGGCCCTCCTCACAGTCGGTCCCTCCACTCGGTTACCCTTCGTGGTCGGCCCTCCTCACGGTCGGTCCCTCCACTCGGTTATCCTTCGCGGTCGCCCCTCCTCACGGTCGGTCCCTCCACTCGGCCACTTTTGGTCGGTCGTTCCTTTCACTCGGCCTTCAACCCCCATCTTTCTCATTATTCCCTTCGTTGGACTAAAGCTGCACTTGGGAATGGGGGACTACTAACGTGGGTAGGCCCATAAAGGCCATAACCCACTATGAACAACCCAAGCCTACCACTTAGGGCCCAATACATAACCCAACTGATAAGGCCCAGTACAGCTGGAAGTCAACATGACTTGAAGGACCAATGATATTCAAACACGTGGCAGGTAAAGGGCAAGCCACATCAATAGACAAAGATCTGCAAAGTTATTGCCACTGCACATCGCCATTAATGCAGCCCCTCACAGCATTTATTACGACAACACCTCTCCGTCGGGACAGCACTCCCTCACCCTGAACAAGGTAAGCTACAACGTAGACTTTTGGCCAAGGTGACAAGTCGGAAGAGACAACGAAATGATTACCAAAGGACATAAGCAGACGTTGAAGACAAGAAGAAGGTTAAGCTTTTCTATCTCTTATCTATCTACATACTCTACTTCTTTCTCTAACTTGCTCATCGGAGGGTTCGCTGGGGGACTCCTCGTTCCCCGTTGAACTCTTGTGCAGGTTCATTGGTGGACTTGACCATACAGATACCGGTTGGAGAAGCGTGGACCAGTCCGACCCACTCCATCTGGAACCCGTTATATCATAACTGCATCATCAATATTATTGGTGGTGCTACACACAATATATATTATGATATTTTTATTTTAAAATTATAATTCCATCTATTATATAAATTACAAAAATTTAAAGTTTTTAAAATTATATTATATCATCTGTTTATATACTAATTAATATATCTATGAATATATATAGCATTATTTTATAATAATGTGTAGCGGCTCCATTAAATGGGGACAACCCAGTGGGGGACCATGGACGTGGTGTCACATTTTGATTATTTAAATTATTATATTAAAAAATTGGTTGATTATATTATTAGAAAAATAAATTTAAAAAAAAAAAGAAGTTTAATTAAACATATGTAATACCATTATCAGACCCTGATTATTTTTAAATAAAAATTATCAAAATTATATTAATTATTTATTTTTTTTAAAACATAAATGTAGTCAATACATATGTTCCATTAATTTAATTTTTTTTATTTATATATAATCTACTCAATAACCGATGCAATATAAAAAATCAAATCATGAAAAAATAGGTTCGAAACATGCCCCAGCCTCATCACACCAATCCTACTTCGAGTGGGTGTGGGGGGGGGGGGGGGGGGTGTGGCTAGCATTATTTTTCATTGAAGGGTGCTTTTATTTTTGCAGTAGTAAAGCTGTTCCTATCAGAGATAAGGAATCAGTGGTCTTTCTTATTAATTTCATGAGTAATGATCCATACTTTTAATTTGAGAGTTTTAAATAGAGCTTCAGTGAGGTAAAAGAGAGAGAGAGAGGAGTATAGGTCTCACCTTCACATAGATATTTTCAACATCATTAGAATTGCATTAGAGCTTTCAAATTACAAATCTTAAACATTATTGTAATTTCATATATTTGTACAAAGAGGACTGTCTTGGCTCTTGCCCAAAAAGTCCAGTTTTAGATTCGTTAGGTGATTATTTGTTAATTTAGTTTTGGTGGGACTGGTAGACGCTCACAATTAGTTTAAATGAATTAAAGTAAGGGTGAAGTACTAATAAATCTTAAAATGTGATCTTATTAATTGTTTAGTCCTTTCTTTTTTTTTTTTTTTATAAATCCAAAAGTCCCATTAAAGTAAAAATTACACAAAAAGGTAGTCACTTAACATGTTGGGGTTTAATTTTCTAAGGATAAAAGTAAATTTCTCTAAATGTAAAATTACATATTTGGACAATTCACATTATAGAGGTTTTGGATTTTCCCTCCTAGAACAAATGTCACATTACGAAAAAAAAAATGTAACACTCTAATAACATAACACTCTAATGTGATACTAATGTAACATCAAATGTAAAACACTAAAAAACTCTTTGGTGTACTTTTTCTAAACGTAACAACGTAGCACTCTAAAAAAAACTCATTAGTGGACTTTTTCCAAACGTAATACTCTAATGTAACACACACAAAAAACTCCTTAGTATATTTTTTTTTACTAAACGTAACACTTCAATCAATGTAACACACAAAAAAATTCATTAGTGTACTTTTTCCAAACGCAACACTTCAATCAATGTAACCCCAAACGTAACACTCCAATGTAACACACACAAAAATACTAAAAAATTCCTTAATATAATTTTTCTAAACGTGACACTCACAATTTGAAATTATACATTTGTTTAAAACTTACTAAGGAATTTTTTCACATCCTTTTGGAATGGTTTGAAGAATCACATATACTTTTTTGGGAGTGTTACATTGGAGTGTTACACTTAGAAAAAGTACTCCAAGAGGTTTTTTATGTGTTACATTGGAATATTACACTAAGAAATTTTTTTAGAGTATTACGTTTGGAAAAAGTACACTAAGATTTATTTTATTTTTTTTTAGTGTTATATTGGAGTGTTACATTTGAGTGTTATGTGGGAGTGATACAGTTTGAAATTATATATTTGCCCAAAGTTTACTAAGGAATTTTTGTAATACTTTTGGAGTGTTTGAAGAATCTCACATCCTTTTGGAATGTTTGAAGGATCCCATATTTTAAGTTATTTTTGTACTCCTTTTGAAATGTTTTCTAAATAAAAAAGATTCTCATATAAAAATTCATTCCAAATTTGATTATCATAGATTGTGTACATTACCTTTCTAGAAAAGAGAGAGAGAGAGAGAGAGAGAGAGAGAGAGAGAAGGAAACATAATAAGAGTATAACTATAAATTTAATTTCTAAATAATATATTAAATTTACCTTTCCAAAATCAATGGAACTAATTCGTCTACAAGAAAATCCTTGGGACTAAATGGATTATCATTCCTCAAAATGGGATTTATAGGTAAATTTTATATACAAACAAAACCAAAAAAAAAAAAGGAAAAATTACTGATAAATCCCAAATCAGGGAATGTTATTTCATTTGGTCCTATGTTTTTTTCTTATGAACCATTTGGTTCTATTTAGTTGGGGAGGAATCTTTTTATTTGATTTGATATTGGTAGAGTTTACATATTTATCCCCATTTTTTTATGGAATTCACACGTTTCTGGTGTTGATGTGGTTTTTGTTTGGTTGGGTAACATATTTTTACATTGCCTGATTTATATATATATATGATTCAGTGATTTGCGGTGGAATTGGTTAATTTGTTGATGTGGAGTATTAGTTGTGGGATTTGATTTTGTTACTTTGGGAACTCTGTCGTGGTGTTGTGGGTTCCCGTCGTTGGCGATGGTATGAACTTTTCTTTCACAAGGTGAGTGTGTGGGCGGAGTGATGTGTGTATTGGGTCGTTTTGTTTTTGGAAATGGATTTGTTTTGATGTTTCCATAAATGTCTTTGGTGGTGTGGGTACTGGGGCTCTTAGTGCTCTGTTTTTAAATTTTTTTGGTTAATCTTTTTTTGGTCGCCTGACAGTGGGGGATTTGTTGGGGTTGTTGTGTTGGTTTCATGTTGTATCAACTGGTATGCTTATTTATTTATTTTCTTATGTATATTTGTGTTTAATCTTTTGTTGTGTGGCCTAATGTTGGCCCATGGGGGTGTGTTTGTTGTGCTTTGTTCTGTTACCCGAACACAGGGTTGTTTTCCATAGTGTTTGCGATTGTTGATGTAGAGAACGCATCAAATTGGGAGTGGTTTCTTCGTCAGTTGTCGGAGGTTGTTGATCGCAGTCGAACATTGACATTTGTATCGGACCGTCAGAATGTGTGTTTTATGCTTATTGTGTTCAAAACATTTTATTTTTAGCAATGACAAAACCATCCGCATAATGCAACCACATCTGTAAGCTATGTTCCATGATGTGTCATTTGGCATTCCACATTGGCGCAATGTGCGGATATTTGTTTCATAATGTCGACATTATGTATGTTTTTCATAGGCAAAAAGTTTATAACATTAGCATTAATAAATGGCAACAAAATCATCATAACACAGGATGCACTCACTCACGACATTCAACGTAGACAAACATAACACACAAGACATTCAAGGTAGACAAACATAACACACAACGTGAAACTCCGGAATTACATATTCTATCAGCTGTGATCCACACAGTACATCACAGCCATCCTTGCACTCATTTCATTCTTAGTTTCTTTTTTCTTTTTTTCTTTTTTTTTTTGTTGTGAACATATATCATTCTTAGATTCTGTCAATCTGTTTTTTGCTCAGTTTGTGGGGCGCACATTGCCGAACAACTGGTACAGGACGTTGGGTTTCAAACAAATGCTCAATGTCTTTGGGATGTCAGTGTGTTAATCATCTTAGCAGTGTTATGCACAAGACATAGAGCATGGTTTTCCTGCGTGTGACGTGAATGTGGTTCGACATCTTAGTTCATGGAACATCATGATATATGTCAACTTTGTAAAGTGGAATGGTGAAAATGACACCATTTTTTTACATTCTCTACTTTAATGTTTGGGTCATAATGCCAACCAACTCAGCAGACACACGTCAAATTTTTAAAGTGAACTGGAATGTGTATATGATATTATGATTGGAACCCAGGTGGGCTGTCCAATTATAACATCATCATCTATCACACAATAAAAATGGTAACATAGTTACATTGCAGCACTTAATGTTGTAACACGGCGTAACATTAACCCCAAGTGTACAAAACACTGTTAGTGAACACATATCATCTTCATCACACAAAACATAAATGTACCAAACTCATATATGTGAATTGCACATTGGGAAAACAATAAACACACCAACATTTAGACCATGATCCCATCGTATTATAATGTCACTTGCTCACAAATTAAAAGGTAACCCGACAACATATAAAACCAAAACATTATTCGTCGATTTAAACCATAAATAAGTTGACGTAAACAATACCAACCACTACATTCAGTCATGTCCAAAAAATAAACACTAACACAATTTGTAAAGCCAAAAATATATATATATATATATCAATTAGTCACATTGAAGACTGTGTTTAGTGACATTGGGTGCTATCAAAGAACTCACAATATCCTTGCACGCAGTCCCTTGCTTGGGTCGTTCAGGAACATTTTCACCATCACCGAGCGTAAAATAGGTGGCAACAGCCCATCTATCGTGTTCTCAACCTCGATGCCATGTACGTATTGGTGGATTATGTAACAAATAAAAATCCCACATTCTGCCCTGCAATATAATATGCCATGGGCCATGTTATTTTCATTACAATTCAAGAAAAGCGAACCTCAAACATAACTCCAAACATCACGCGTTATTTTCTTTCGATGTAAGATGTCACCCAATATGACACATTATGCAATTTTCACACACTACCCAATATCACACAAACTCAACCAAGGGGGGACCAAACACAACGACAAATCCAGTTAAACACATTAACATTTGTGTCGTATTTCAATCATATTGACAATAACAATATTACATTTTCAACAATATTGATTTCCTAATTAATCCACATCAAACACAACCCAAAACAAAATTGGAACACCAGAGGCATATGTGAAACACTAAAACAACACAACATAACCATCAACAACATCATAACATAGCATTGGATATTAGCAGAACAAACCCCCCACCCCTAAGTGCCACTAAACAACACTGAACTAGACCCATTTCGGATGGAAACAACATCACTGTGCAGTATCCAACATCAATCGGCAATCACAAATTCCAATTTAAAATCATTACAGTTGTAGGAAACCCTCGAAACAACATCGTCATAACCATACCTAAGGCCATGGGTCACCAAACACAACCGGCGGTCACCATCGAAGGTCGTATGTGAACTTGTCGGCCACCTCTCCCTAATGTTGCACGTAACGTTAATTGATTCAGTGCTCGCTCTGAGTCGGCGATGGAAATGTAATCGCAGCAAGGGTTTCTCCTATTTCTAGGGTTCAACATGAATATGGATGTTAAAGTTGAATGTTAAATTAAGGCTCCAACATTACCAAAATCAAATGACACAAACGTTGACACACACAGAACCTTCCATTTTCGTCCCTTCCGTTTCGATCGGTTGGGGGAAACCAAAAACCTCTAGGGTGCGTTTGTTTGGACCGACTGGATAAGGGGGGATTGTAATCCATCGGACTGTTAGTCCTGGGATACATTATTCCGGGACTATTTGGTTGGACTAAATTTGTATCCTATGTTTGTTTAGTCATGGGATTAGATGTCTGAATTGGACTATTTTCAGTTATCTAATGTTTGTTTGGAATATTATGGAGAAGGATAAATGCTCAAATGACTATTTTATCATTTTTAATTATTTACTAAGTAATAGCAATATTAAACATAGCTTTAATATTTTAATTATTTTTAGCTAGATTAAATAAAAATTTGTTTTATTTTATTTTTTGCACAATATTTTAATTATTTTAATTTATTATTTTCAATTAAATTAAATTTATAATTTATAATTTATATTTTTTATTTAATATATAATTTTAAATTACGACAATAGAAAATAAATTTATTTAATATATAAATTAAATTTTCAACAATACTAAAAAAATTTAATTTATAAGGCCATAATTTATAATTTATTATTTTTAAATAAATTTAATTTATAATTGAAATTTTTTATTTAATATATAATTTTAAATTAACAACACTAAAAAAATAATTTATAAATGTTCAAAAGACTATTTTATCATTTTCTAATTGTTTGCTAAGTAATAGCATGGAGGGTAAAATAGACATTTCACAAAATAATCCCATGATGGTTTCTATCCCACCTCCCCCCATGGGATAAGATAGTCTCATATTTGTGGGACTAATAGTCCGGGGGGACTATTAGTCCGGAGCAAAAAAAATGAAACAAACAATGGACTATTAGTCCGGTGGGACTAATAGTCCAATCACACTCCCTAATCCTTCAAAACAAACACACCCCTATAGTATGTTGTTGGGCCACATTCGTAATTTCCACATCACCAAAATGCCCCGTACACCTCTACCATTTGGGTGACGCGCACTGAAATTCTGTACATTAACATTACATTGGGACTTATGGGTTAAAAAAAAAAAAAAAAACAAACAAACAAACAAACAAACAGGAGTAATTAGTTCACAAGTTCTTAACTGGGGATTTATTGGTGTTTTACCCAAAAAAATAATATACACGGTGATATATTAAGTTTTTGTTGATTTATTTTAAATCAAAAAACCTATTCAGTGTGTTTGGTTTCAGTTTTTTTTAATTTAGTTTTCTGAAAATTAAGTTTTTTTTGTTTTTTTTAAAATTTTTTGTTCTTAATAATTTTTTTTAATATTGTAAGCATTTTTTTTTTAATTTGTAGACACACCTAACATAAATACACTTAAAAAGTATAATATTTGTGAAAAAAATATTTTAAAAGATTAATAAATACACAAAAATACGAAAAATGTACAAAATTTTTATTTTTATTTTTGTATTTTTGGTATTTAGTGAATTTTTTAAAGATTTGTTTCACAAATATTATACTTTTTAAGTATATTTATGTTAGGTGTGTCTACAAATTAAAAAAAAAATGCTTAAAATATTAAAAAAATTTATTGAGAACAAAAAAAAAATGAAAAATAAAAGAATTTTCTAAAAAGTGTTTTATGAAAACCAAACCAAAACCAAACAAGCTAATTAAGTTTAAAAAAATAATCATACCATTATGTTAATTTATTTATATTTTTGTATAAAATTTATGTTTATAAATCATTTTTCAATGACAATACATTTTCACATCACATCTATTGTATTAATAGTTATAAGTGTGCCACATCAGATATTAAATAAAATTTGATTAAAAAATTGTAATTATTTTAACATTATTTTTTTATGTGCATAAAAAAAATTAATTCAAAAAGAAATAGAACATTCACACATGTGGAATGAGTGTTATGGATTTTTTTATGATTGATTTGTGTGTACTTAAATTTAACATTTTTTAAATTATTTTATTTTATTTTTGTGTGTGTATTTGGTGGTATTATGGCCCATACTCAAGTAAAGTGTGACTAATCAGTAATTCACGGAAAGGAGAACTGTTTTCAAGGACACATTCCTTTATTCTTCTTTATTTATTTGGAGTCTCTCTCCCTGCATTCTTTTTTATTCTTTTTGCTGTTCCTCATTTTATTTTACAAGGGAAGACAGTCTCTAATCTTTTTTGGGTAAGTAAGTCATAAAATAAAACAAAGGACTAACACAAGAATACAAGGGGCATGCCCCAGGCCCTACCCGAAACTATACAAATAAACAAAGAAAAAATGGACAGCAACTATGCATATCCACCCAAAAACAAACCTGGAAACCAAACCATAACAAACCAACACAAACCGGACAGCACAAGCCGGCAACGAACATAAAAGAAACAACCAATCGAATGTTCATGGGCCCCATAGAAGGACATGTGGACCATGAACATCCATCTCAACAACATTGTTAACCCATAACTAAAACCTTGCACACCCCGCAAAGGTAGGTTCAAAAAGGTGCTAGAATAATAACATAACATAAAGACAGATATACACACATAAATAAAACTTTCTTCACTCCAACGGCGCTTCCAGCAGCCATTAATTCTGTGACAACACTTCCAAATGTAGAAGATTCCAGCCAAGAAACATCCGTACACATGACAGGGGCAGACAAAGAGCTGCTGTACACTGCTCCCCAACCCTCCAAGAACCATATTCATCAACCAGGTATATTCAGCAGATTGCTTGTATCGACCAATCCATAGCCACCAACAGTTCCAGCCATCACTGAGCTTAACACACAGCTTAGAACCTCCTGTGCAAGATAGGTAATATAATGAATATCGCATATACATCGGGTTAACTAACACTGTATCAGCCAGGATATCGTAACAGCACTCATAATATGGACTCACATCACTCAACCCACAATATAGAATCTCACACCTCTCAAATTTCTTCAGCTCCAAGTACCTGCACCAAAAAGTTAGAGCAGAATATACAAAAACAACTCTCAATATGGCTAGTAAAAGTTTAGGGTATGATATATGGTAGCCTCCCAATTCTCTCAACCCTCTGATATAGGTAATCTCACTCACAGTCTTCAATCTATGCATGTACATGGTTCCTACAAAATGAACAAAAATTAGAGAAACCACTCAATTTATGCTACCATCACTCAACCCACAGTGTACTGAACTCCCATCTCTCATTCCATTTGTTGTTGCTGTCAGCACAGTGTTAGGCAGCCTCCAGGAACTCAAAAACCAACTGTCACTAGGATGCAATTTGAGGTTAGTAATAGACATTACTCGAAATCTAATCATATCCACAATGCCTTTAATCACAATCTCTTCAGGAATCTTTTCCTTTCTAAATATGCAGTTGTTCCTAACAATCCAAAGCTGATACACAGTACAAGTAAATGCAAGTCTTGTGACCACAACACTAAGAGATTTACCTTTGACTGTTTTAGAAACCAACTGAACAATGTCAGGCCAAAGAAGATGGGGCCAATTCACATTAAGTTTCCCTTTAATACTCTCCCAAACTCGACTAGAGAAGGGGCAATTGAAGAATAAATGTTTATGATCCTCATAAGGGTCATTACACAAAACACACATAGAGGTTTGAGATATACAAAACAGCTTAAGCCTATCCCCTGTGTTTAATCTCCCCAAAATAGCCATCCAGGTAACCATACTTGCCTTAGGGATATTATGAGGACCCCACAGCAGCTTCTCCCAAGAAACTTTAGTAAAAGATTTCCTGAGCCAATTCCAAGTCGAATTTATAGAAAACTTACCATCAGAAGACGGCACCCAAATAACAGTATCATTACCAGAGTTGGGAGTAAACGTAGGCGGGGTATGCTCAATCAACTCCTGTAAGAAGCCCCTCCTTCTCCTGGGCCAACTCCAAGAACGATTATTAACAATACTACTAACCTTAGCATCCCTCCCAAAGGCAGTATCATAGACAACTCTAGCACCAAACCTCTCCCACAAAGATCCAAGAGGATGCCAATTGTCAAACCACAAGAAAACATCACCCCCATTCCCAATTTTGTGCAGAATCAAAGGGTAAATGACAGGACGAAGGGATAGAATTTTCCTCCAGACCCAAGAAGGGTCACTAGGCATTTTAACCCTCCATAGACTCTGACCTTTAAGTAAATAGGATTTCACCCACTGGCACCACATAGACTGCTCTCCTCCGGAGAAAAGAAACCAGATATGCTTGGCCACAGCAGCTTTGTTCCACACCTCTATAGATTTAAAACCAAGACCCCCTTCAGATTTGGGAGAGCAGACATGCTCCCAGGACACTTTAGCCCCATATTTCCTAAGCTCACAACCGGACCAAAAGAAAGATCTAAAGAGACTCTCAATAGATTTAACAACCTTCTTAGGGAGGATAAACAACGAGGACCAATACACTTGCATCGAGAAGAGAATGGATTGAATCAGTTGAGCTCTACCAGCATATGTAAGACATTTGTTAGTCCAACTCTTGATTCTATTTGTAATTCTCTCAACAAGTTTGTCGCAATCACTAGATTTCAACTTAGTTGAGATTAAAGGAACACCTAGATATCTCACCGGTAGTACACCCTCATTAAACTTGACGACATTAAGAAGCTCGTCACGCAACTTCTTCTCACACCCCGAGAAAAAAATATGACTCTTATGGGGACTAGGAGACAACCCAGATAAGCTTTGGAATTCATCCAACCCTTCCTTAATTACCGAAACAGTAAACACATCCCCTTTGCAGAATATCATAAGGTCATCTGCAAAACACAGATTCACAATTTTAGTTTTATCACACCTCCAATGGAACTTAAAATCAGGATGGGTAGATTTTTCAGCTAGAATTTTGGAAAGAATCTCCATCACCATAACAAAAAGATAAGGGGACATGGGATCGCCTTGTCTCAGACCCCGAGCCCCTTTAAAGTACCCATGAAGGCTCCCATTGATACATATGGAGAAAGAAGGACTTGTAATACAAGCCTTAACCCAACAAATGATATTTGGAGGGAACCCCATAGCTCTAAGGACATCAAGAACAAAATCCCACCTAACATTATCATAAGCTTTCATTATGTCAACTTTCATTGCACATCTTGGGGTAGAAGAATTTTTGTGATAGCCTCTCATAAGCTCTTGGGACAAAAAAATATTGTCCGAGATTCTCCTACCATGGACGAAAGCTGACTGCACAGGGTCAATGAGGTCAGGTAAGACAACTTTAATCCTATCAGCTATGATCTTAGAGATGCATTTGTACAAAGTGTTACAGCAAGAGATAGGCCTAAAGTCACCAACTTTCTCAGCATTAGGAATTTTGGGAATAAGGGCTATTGTTGTGCTGTTGAGAGCTTGGAGAAGCTCACCAGACCGAAAGAATGATTTGACAGCCACCACAACCTCCTTTCCCACAACCTCCCAAGACTTCTTGAAAAAACCAGCTGAATAGCCATCAGGGCCAGGGGCTTTGTTAGGTTTGAGAGAATTGAACGCATCAATAATCTCCTTGTCAGAGACCTCCCTAGCAAGATCATTGCACTGATCCACAGACACCCTCTTATTGACAAGTTGGGAAATTCTATCATAGCCATCATAATTATCAGAGAACGGTTTCCCAAAAAGATCAGTGAAGGAATTCACAAATGTGGCACAAATCTCTTCACTTTTAGTCACCCTAACACCATCATTCAACATAACACTCTGGATCCTACCCTTGTTAGTATTTCCCTTAATAGTTCTAAAGAAGAATTTGGAATTCCTATCCCCATAACCCAACCACTGGACTCTAGACTTTTGATGTGCAAGTCTTTCCTCCACACTACTGAGATCCACATACTTAGCATAGGCCACCCTCTCATGGGTTTGAAGAACACCATTGAGAGGGTCTTTGTCAAGTTTGATTTGAGCACTAACAAGTTGGTCCTTAGCATGGGACACTCTAGTAGTTATATCACTAAACTCTTTTTTATTTAGATTTTTCAAGATAGGCTTGAGGGTTCTCAGCTTTTGGCAAACCCTAAACATAGGGGAACCCTTGATGTATTTCCTCCACACCTCATCAACTTTCTGAATGAAATCGGGATGGTCAGCCCAGAAATCAAAGAATTTAAATGGTTTCCTAAAGTTAGATACTTTAGGATCCAAAGTGATTACCGCCGGAGAATGGTCAGAGACCCCCGAAGGCAAGAAAAGGGCAGAAGAGTTAGGGTAACTCGTAAGCCACTTCTCATTCACAAGAGCTCTATCAATCTTGGATGTGATATAAGCTCCCTCACTTCTTTTGTTGGACCAAGTAAATTGGCACCCAGTATAAGACAAATCCTCAAGGTCAGCCTCAAGAATCATATTATTAAAGAACTCCTTAGAACTATTCCAGCAAGCATTACCACCCAATTTTTCATAAGAGAATCTAACAGCATTGAAGTCACCAAGGCATATTAAAGGAGAACTCACATGATTCTTAACTAAAGAGCAGATTTCAGCAAAACAGGGCAATCTCAGCACATGTTCATTTTCAGCGTATACAAAAATAGCAAAAAAACTAGTATCCCCTTCCAAAATAGTAACCCTACAAAAAACAAACTGAGCTGCCATCTTGATGCTAACAATATTACAAAAATTAGGATCCCAACATATCCAAATTCTAGCAGCTCTATCTGGTTGTGAATTAGACAAAAGATTCCAGTTTTTCAAGCTTTTTTCAAAAATTTTAGCTTCATTTTCAAATTTCACTTTTGTCTCCAAAAGACTCATGATTTTGATATTCTCTTTGTGCACAAGATCAAAAACTTCTTTATGCTTAGATGGGTCATTCAACCCTCTAACATTCCAAGACGCAATTTTTATAGACATGAGATATAACAAAAAAAAACACAACCAGAACCCAAAATAGACTATTTACCTTTCTTCTTCTTCTGGCTTCCAGATTTGCCAGAAGATTTGCTCTTTGAGGAATTTCCAGAAGAATGTATGTTCTCCACCCTCTCCCCTTTGTTACTTGGAGTAGACTGCTTGCTCTCTACCTTTGATTCCACTTCCTTGAGTATGATTTCTGTTGCCGGATGGATCAGATTAGCAATATCCATGATATCAGAATGAGAGGCCTCAACTTGAGTTGTTGCCTTGGTTGTAATTTCTTCCTCCAACGATGCTACTTCTTTGGTAACAATATCTGCAGTTGAGTCTGTAGTTGTGACCACATCCTCCAAGTAAGTATTAACGCAGTCCTTACCCGAATCCACCCTGCCTACATTTGATGAACTCGATACCTCAGTTGGTGCCACAAACTCCATCTCCTGGGAAGGCTCACCTACCTTTCGTTTCCCCTTATTCTTCACAGTGGTCCAGCCAGCTTCTTCCCCACTTAAATTCTCCGTCTCTTTTTGTAACTCAATCAATTTGGACACTTGGGCAGAGAGACATTGTTTGGTTTCGTGGCCAAAAACATTACAATGGGCACATCTAGATGGAACCCCTGATATTCAACTCGGATTTCAACAGAATCACCCTCGCTTGTAATGGAAAAACTTTCTGGAAATAGAGAATCTGCTTGTATATTCACACAGACACGGGCAAAGGAAATCCGATTTCCAGAAGCTGTAAGTTGGTCCATAAACAAAGGAGTGCCAACAGCGCTAGCTATCCTGCTTAGACCATCCCCATTCCAAAATTCCAACGGAATATTGTAGAACTTAGCCCACACAGGAATTGTATTTTTATCCTCCTTAGACAACCTCATCATACGATGCCATTGTTTTAGGATCAACAAAAAACCCCCAACATACCAAGGGCCACCATCAAGGATATTCCTACAACAATCTTTATTTTCAAACATAAAAAACACAAATCCATCATCATTCATTTTAACTTCTAATAGACCTTTATTTCTCCACATATTGAAAGCACTGTTACTAACTAAGGTGTAAGGTAATCGCTTATCAATAAAATAACCAACCAAACATGCCTCCCATTTGGCAGGAGGAGATGAAGGTGGCATTTCCACCACAATCTTATCCTGGGACAACTTCGGAGGAAAGTACTGTAGTTTTACCTCAGATCTAACAGAAGCCGATGCTACATCTGCCCAAGATCTAGATTCCTGTCTGTATGTACCTCTGCCTCCACGGACCCCTCTGCCACGACCGTGAAATCCGCCACGAAAATTTTTCCCAAAGGGTCCTGACTCCATCGCCTTCTGTGACATAACATCCCCTTCTTGATTGCTAACTAGATCAACCTGCTCGTAATCAACATTATGATGTAGAACTGCTCGATTCTCTTCATCATTAATCCCTACACCCTCTGATTCAGCCACGATAGTTGTCTGTATCTCATCTCGAACCCTAACCGATTGATTTCCCCCCAAATCTGGAAGCACTGTTGCCATACAAAAATTTCTATTGTGAAATCAGGGCATAAAGTAAAAAAAGAAGGAAAAAATATAGCTTAGTGTGTTTCAAATGGTTGGGAAGAAGAAATTAACAAAAAAAACTGTGTTATATTATACGGCCCAAACTCTTTATAGATGCTAGGGCACCCTTTGGCCAATTAGTCACAACTTCGTATGATTAGAAAAGATACAAAAAGTTGTGGCTATTGGTGTTTGAATTTGAATCAAATTCTAGAATCACAAAATAACTTCCCACGTGAGAAGTCTTTTGTAGTGGGTATAATGGTTCATTTTAAGTTGTAATTCATGTATAAATATGCCACTGAATAAAAAATGTAAAAAACATTTTTA